>VWZS01006282.1:1948796-2121538 GCA_013397075.1 Rhabdornis inornatus | reverse complement strand
TTTTTTTCTTTTTTTCTCCCTTGGCCCCCGAAGGGGCAAGCGGAAAGCCAGCGCCGCCCGCTGCCGGCAGCCCCCCGCGCCCCGTCCCACAGCATCCCCGCCGCGATGCTGCTGCGGCTCCTGGTGCTGCTGGGCGCCTGCCCGGGGCTGTCGCGGTGCCTGGGCTCCTTCGTGCAGTGCGAGCCCTGCGATGCCAAGGCGCTGTCGCTCTGCCCGCCGCCGCCGCTGGGCTGCGAGCTGGTGAAGGAGCCGGGCTGCGGCTGCTGCCTCACCTGCGCCCTGCCCGCCGGGCAGCCCTGCGGCGTCTACACCGAGCGCTGCGCCCGCGGGCTGCGCTGCCTCCCGCGCCAGGGCGAGGAGAAGCCGCTGCACGCCCTGCTCCACGGCACCGCCGTCTGCCTCAGCGAGAAGAGCTACCGCGAGCAAGCCAAGGCCGGTGAGTGACCCCGATCCTCCATCCGCAGCTCTCCCGGATGCTTATCCGCCTTGCCGGCTCCTTTTCCATCTTTCCGCCTGCTTTTTCCACCCCACCGCCAGCTCCCTCGTCCGTTTTCCCTCGTTCCGGGTGCTCTTCCATGACCCTCCGCTTGCTTTTCCGTCTTTCCGGCTCCCTTTCCATCTTTCCGCTTGCTTTTCTGCTCCCTCCCACTGACTGCTCTTCCCTGCCCCCGCCGCTGGTTTCCCATCCCGCCGGCTGCCTTTCCATCTTCCCAGGTGCTGTTCCATGCCCCCACTTGCTTTGCCGCCTTCCCGGCTACTTTTCCATCTTTGCGCCCGGTTTTCGATCCCCCCTCCCCCCTCCCCCGCCGTGTGCTTTTTCGCCTTCCCGGTTCCTCCATTCCCCTGCACCACCACCAGCTGCTTTTCCATCTTTGTGGCTACTTTTCTGCCTTTCTGCCTGACTTTTCTCTTTCTCTCACACACTTACACGCCCTGGCTGCTGTTCCATCTTTCTATCTATTTCCCCGTTCTCTCTCTTCCCCACCCCCTCCACGAGCAACTTTTCCAAGCCCCCAGTTGCTTTTCTGTCTGCTTCTCCACCACCACCACTCCTCTGGCTGCTCTTTCACCCCCCCATTGCTTTTCCACCTTTCCAGCTACTTTCACATCTTTCTAGCTGTTCTTCCACCTACACCCACAGTTGCTTTTCCATCTTTCTGGATACTTTTCCTTCCCCCTAACTGTTCTTCCATGTCCCCTGCCACTTTTCCTATCCTTCTTTCCATCTGTGCTCTGGTCAAACCTCCTGTTGCATCATCTCACAGCCTCCCCCCACCCTTTCTTCCATTATCGCCGCGTGATTGTCCCATCTCCAGTGGAAGGGTTTTCTTTCCCCACTTCCCAGATGCACCCTTTTAGTCACAGCTGCACCCCAGTCCTTCCCCAGTTGCATCCTTTACATCTTTCCTGCATCACTGTCTTCAACCTTCTCCCTGACAACTTTCTATCACCGTATCCTTCACCTTGCTCTGGGGCCCGAGCTGATCTCTGCAGAAGTACAGAGGAGAGCAGGGCATCTCCTTTCAACCAGCAGTCCCATTCCCAAAGTCCTCAGACACCCCTATGTTTGTTGCTCTGCCTCACACTTCCTCCTTGGAATCACTACAGCCTGCTCTTTCTGTCTGCCAGCTGCCGGACATCTTTGCTGGGTGATGTGCTTTAGCTCAGGGAGATGAAGAGAGCAGGTGCATTAGGGACAGGATATGTGTTTGCAAAAAATAATGGTGGTGTGGTTAATAACGGGCAAGAACAGGTTAAAAGCAAGCATGAAGGCGAGCACAGCAGCACCAGTGCAAGGCCAAGCTTCTGAAGTGTTTGCACCTTGCACGTGACAAAAGCATGAAAAAAAGCACTCCTTCATTTTGACACTCATTTCACTCCCATTTCTGAATCCTGTAGCTTATGTGAGGACAGATTCCCTATATTCATCCAAATACATCTGTATTTCTGCCACGGTGTGAAGGAGAGGTAGGGAGGGTGTCTGTATGTCTGGGGGACCACTTGGCAAAAAAAAACCCAAAACCAGAAACCCTCACTTTTTTTGGTCCATGAAACAATCATTTCTACTTGTTAGCAAGTGTCTGCTTATACCCATGCAATGGGAATCCATTTCTCCTTTCTAGCACCTAATAAATCGTGATGCTTTTATTATTTTTCCCCTTTGCTGCTTGCAGGCAGTGGTTGCGTTGCTACGCACCATCCTTCAGAGCAAAACCAAATTTCTGTGTGTAATAACTTTCCCCCTCCCTCGAATGACATCAGATGTCCAAACTTCCTTTAATCAGCCAGAAACAGCAAAGCTGAGCTTGGTTTTAGGAAGGGCAGCTTTTAGGAATGAGGGCTGGGGGCTGACCTGCACAGGGAGCAGAGGGTGAGGCCAGGAGTCACGTTCCTGCCGTGGAGCCCTGGAAGCTGGGCAGTAACCACTGTCACCAGAGATAGGCGAAGGATCCCGGACCACGTCATCCTGGTGTTTATTTACTCTGCACATGTGTGTGCATGGCCAGGGGCAGGCAGTGTGGTCAGGAAGGCAAAGCCATGCAGCTGAAACCCAGCAGGAGAGCAGGGCCCATCCCTGCGCCTTGTGCACCTTCAGGTGCCCCATACAGACACCTGCAAAGGCTTTGGTGCTTGGCTCCTAGTATGAATATCCTTCTGTTTCGCCTGCCTCGCACTTCCCAAGGAAACTGGTCCTTTAGCAGGTGCTTTGTGTGAAAACTTTAGCCAGGTCCCTTGTAATTCTGCTGCTTTTGATTTTCTTGGGATGGGGAATACCCGTTGAATGAACAAGGAGAGGGACAGGAAAGCGGTGGCAGGTTTGTCATGCAAACCAACCCCCTGGCACTACCTGCACTTCCAGTTTGGACTCCCCAAGTGCCGCAGGGGCCTCTTTTTGACGGGTTTTGTTCACAGACAGCAGATAAGCCTGGATGGGAAAGGTGGCTGCAAGAAGCCACAGGAGACCAGCAGGCTCCTCTTGAGATTTATGCAATTGCAAAAAAGAAATAAAAAATAAATCAGGAATTCCTGAGGATGGGAGAGGGGAAAAAAAAGTCACTTGGCATTCGACTGGTAGCGTGTGAGAACAAAGTATATTTTCATAGGCATGTTTCTAAGCAACAGGGCAAGAAAAGAAATGAAGTTTGACTTGAACTTTCTGGCCTCTGCCAGTTTGGCCAGCAGCACAGGGACCGTGCACTGGGGAAGCTGGCCTGGCCCTCTCATCTATCAATGACCAAAATTGGCCCTGAGCTGCGAACTGCTGAGAAAAAAATCAGCACTCTGCAAAATAAACTATGTGACAGTGGTGAGGACTAGATCAAACTGAATTTCTATCTATTTCTGCCCTTGTGCTGGCCAAGTTTAAAATTGCAGATGCTTTCCTCCTTATGGACAAGGTAGGAATGCATTGAGCAGCACTGCAAGAGCCAGAGCCTGGGAAGCCAAGCTTAGCTCTCATGTAGAGCAGGTGTCTTGCCCGGGGACAAGATGCTTGCAGGTACCATGCCTCAGTTTCCTCATATGTATGCTGGGCACAGTGGTACTGAGGAATATTAGAGATAATGAGCAGAATGTCCTCCTGATTTGCTCAGAGGTCTGAAATGAAAGCAAGTGTGAGATTAAAGAGCCTTAGTAGGACTTGTTTTAAGTAGATGGGTATGTAGGTACTGACAGGATGGTCCCTGTAGTCCTTCCTCCCACAACAGTCAGACAGTGCCCTTTACTGAAAGCCAAACATCACGTCTGCAATTGACTGTTCCTGGTAAAAAAACATGAATGAGCTTCATTTATGGCACAGGCTGCAGGATTCTGGGTTTTCTCTGTTTTGTTTAGGTTTCCTTTGAAATATACCACGTCTTTCCATTTTTCTCCCCTGTGCTCCTGCCAGACTTCCTCCTGCTGAGACAGCAAGGTCAGGCTGAGCACCAGGGAGCGGAGGGCACAGATTGGAGCCTGCTGTCCTAAAAAGGCTCATGGAAAAACAAAGGTTGTCAAATATTTCCTTCTCTCTCATTCCTGCTCTCTTTCTAGAAAGCGAGCAAGACTTGGCAAGTTTCCTCATGAAACTGTGAGCCAACGATAACCAGGAGGGGAAAGGGGGGAGGGTTTGCAGAATTAGCCCTAAGAAAATTATCTTTGCTGCGTCAGCTGAAAGGTGGAGGAGGAGGAGTACTGCCGAGCCCAGATTTCCTGCAGCTTGTGTTTGGTGCTATCCTTTGTTGCTCCCCAACGTATCTCCCCCCACCCCATTCCCCCTTCCCGTACTCGCCTGCTCTACATTTGGGGATGCGAGGGGTGAGCAGAGGGGATGTGGCAAGGCAGGGGGGCAGCTCCGAGCCGAGGTGCGGGGTGAGGGTGAGGGTTAGGACAGGGGTCAGGGGAGCATGGCGCTCGGGATGCGCGGGTTTGTGCACATGTCACTGCGGGAGGGACCCGGCTGGTGCGAGCTGCGGGTCCATTGTGCAAAGCAGCTCTGAGCTGTCAAGGTGGAAGCTAGTATCAACAGGCCTGCAAAACCCCAGACACAAAACAGGAAAATCTCCATTTTTCTTTTGATCTGGAGTTTCAATAACAATATATTTAAAAAGAGAGAGAGAGAGAGTGAAATCCATCAGGTGCCAGCAAGAGAGCTGGGTTTCTGCGGTGTATATGTGTACGGGGGAGGAAGGGATGGGGTGGTTCAAACAGGAAAGGAGGGGCCTTGGCTGGAACGATTTTTCGGCAGCCTGGTTTCTAAGGAAGGAGAGAGAATATTAAGTAGTTGATCCAAATGAAATTCCTGCCGAGTGCCAGCAGAGTTCACCGGAGAAAAGACGTGGCTCTGTGTGTGCGTGCGTGCATGAGTGATAGAGCTGGCCCCGAGCTTCCACAGCCCTGGACTCACTCCAGGGCAGTGCAGGGAGCCCCTCCTGAGCCTGCACCACCGCAGCGGAGAGCAGGGGCTGCTCTCAAACGGGAGCCTCTGCAAACCTGAGGGATGCTGGAGGAGGCCATTGTGCCTCCTTGTGTCATACTCCAGCAGCAGCAGCAGCATCCTGAGCCCAGATGATCGTCGCGGCTTTGGCACGTCAGTGACACGAGCAGTCATGTGCGACTGGAAGCGTTCGCTTGACTGCGGGGTGTCCCCTCAGGCTTGACAAAAGCGGGTAGGAAACACTGGGTACCTTCTGTGCCAGCTTTAAGACATCCGTCAGCGACTTGTGTCGCTCAGTTTGTCACACGTGTCAGGGCAGAGGGGGGGGGAGGAAGAGGAGGAGAGGCGGCTCCCGGCGCTGCCGCGCACGGAGCGCGGTGCTTTGCCTCCTCCTAACGACCGCTGCGAGCTCTGCTCGCCCCGGGACCCGCACAGCAGCGGCTGCGGGACCTGCTACGGCAGCAGCGCTTCCCAAAACTCTCCATGCACACTGAAAAGCCTGGGAGCATCCTGGGAAGGCTGGCGGGAACCTCAGTCCCTCCGGGGCTTGCCATCCTCCTTCCAGCTGGGTGAGCTGCTAAGAGCAGTTGTAGCTCATTTCACTGTGCTAACTCACAGGGCAGATAAAAGCGCCCATGGCACAGCAAATCCTGTCCGTCCCCCCCCCCCTTTTTTTTTTCTTTCTTGGTTTTTGGTTTTGTTTTGGTTCTTTTTGTTTTTTTGACCCAAGCACTTAGTAGTGCAAATTCAAGGCCAGACATAAGTGGAGAATTTGGCTGGAGCACACCTGCCCCTCGATGTGGGCTGCAGAGCAGCAGGATTGATATGCACAGGGAAGATATGCGTGTGAGCATATGCACACATGTACCCGTGTTCACACGCCCACGCACGCCTGCATAAACATTTAAAGTGTGCAGGCACACACACGGAGCATTCTTGTCTCTGGAGGCAGAATGGTTTCCAGGCAGCACACACAAACCTCTCTTAGATGCAGGGGTTCTGGTTATGACTGGCACATCGTATTTTGCCATGAAGATCAGATACTGGTGTACAGATCAGTCCTCCCACTGAGGGCTCAGAAATGAGATGCACCAGGTGAGCATATCAAACAATGCGAGGTGAGAAGGAGATAGATGCAAGATCTATCCTCCTCTCAGCCAGCTGTGTGGATGCAAACTCACCCCCTGTGCTTGGAGGTGGCTTGTGTTTTCTGGCTAGACTAAGATAATACACTGAGAGATTTCTTGAGGGCAGATTTTCCCATGTCAAGCAAGCAAATTCTCCACAGCAAAGGTGTGAAGTTGTGACTTGCAAAGGACAGCTGGTCCACCTGCCAGGGCAATGGTGCCTGGTGTTGTAGGTGAAAGGAGATGCTGCCAGGGGCACTGAGGTCTCTGGGATCCTGCAAACTTCTCCATGCCCAGGCAGCAACAACTGGCCTTCAGGAAGATGTGAAAGAACTGAAGTGGGAAAAGATGGCACATCTGCTGAAATGTAGTAGCTGAGGGTAGGAGAAACAGCATCCAGCACTGAGCAGAGGAAGCTACAGGACCCAATGACATGATTCATGCAGAGGTCAGAGATGATCCAAAGATCATCTTTGGCCTGTGTGAACTCACTGGCAGCCAGCCTGATAACCACCTAATCATTTACAAGTTTTTTACAGTGAAAAAGTATATATTATCTGTTTATCATTAGGACAGGAATAGCCAAAAGCATGAGGAGGCTCTGCTGGTGAGAAGGAGAGGGATACATGACCCCCCATGCTGGAATCCCCTAAGACCTGGCCCACTGGGTCCAGTGAACATGAGCCTTCACACTGGGTCTCCCCAGGGTGATACAAAGGGCAAGGACATGGAGTGGGGCAGTGGTAGTGTCAGCACTCCTGGATCTCAGGGCTGCCCATTTAAGATCACTGGGCACAGTTCATGATTCATGCCTCAGGTCATCCTGGAAGGGTCCTGTCATATCTAGTGACATCCCCCATCGCCTCACCACTCAACCCCCACAAGATGCTGTGTTCCTTCAGCTGTGTATCCAAGGCAACTCTCAGCAAGATGTTGTTTTTGACGTGGCTCTTTGATGCTAGTGATCTGAGGGGACCCCTTAGTGTTCATGTCAATCCACTGCTTGAAGTTAATCCCAGCAGGAGCCAGCATAATGTGTTTGCAGAAGTTTGGGACTCTCGGTGATTTGATGTGAGCAAATTTGCTCTCAAGGAATCCATTTCTCAGCATGTTTTGGTAAGTCTTCTGTCTGTGATGATTCCAGGACAAGTGTGAGAGAGAGACTCTGGTCAACAGATTAAACTTTGAGGAGGCATGTTAAATTTATTCTTGTGAAGTCAGTGGGCATTTCTTGTGTGTGTGTGCACAAGGCCTTGCTTCACTATTGCCCTTATTCTCCAGACCCTTCTGACATTCCCATAATTTTTTATTGTAACTCCACCCTAGTGGTACTGTCTCTTCCATGCAGAATTTGGGAATGGGGGGGTCAATATCTCCCACAGCAAACTGGCACACTGTTCCCCGTTAGCCTGGCAGGCTTTGATCCTGCAGGATGCTGAGCACCTTTCCTCTAGGGCCAGAGAATCAAAGGCTTTTGGGCACCTCTCCCCTCAATGGGAACCAGCTGCCTCAGTCCTCGAAGGACTGTGGGGCCAAAGCAAAGGCTGTTGGCTCTCGTAGAGTTGGAGAGCTCTTTGCAGTTTTGAGCCTCGGGGGCTGTTGTTGCAGTTTGGTTTGTTTGCTTGTTGGATGGACACAGCTGGCTCGATGATGGAGATAATTGTTATGTTGATGGAGATTACTTGTCTGGTTGCTATTTGAGGGCAAGAAAGTAATCCTGACAGATACTTAGGGAAATGATTGCCTAGCTAAACAGAAGAAGGAATGTTTCGTAAAGGTAACTTTGGGGGCAAAGTTGGCCAAGATGCATAATTCTTTTTTGTAGAAAAACAGTAGAAATATTTTATTTTTACAAATACAGATGGGATTCATCAGAGGACAATTAAATCAACAGAGCCATTTATTATTCATGCTTAAGAAATCAGATGTTATGTGTTAGACCAATGATGAAAATCTGTAATTAAATAAGCCAGTAAAAACTATGGAACCTGGCTTTCACTTCCTAATTTAAAGGAGATGCTGGAAAAGAAGAGTTTTCTAGGGAAGAATTGCATGTCTTATACCTGTCCAGCTGTCAGTTATGCTGCTACCGCAGCTACATATATGTCTTCAGATATTTTATCTAAGTACAAAGTGACATACAGTCATTGCTTTTACTTGTGCATCCTTCTTTCCTGATAAAATAGTAGATGTGGGTGAAATTTTACTGCATCATTTCATAACCATTTCAGTGGCCAGTTATTTGTTTTTGCAAAAGCAGCAGTGACCTGAGCAGAAGAAACAACAAAGTGCAACAAGGATTTTATCATTCCAGAAAGGCTCCAGACCTGTGGCAAGGGGTGATCAGTTGTCTTTCATGGAATTTCAGACCCCAAAATAGAGATCTGTGCCCTTTTGTCCATCAAGAGATCCATGGGGATTTTTTAAAATTCAGAAGCCTCTTTGCATTGTTTTGGACCAAAAGAAATTGCTAATGTATGCAGTGGTACAGGGTGGAAAATGGCAGAGGCAAGAGTCATCCGTTAGGATCAAGCTGGGGCAAATTTCTCCTTATCGATATTGTCCGAGTGTGAATGTGATCACTTTTTTGTGATCCTACTTAGGTGGACTGAGAGATTAAATTGCATCCAGGCCATGCAGGCAAAGGCTTTCTGAGAGAAGGAGCCATTAAGAAAGGAGTCCTGAGGGCAGAGGTTGGAAATTTCATCACTCAGAGGTGGTAATAGTCAGCATGGACAGTACATGTGATGATGTGTCATCTGGTGCTGACACAGAGATGAGCAATGGATGATCTCACACAGCTTTTACATCTGGTTTAAAGCAAAACTGTGAAAGTGAGGCTGAAGGCCTAGAAGTTAATCCAGGCTAGGCTGGAGTTTGCAATCACAGCTGGAAGCCTGAAATACTTTTGGTGTTGTAACAGTTCTTGTCCAACACCTGGCACAGGTGCATTTCCACACTTCACCTCGATGGGCCTTTTCCTCTCTCTTTGTGGTGAGCAAGGAGTTTGGCTTTCTTGGCTCTTGCATTTCCTGACTGCTGTTGAAGCCAACAAAGACTCTCAATAACCATCTGTGGGGACAGGTCTTGGGATGGAGACCACCAGCTTCTGGCAGGAATATGTCCCGGATTCAGTTCCAGTAGGGTAGTTACTGAAACTTCTGCTCAACATGAAACAAAATCAGATTCAAAACCCTGTCCAAAAGTCAAAAGCCGCCTTCATCCATAAACAGGCCAGAGAGCTTAGTGTCTGCATAACCTGTAGTGTCTGCATTTTTGGTAGGACATCCTTTTCTCAGGAGCCTCTCCTTTAATATGCGATTTTTCTTTTAATTTCATACTGTTCCTAAGGTAAAAAGCTACAATATCCACACTGACATCCTAGCTCTTAATAGCCACCAGCAGCACTCCTTTGGTTATGGGTCAGCTTCTAAGGCCTTCTCAGCACCTGACTCTACTATGATTTGTAATACTTGGGTTCCAGAAACCAAAACAGCACCAGCATCCTGGCAGCACCTGCTTTTAAGTCCAGGTTTCTTGATGTCTCATGTATATTGAGACCACTCTTCACCTGAGTTTTAAAGACAAGCCCCATTTACAAAACTCCTCACTAGTTACACTTGCTCCACTGCTGAGGTTGAACTACCTGCATTCAAAAAAGTCCCCCTGCCTGCTTCTTTTTCATGCAATAATGATAGTCAGACAGTTGATGGACACTTTTAGGATTCCAACCCATCACACCTCCTTCATTTCTGCAGGCACAGGAAGATTTTTTCCAAGTCATCTCTGGAGGCCAGATGATCAAACAACCTCTTGTTTTCATTCAGAAAACCTTAAAGCATGTGTGTTCTCATCTTTTTGTCACAAATAAGCCCCATGGAGAAACTGCTGGTAAACAATTCAATGATGCCTTTCAGAAGCTAATGCAGATTTTCTTCACCCTTAGTGTCAGCTAGGCAGAGACTGTCATGCAGTCTTTTCTGAGTTTTCCTTTTTTAATTTCTTCTGCTCTTAGTTTCTTGGCAGCTTGGTATGGGTTTTGCCTCCTTTATTGCAACCAGTGAAATCTGCCACTATGGTGGATTTATTGGAAAACATACGAGACTAAGAAAGGCTGAATTACTTCATCGAAGAATATGTCTTGGTCACTCTGATATTGAAAGATGATTTATTTAGATTTCTGTGGGTCATAATTCAGCTCTCAGCTTCTCTTGCAGTTTCAACATATGGAATGGGGAACATCTGCAGTCTCCAGATGATGTGAAGGAAATATGTTTTATCTTCCTATCATCAGTGCATCAGCAACAGGAGCTTCTTGATATAAATCTAGTCCTGCAGTACTTCCTTCCCCTCCACTTGCCAGTTCAGTTCTCCAAAAGATGACTTTGTTCAGGAAATGTCAGGCTGATATAAGCAGCTATCTAGCAACAGAGTGCCTGCAATTTTGCAAGATGGTGCATATCAGCATCATTTAATTGAAATGGATGGACGTTTGTTCATCATCTTACCGGAGGGTGAAACTCTGGAAAGTTTCCCAATTCTTTTATTGGTTAGATATTTTGGTTTCTCTCTTGCACAGAAATCATTGTCATGAGAACCCAGAGTCTCTGGCTATGCTGCCTATTGACTCAGACCCTCAGCTGGTCTTGGTGTGTCTTGTATGTGCATTGCAGACTCCCACACCTGCATGGAGAACTGATTGTAAACAAATTTGGGAAGTCCTTGGAAAGAGACAAAGACAACACCTTCTGTTCAGCCACAGTCTTTATTTTTACATCTCAAGGCAGCACCAGCCTAGCCCATCAGCTGGCACCCAAGCTTGGCTCTTCCAGCACAGCACAGGTGCTTGGAGACTGCTGAACTAACAGTAGCAATGTGTAGGGAAGGAGCTTCCATCATGAAGCTCCCCATATCCAAACCCGCTTTTCTCCTTGCTCTACAGAGTTGCTCTCACAGTTTTATTTTGTGACTGCAGTAAGGAATGGCAGCTCAGGAAAGTACCATCTGGCACATAGCAACACAGATACTTCCTTAAGCTTCCAGTTCCCATAGCTGTATCTCTCCCACCTCCATGGCATTTGTTGGCACTGTGAAGTCATGCTGACCCAGAGATCCACTCCTACAGATAGGTCCTACACTTCCAGAGCAGACCAAAACCTGAGCTGGTTCCCTTGGGAGCTCCTTTCCCACATGCTGAGCTGCATTTCTCCCCCATCCAGCTCTGTATGAGGACACCGAGGTCATCAGGATGATGATCTCCCTTTCCCATGAGTCCTGTGTGAACCTGGGGGCAGCCCAAGCACCTGATATTCACGCTCTGCAGGTGAGCCCTGGCTGATACAGCAGAATCTGCATCCGCAGGTTTCTGCTGAGGAGACATTAATCACATGAGAACAGGCTGGTCTTCCAGGCTAGTTCAGCAAAGCCCAAACAATAACTTAAAAAAACAAAAGGCCACAGAATAGCACATCTCTCTGCCATCAGTGCCTGTTCTCTGAGGTTCTTCAGGTATTCTTGAGCTGTTCCCAAGCATTTTCCTTAGCTCTTGGCTTAATAAAATGGAGATAAGTCCTAGCCTTCCAAGCCAACTCTCTGGATGCTTTTCTGTCTCTTCTCTGGGCTTGGCCTTACTGATCCATATCCCTCCCTTAAAAGGTGTCTCAGTGGAACAAGGGAGTGAGGTCTCATCAACTTACACTGTGTTGTCACAGGGGTATAAGATGTTGGAGTACCCTGGAGCCCCTCTTCCAAAAGCTTGTGTGGCTTTTGAGCCATGGACTGATTGGATTCTGATCATCTGTCTTTGGTAGGTAACTGTGTGTGGTGGGGCAGAGTAGGTGTTCTGGGAGCACTTCACAGTGCTTTGACTGCTAAAGACTTGCTTCCACGCTCTGCAAATCACAAAAGTGCTTTGCTGCCTTTGGCAGCTGTTGAAGTTCCTAATTCCCAGGGAAGGAAATAGGTCCTGTGTTTTCTTACTACTGCTCCTGTGTCTGCAAAACAGCTTGGCCCACGGGAACTACATCACAGGCTGCAAGGGGCCCGAGACTGAAGAGGTGGTGGAAGATACCTTTGTTAACTTCAGACCTTTGGAGGCCTAAGAGTGTGATCACTGCAGTCACAGGAGAGGAGACTGGACTTTTGCTCCACCCTAAAATCATCACCCAAGCCAAATGATGGGGCTGGTCATAATTTGGAGGGTGCAGCATCTCTGCAATGACTTACACATGGAGTTTGGCCATCCAGAACACCTCAGTGTTAGCATTCGGGTGTTACGTGACATAGATTTGTTTTAAGTGTCTGTTGCACGTTGCTGAGACCTGTGGGAGGTAGGGTGGCAGTCCCAGCAGGGCTGCTGTTATTCTGTCCTTCTTGGTGTGTGGTGTCTCCTCTGAGCCTCTCATCACCTGCAAGCATTACCAGCATGCTCCCTTGCCAGTCCCTGCCAGACAGACTGCACTGGCCTGGTGCCAAGACCCCACCAAAGCACAAAAGTTCGTTCAAAGTCCAAGGCACATTGCAGCTGGCTCTCCGGCAGACAACACCCTGGGCTAGTGGAGGGACTGGCTGGAGCCTCCATCTGCAGCCCTGGTGCCAGATGGCCTTGGGCTGGGCGTCTGCCTGAGCTCACTGCCTGACCTCACCAGGGCGGTGGTCTCAGCAGTGACCCCAGCCCAGGCACAGCGCCTGGCCCGCTCCACTGACCACCCCAGCAGGGCTGGGGGCCAGTCACCACCGCACTGGGGGCTGTGCTTGGGATGGGAATGAAAGCAAGCTGTTCTTCATTAGGCGGGTGAAAGCTCCTGGGCTGAGTCTGGTGGCCTCTGGGGAGCTCAGGAATGCTTTTGCTCAGTTGTACTCTCCAGCTGCCAAAGGGTGCAAGATGAGATGACTCCTCTCTTTTCATCCCTTCCCTGCCTGCATCTTGAGAATGCAAACACAGTGGCTGTCTCTGTGTGCTGACCAGGAAGGAGGAATTTGTATTTTCCCATCATGGCCACAGGTGCAAGTTTAGGTCAGGGAGGAATTTCCCTGCCCATACCAGGAAGTTTTGGTGTAGATCCAGTATGTCCCATCCTCTGGAGTGGTAAAAAATGGGAAAGGCAGCTGGGGAAAATACTCAGGGTTTTTACCAGCCAGGTACCTAAGAATGGAATTCCTGTATAATCCCCATATGCAATGAGCACCTCTGAACAGAGATGGCTGAGTTTGGGGCAGAGGAAGGACTGGGCAAATTCTCAAAGTCTCCACGAGTGACATTTGTGTTGTTCCTGTGCTAGAGGTTTAACTGAGATCCCCATTAAGTCTTTCTCCAACACCTTGCTGTTTAAGTGGTGTATTATGTGAGTGCCCATGCTGCAAATAATAATGATCATGATAATAATCAAGAGGGCTGTTTAGCAGGGTTGTGCTGTGGTTGTGCATGTACTTCTTAGGTGCATGTGGCTTTTGGGGGTGGTGTTGGACAGGACAGCAAGTCCTCTAGCAGTGGGCTGTGGCTGTAACGAGCACGGTTCATTAGGAGCAGCGGTCAATAGATTCTTTCTGACAGAAACCAATGAAAATGCATTACAAAAAATTTGAGCCTCCCAGCCATTTGGAAAAAGTTTCGTGCTCCACTCTGTAATGTCAGCAGGCAGGGATGCAGTGTTCCACACACTCTGCTCCCTTATTGGGACCTCACATGGGCCCAGAGCGTCTGAAGCCCAGGAGCACCAGGCTGGGTTTTGATGCAGGGCAGGATGATGTGTAGTCTGCTCTGGGTGATATCGCCTAAGGACAGCAGGCAGCCACACAGACGCAATTTGTGGCTTCCCAGAAACAGTGCCTGGTGTTTTGCTACTGCCCTTCCCTTCTGCAGGGAACAGTTGGAAATGGTTCCTGTTAGGGAGCTTTCTCTGGCTAGTCTGGAGTGGGGAGAAGACACTGT
Organism: Rhabdornis inornatus; assembly: GCA_013397075.1. NCBI lineage: Eukaryota > Metazoa > Chordata > Aves > Passeriformes > Rhabdornithidae > Rhabdornis > Rhabdornis inornatus. The sequence continues at coordinate 2,107,566 of VWZS01006282.1, read as the reverse complement.
GCCTCAGCCCAGGGCATAGGACAGCCCATGCTCTGCTGTGGGTATTTTCTGCCTCCCAGGGCTCATGGATTAAGACATCAACAGCACAGTCCTTTTGGCCTGGCCTGGGTCAAGAGCCTTTCCAGATGTTTGCCCTCTTTCCCTGGGCAACAGTAGACTAGACTAGACATGAAGCCATGGGGTGGCTCTGAGTTGAGTTCAGTCTCCTGCCTTGGCTGTAGGGTTAACATCCCTTTGAAGTGGCTACAGCCACCATGTGCCACCTCTAAGCTAGCCAGGCATCCTCAGCTTGCCTAACAATGTCATTATTTTGTGTCATTTTTCTGTGCCAGTGAGCTTGGGACCTCTAGTGCGAGGTGATCCCCTCCTGAGGTGTGGGGAGAAGGAATGGAGCTGTGCAAGCCACCCACCTCCTGCTCCCCACTGTCCCTCACCTGAGGACATCATGAGAAGGGTCTTCCTGCCCATGCCCTAAGCCCACAGGGATGCAGTGTGCTTTACCCATGCCTTGTACCCCCAGAGAGGCAGCTCTGCCTCGGCAGGTGGCCACCAGCCTGGCAGGCAGATGGGAGTGGGTGGGAAGGGGCTGTGTGGCAGGCTAGAGCCTGGCAGTGAGGGAGGAGGAACTCCAGCCTGAACTCCTTTCTGAGTCTTTGACACAAGTAGGGCTCATTTGGGGAAACTGGGCATTGCTCCTGCCAGCATCTCCTCAGGCATGGAGGCACAGCAGTGCCAAATGCTGCCTGCCATGAGCCAGCCTGGGGGCAGATAGAGGTTAATGAATGAGCTGATGGGTGACGATGGGCAGGTGGGTGCAGGAGCTCTGGAGATGATGTGGATGTCTGGTCTGGCAGCAGTGGGCAGCTGCAGGCTGAGGTGGATGGGCCAGCCAAGAAGAGAAGGGAGGGGCTGCATTGGTGCTGCATGTCCCAGCTCTGCCCTTCCCTTTCCTCTTGGCACTTGGTAGGCCCCTTACCACTGTCCAGAGCTTGTCAGGAGTTTCTGTCAGAGACCTCTGCCCTTCAGTTTGTCAGAATTAGCTTGTTAGAAGAAGGGGTTGCATCCTTGTTGATGAAGGAAATTAGGCTATGAAAAACATAAGAGGATGGAGGAAAGGGATCCCTTCAAGGCATCCATGGAGTTACCACTGGGATATAAAGACCCAAACTAGACACCACTGCTGAGTCACAGATGAAGGAATCCCGTCACTTCTGTCCATTGTATGACATCCCAAGCGTGTGTTCCCACTTGAGGGGGAACACATGCATGCCAGGGAGAGTGAAGGGGGTCAGTTCCAGGTGCTTTTTCAGCCCTGCAGAAAGCACGGGACTCAGGTTGGGATCTGGGCAGCTTATAGTGTACATCAGTTGTCCACAAGAGCACAGGGCTCCTGCGGCTCCTGTCTATACTTGCTGAAAGGGCTCCACAGTAGTCCCCAGCTCACTCTGGCTTGCTGGCAGCTTGCAGAGAGAGGAGGGATAAGGTGATTTCGAGAGGGTAAAGCTGCTGAGCATGCAAGCAGTCTGAGGTGCTGCAAACACATCTTTGGTATCACTGCTGAAGTGTCTGCCACATGGTGGCTGTGCTGTGTGATTGACCTTGGCTTTGGAATTGTCTCATCTTCAAGCATTCCTGGCTTGTGCTCTTGCCTTCTCAAGGCAGAGTGAAGTATGAATTTGTCACTTTATCCTCTCATCATGGATAAACAGGGGCTTTTCTGCCTCATTTATGTGTCACCCAGCCCTTCCTGGAGGTAGGATGACCCTCACACTGGTCTTTCTCCATAAAAACAATGATGGCCCTTGTATGTGGAAATGAATCCTAGACCTTTGACTCCTACATACCCTCTAGACACCTTCACGTCCCAAGCTCAGAGGTCACACAAAAACCTTGTGAAGTCCCACACAGTGGGATAAAGCCAGGGCTGTAGGCAGCAGCTGGGAAAGGGATTCCTTTGATTATTTGTTTTCATCCTGCCTTGTGCAAAGATCTCCTCTGGGGTTGGGCAGGAGGCATTCTGTGCAAAAGCAAGACCCACTCATCAGCACTTCCCTTGCAGAACGGGAGTCCCGGGAGCATGAGGAGCCCACCACATCGGAGATGACAGAGGAGACCTACCCACCCAAAGCCTACCGGCCCAAGCATGGGCGTCTCTCTGAGCTCAAGGCTGAGGCCCTGAAGAAGGACCGCCGGAAGAAGCTGACCCTGGCCAAGTTTGTGGGCATGGCTGAGAACACAGCTCACCCTCGTGTCGTCATCCCCGAGCTCCGGCAGGAGTTTGAGCTGGTGGGTGCCTTCACCTTCCCTCCATGAGGCTCCCATGGGAAGGTGACTGCGGGAGGGAGGTGGGTACCAGCTGAGGGGACCTGGGGGCTTTTGCAGCTGGAAGGTTCTGTGAGGTGCTCCCCTTCTCACATTTGATCTCCCTGCGTGCAGGGCCCGTGCCGCAGGCACATGGAAGCGTCCCTGCAGGAGCTGAAGAGCAGCCAGCGGATGGTTCCCCGTGCTGTCCACCTCCCCAACTGCGACCGCAAGGGCTTCTACAAGAGGAAGCAGGTAAAATGTTCCCCACCCAGGAGGGCTTTTCTCTGCTGCTGCCCTGGGTGGGAAGGATGGAGGTTTTTCCTTTGCTGGGTTAGTTGGGGTGTTGCTGCAAGCATCTCCAGATACATTTGGTGGTAGGTGGCCTTGCCGATGGCTCCAAGTGCTATCTGGCCTGAAGCAAGCATCCTGAAGGACCTTGAGGTGAGGGAGGGGGAAAAGTCAGAGAACCCTGGGCTGGGGTAGCAGCAGGGACAGGGATGTGCTGAAAGCACAGAGCTGGAGTCAGATCCTACCACAGGGATTGCATTCTGGTGTGAAAGGGGTGAGGCCTGATTGACAGGGAGGGAGCCACACAGTGTCTGGTGGCCAGCTCCTGATCTCTGCCCTTGGGTGTCTCCCCAGTGCAAGCCCTCCCGGGGCCGGAAGCGTGGCTTGTGTTGGTGTGTGGACAAGTATGGCATGAAGCTGCCGGGGACTGACTTCCTGAGCGGAGACCTGCAGTGCCACGCGTTCGACAGCAGCAATGTGGAGTGAAGCCGCATCCCCTCCCTCCGCCCCATCACTATCTACCCAGACTCCCTTCCACCCTCCCCTCCGCACCTCCCCACGCCCTGGGACTCCGATTCCTTTCATCTCATGTAAGACGAAAAAAGAAAGGAAAAGAAAAAAGAGAAAGGAAGGAAAATGAAAAAAACAGAAAGGGAAAGAAAGAAAGGAGAGAAGTAAGGAAAGGAAAAGTAAAAAGAGAGAAAAGAAAAAGAGAAAAGAGAAAAGAAAAAAGAAAAAAGAGAAGAAAGAAGAGAAAAGGAAAAACAGAGAAGAGAGAAAAATAAACCCTGAAGAAACTGAGGACTCGGAATCTACAACAGCCTTTTGACAACAAGGACTCAGCAAGGAAAGGATAGAGCCAGAGACAAACCAGCCATGGCCGCTCTGCCATCCTGCACCTCTCCCCAAGGCTGCCTGCACCCCTCTGCCACAAGCAGAGGTCACCCCGATGTAGGAAGCTCTCCAAGTTGGTGATTTTCCAGTACGGGTTTTGGGCAGGTTAATTTTTATTTTTATATTTTTTTCATGTTAGCTAGTTGATTTCTGAAGGGTCTTGAGAGAAAACCTTGTGACCACCAGCGTTCCCCTTGCAGTCCTCAAGAGTGTCCTCCCCATGTTGCTGGGACTCACTTGAGTAGATTTCCATCTCAAATGACTGCCCCCATTCCAGGCAGATTTCAGCAAGGGAAGAGACCAGGACTGTTTGCTTTGTGTCTGGAGATAAGCTGGGAAGGGAAACACAGATCCTGCAACAGCACAAATACCCTCAGAAAGTATCTGTGGACTTAAAAAAAAATCATCACAAAAGGAAATACAGCCTTTCCAGTCCAGTTCATCTTGACTGGAAGGTCAGAAATTTTCTGGGACAAGCAGGACTCTGACCTTTGTCCATCCAGGTGTGAAAGTGTCACCTGTGTGCACGTGTGTGCGCATAGACGTGGCTTTCCCTCCTTGCAACACTTCACCTTGAAATCTTGAAATCTGGAGTTTTCAATGTAATAAGCAACTGGGGGATATGCTGCCCCTCCCAAAAACAAGTAATAACCTGCTGGATTAAGCACAGAAGCAGAGTTATGGAGGAGCATCGGTGCCTGTGGAATCAGGGCCTCATCAACACTGAGGACTGCATCACTATTCAGACTGAAGTATCCCTACATGGGGACAGGGGAATCAGGGCCAAAACTCTTCACCACCACAAAGATGACCAACTATGGAGATTTTTGATTTTTTTTTTTCACAGCCAAAAATGTGGTTTGCTCCAGGGGAAAAAAACACCCCAAACGTCCACTTTGTTTCATCGTGGTTTTTTGTTAAGTCTGGTTTATAGCTTTCCCCATGGGTAGGAAAATGCCAGTCTCCATCCTTTTGCATTGAGGATACTGCTCATGTTGCCACAGCTGATTCCCATCTTCCCTGCAGTAAGATCCTGTGATGGGCCCTTGCCTTTAACTTGGGACCCAGCTCATTGTTGAATGACAGCAACCACTGCACCATGGAGACCCACTGCCTTGGGCATGCTGGGACAGCCCTCGGCTGCCTTCCTGACTCATTTGCTGTTTTTAACATTTGCATTTGATTTTGGGACTCTTGCCTCTTGCTTATCCATGACAAGGGTCTCCACAATGTTGGTGCTGGGAGGAGACCCTGCAGCAAACAGAAGGAATGAAAGGAAAGGGAGCTGTGGCGTCTTTGTACTATGGTGGGGAAACACTCCCACTGGGAACCACATCCTACTGCCATGGCTGGAGCTGGCAGCCACCACTGGCCAAAGGACACAGCTGATCTCAGGTGGAAGGTTCCTGAACCCCTAAATCCCTTTGAGCTTCCTGGACCTGGGCAGAGAAAAATGGAGGTCCACAGCACCACTGGGACCCTACCAGTGGGGATGGGACAAGGGGGATTCCGCACTAAGGGGTTCTGGTGAAGGCTTCTTGCCATCACAGATTGGGAGCCCTCATAGCCTCCCATGAGATGACATTACTCCCCTAAGCACCTCGTGGGCCCCCACCAGGACATTACCCTGATGGAGGGCAGGACTGGACACCTGCGGTTATTTCCCTCCAAGTGACAGTGGGGCACGTTTTGCCTATGGACTTCCACGGACACCCAGCAGAACACATTTCAGCCTGGGGAGAAAGCACCTTCCCATGCTGAAAAGAAGGAAGTGTGCCACCAAATGCAGATCTGCCCCCAAAAAAGCCTTTTGGAGTGGGATAACTAGGTGTTGTTGGAGGGGAGCATGGTGGGGGCTGGGAGAAGGACCCCTCCAGGCTCTGCAGGGCTGATGGAGCAGGGTTGGTTTAACCAGAGTGGTGGGTCAATGCTGGAGTGCAAGAGGAGTGAAGAATGGCATGAAGACAGCAGTTGGAGGAGGAGCTAACCCCAAGGGCCACTGGACACCATTGTTGACACTGTCTGCTTGCTGATCCCTGTGCAAAACCTCCTGATTGTCATAGGCCAGTACCACCTTTCCCAGGACCCTTCCTTCCTTCTCTTTTCCTTTTTCTTGCTTTTTTTTTTTGTTTGTTTGTTTCATTGTTTAATTTCCCAAAACTTGAAAGCCTTTGGCTGCAGAGAAAGGAGACGTGCCCCTGGGGTAGGATGGGAGCAGGCAGAGGGCAGCAGATCCCCATGGACCTTGCCTTTTGGGGAGGATGCTTTTGCAGGGTGAAGGTTAGCTCACAGGGCCCCATTGTGGTGTGACAATGAGGCCACCACAGGCACTGGGAAGGGGACACAGGGCGATGCTCCATCCTCTCCCTACAAAACAAGTCCGGACCCTGGAAGCCCAGAGTACCAAAATCCATCCCACACAGCCTCCCACGCCCCTGCACATCCCATGCTAGGAAGGCATTGCCTGTCCTGTCCCCATGAACCCGGGGGGAGGATGATGGACATTTGGGTTGCACCACCCTCACCCCCCAGATCACCTCGGCTCCCAGGATGGGGCATCAAGTGACACCCCCCCCCGGCTGTCCACTCCCTTAAGGATCCCCGGCAGGACAAGGCTGTTTACAGGCTACACTAATATTTAGGACTGGGATTGAAGCCTGGGTTGGGCTGGGAATGAGAGTGACTTCAGGAGGGCTTGGTCACCCTCTGGGGTGGCAGTGATGATGTGCTGCCATTCTCAGCAGGCAGCAGCACCCAACTGCATTTAGGATGAGAGAACCAGAAGGGGCAGATTTGGAAGCTGGGGAGGGTTAAGGCACACCAGGAGATGCTGGCAATTTGTGCATTGGGGGATCATGAGGCTCAGGGGTCTCTGGCTACGGTATTTGCGCCAAGCCCACGTTGGTATCTTGGATGCGAGCTGGGAAGGAGAGGACAAGGATGGCTCAGGACAGCCCTTCCACCACATCTGCCCAGGGAATGGCGCTCAGTGGCTGGGCTACCCCTTGTCTGTACTGCAGTGGACTTTGAAAACCACTAGTACAAGAGCATTTTGCACTATTTCTCCGCTCTCTCCCCCCTTCCCCTTTTCTCCACCTTCCCCGTGAAAATTCTTTGCTGTTGGTTTAGTTTTCTCTTTTTGTTTTGTTTTGTTTTGTTGTTGTTGTTGATTTTTTCCCCCCAAATGGAGCATTGTATATTTAAAGAACTGTCAGTTCACCTCGCTTCCAGACCGCTGTCCTGGCCCTGGCTAGGAGCCCTGCCTGCTGTGGCCCCCTCCCCAGCCCCACCAGCTGCCGCCACTGCCACCGGGACAGACGTCACCACACACGTTACCCACCGTTGTAACACAGTTGTTAAAACACACCAGATTCCGAGTTTCCTGCCTGGTTTTTATCTTTAAGCAATACTCACTACACATTTTACGGTAGCTTTTTATAGCTTTACATACATACGGTAGCTCTGTTGTTTCGTTTTGGTTTTGTTGTTTTGTTCTTTTTTTCCAGTAAACAAGAAATACTCATAATCTTACTGGTGGGAAAAAAAAAAGCAGTTTGTGAAAAACTGACAATGGAAGAAGAGCTTAATGCTCTGTTTAGCATTTTGTACTTAAAAAAAAAATCTCACATTTTATTAAAAAAGTGAAGATTGCTGTATACTATTTATTCAACTTATAATTTATGTTACTCTTTGATCTTTGTCTTTTCTCATGACAAAGCATTTATTTAATAAAGTTATGCATTCAGTTAGCTCGTGCCTGACCCTTGTGGAGCATCTGTATGCCAGGGCCTGCCAGTGAGCTGCTCCAGCCCCAAGCACCCCATGGCCGCCTGTGTTGGGTCTCTTGGGGGGCTCAGCCAGCTCCACAAAGGTGCTCAGGGAGCTACAGGGCATGGGATAAAATGGTGGCAATGCTTTAAGGGAGCTTTTGACACTAGAGCAATCTGCCAGGTGACTGGTAAAAGTTGCAAGCTTAACCTTACAGCCTCCTGCAAGCAAAACTACAATTTTATTTTTTTTAATATTTCTTTTAGAATTTTCTTTGCATGGATGTGGCAGTGGGGCAGAGCACACACATGCAACCAGCGTATCAGGGCACAGTACCTAGCAACCAGTGACGTTAAGCACCTAAATGTGATCTCAAACTGAGCTCCACAGTTTGGGAGCAGACACACTATTTGAGTCTCAAACCGCTTGAGGCTGCTGGAAGATTTGCCCCAATGTCCCAGTGGCGGGAACATCCCTGGAGCTGCTCAGCCCAGCCAGGCCATGGTCCTTAAACATTCTGGTAGCTCTTGGTGGCTCATCTCACTGCCCTCCCGGTGCTGGATCTGACCCTGCCCCACTGCCCAGGCAGCCATCACCTTCATTCTCCCACTCCCCCCCCGATCTCCCTCCTCCTGTGCCCCTCTTCCCCTCCATTCACCTACCAGCATCACCCCGTGCGCCCAGAGCGGGGTGGGAGGCGAAACCAACCCCTTTGGCCTTGCACTGAGGACCGTGGGTTGCCAGGGCTGTGCTAATAATGCATCTCGCACCCATCTTGCAGCATAGGGAGCTGGCACAGCCACCCTATCCCCCCATGGACACCCCGTCCCCCCCGGACACCCCACACGGCCCAGCCCGACCCCTCGGGCCGCACAGGGAGCAGGAGCCGCGCGGAGCCGCAGCCGCCACCAGGCGGCGCCACGCCCCGCCCGCGCTGCCCTCATGGCGCGGTCGGCCGGGCAGGGCCGCGCTGCTGCCGCTCCCAGCCGCACGGGCCCTGCAGTTGGGCTTTCTGTCCAAAAAGGTCGTGCTGCCTTCAGCTACGGGCTAATAAATCACATCCCTAAGGACACCTGGAACTCTATACACGTGTGTAAGTAGCTACAGCTGCACACAGATACGGTCATACATTCTTACACTACTGATGTTCTTTATATTAAATATAATTGTTTATATTATATAATTGTTTATATTATACTATTGCACAGGTTTTTATACTAAAAATACAAGGAAGAAATTCTTCACTGTGAGGATGATGAGGCATTGGAACAGCCTTCTCTGGTTTCCCAGAGAAGCTGTGTTCAAGGCCAGGTTGGATGGGGCTTGGAGCAAGTGGAAGGAGTCACAGCTCGTGTTTGTTCCCCTCCGGCCCTTGAATGGGAGGGTGGCCCCAGGCACTGCTGCGCTCTGGGCTTGGGCATCTCTGTCTTCCAGCCGTCTTTGGGCAGCACCTGGCTCGGAGCATCTACCCTGCTACACAGCATTCCCTCCATGGCATCACCTGAGCCACCTCCAGCTCACCCCAGAGGCACAGAACAGGATATCAATTTTATTACTTTTCCCATGCTCTTCAGCTTATATCCCACCCCCCATCGTGCCTGTCCTCTTTCCCCTCCCCTGCAGCCCCATGCACTCACTGCATCCTGTCCCCATACAGTTTCCTGGTGCTCCTCATCACTGGCAAGCCCCTCAACATGTGTCAGTCTGAAACTCATGGCAGGGGGTAGAACAGAAGGGGAAGAAGCCCAGTGGTTTTGCCTCACTTTGGGGTGTCCAAAGGGAAACCACAGCCACCTGGATGCAGGATGTTGGTGCCAACAAAGACATCAGTTGCTCCCTGCTCACATAACCGGGGCCAGTAACAATGAAAAGCTCAGCTCCCATTACTGCCCATCGGCCATGGACAAAGGACGAACAGGGACAAATCTGCATGTGATGCAGCAGGCAAAGAAACATGTCCTGTGAGCACTGTGGAGGGGAAAGACAAGTTTTCTGGCATCCTATTTAATTTATTCCAACTTTATGTAGCTCAGCTTTCTTAAAAGGGAAGAAGGCAAGTACGTAAGAAAACTTCCCTATTCCTAAACAAAACAAAGTACAAACTGCAGATGAGAGCTAGCATGTGCAAGTTTTATATGAAAAAGCAGAACACCCTCAGATGTTAACAGAAAACAGGTAGCATCATTTTTAGTTTCTTGCGTTTGCATGGAGGTGTTTTCTTCTTTCATGCACTCCCATTCATACACATCCACATATGCCCATCCCAACTTTCCAAAGGGGGTCCTTCCCCTGTCTCCTCCACTGCCATGTCCAAACCCCTGCAAAGGCATGAGGACCCTAATTTACAGAGCCCACCTGTGCCCTTCACACTTTGGATCTGAAATGTGGGTCCAAGAAGGGGGAGAAGAAACAACAAACCATTTAAGAAAAGCCCAAGATGTTTACTCCAAGGACAGCAATTGCTCTAATAAGGACATCCATATTAAAAAAAAAAAAAAAAAGAAAAGGAAGAAAATAATAAAACCTCCTTTCTTAGGCAATGGGGAAGTTATTTATTCTGAGCATCAGTGTGTTCTGTACAGGAAGAAACCAACAGGTGAATTAACAGCAGAGACACATCTCTCCTCAGCATGTCCACCACAAAACCTCTCAGAGCACCTGGAATCACTTGGATTTCATCTATACAAATGTGTATGTAGGCAGAGGAGTGTGTTTGTGTGTGTGTGTTTGTATGTGTATGTGTGAGTGTGAGAGCCTTTACACAGCAAGATATATACTGTAATTTACTTACAAAAAGAAAAAGTTATGTGCTGAATAACAGGTGCTCACTTCAGTCCCAAGCAAAAATGGAGGGACAAGGGCAGCTGCTTGGGAACGCAGGTTTTAGATGTTTTGTTTTGTTTTTTCCTATCTAGAAATAAAGAAAAAAAATGAATGAGAGAAAGAGAGACATTCCCTGGCTTGTTATCCTAAATCTACATACACATCCTTCCACCCAGCCTCAGCAAGTTCATTTTAGCTCCCTCGGCATAAGCTGATCCTAAGAAATACTGTGCAAAAGCCCTTCAAATCCCTTGGAAAAACAAGCATTTAGCTTTGCTATCACCCAAAGGCCCCATGCTCCCAGACCAGTGGCTGAAGCTGGGTCCCTGTGGAGTTGGCTGTGCCCTAGCACGAGCAAAGGAAGCACCCAAGAGTGTTGTTAGGGGTCAAAGTGGCAGCTATCTCATCTTTAGCCCCTTCCCTCACTGCTGCTTCCTTGGGGAACGCATCCCAACTGTGGTAGTATGTTCCAGCTGGGAATCCGGTCTTTCTTCCTTCCCTCCCTCTCACATTGCATCCCATGCCAGAACTGATGGCTGGGCTGGTGCACAAGAGACTGACTGGCAGGACACAGGAGGCAGGTGACAGTATTTACAGTCTTTGGTCTTGGGGAAGAGAGAAAAAGAGGGGGAAAGGCTGGGCTCTTTCTTTTTTTTTTTTTTTCACCTTCTCCCACTCATAGCAAGGGATTTTGTCCCCTGGGAGGGGTCAGGGAGCACATGGCACTCTGTGCTGGAGGGTGCAGAAAGATGCCGCAAAGCAGCAGGGAGGGCGAGGAGCAAAAAAGACCAGTTCTCTGGTTTATGTGGGTGAAAGACTAAGAAAGCAGTCCCTTCTCCTTGCAAACCCCCCACCGCCTTCCCCTCCCATTATCCCTCCCCTCCCCAGGAACCAGGAAGCTGAGGAAGGAGGGCAGCACCCAGTCTCTTCCAGAGCCTAAAGAGACACGCTGAAACCCATGTAAAATCCAGCACTGGGGCCACAGTGAGCCACCTCCAGCCAGCAAGATCACGTCTGTCTACTGGCTCCGTAGGGCATGTGCTCCCCGGTCCTCCTGCTCATGGGCTGTATAGAAGAGGTGGCACTCGGGGTCCCCGCGGATGGTGGGTGCTCCCTGGATCACCTTCCCATGGATGGGGTCCACGCACCAGCACTCGCCACGCTGCCCATTCACCGACATTTTGCACTGCATGGAGAGGGACAGGACAGGTACCAGAGTCAAGAGAAGGACAAAATAAACCACTTCCCAGGTCACCCAGCCCAAAGCCCCAGCACTGGCAGAGGTGGGGTTTCTCTGGTGATCTGGCACTGGTTTAGATTCAGGCAAAATCCATGGGATGCTGTACTCAGACCCCCCAGGACGTATGCTGCACCAGTAGTGTTACTCCAGCAATCCAGGGTGAGGGCTGAACCTCTTTCCCAGGAGCTGTGCCAAGGACCAAGAAGCCAATTTTAATGAACTAGAAGGACAAGTGTCCCTGAAAAGCATCACCCTTTGCCAGCTGTGGATGAAAGCATCCAAAGAGACAAAGATCCCTTGGGAAAGAGGGATGAGACAGATTGACAGAGGAGCTGTATAGGATTCTTCTCACCTGCAGATTAGGCTAAACAAACATCAGATCAAGGCCTCCACAGCCAGACCAAACAGAGATACACTCATCCCAGAACAGAGTTGGGGACCATGGTGCATCTGGACCTGGACTCTGTCCTCCCAGTCTTATTAGAGAAAAGTTTATTGGTCTAGTAGTTATTGTTCTCCTCCTACACTGCAGTGCTGCAGGCACTTTGAACCTGATGTTCATCCCTCCAGCCCCAGCAGATACATTTCTGAACAGGGTGTAGCAGGAGATGCAGAGGTTACTCCACGCAGGCCAGTGCAGGCTGACTTGTTCCCCAGGCACAAGGAGTAGCAGAGGCTGTTTTTACTTCTGTAGCACACAAACCATCACTGCAGTGTCCGGGCTCATTCCCCAGACATGGCTCATCTTACAGGCAATTTGCCAGCTCTGTTCCATCCAGCCCTTCCAAGTGTGCTAATGCTGAGGGATCCAGCCAGCCCATGGGGCTCTTCAGGGGTGGATGGGTGAAGGTCCAAGTGGGACAGAGACAGGAGAACAGACAGAGGGAGATTCTCTCAGAGCATACTATTTTTTTTTATTTAATGCTCCTGATCAAGGGGCAGAAGTAGCCCTAAGTAAAAGGCCTAGCCATGAAAACAGCATGGGTCCCCTCCAAAGGCTCAGCTACCGGAGATCCTGATATCCAGGTACTGTTCACAGGCCTGCATCAGCTGTTGTTCTGCTGTTTTTCCTGGCAGTTTTTTCTCCATTCCTCAGCCACTGACACCTGGTGGTTTTGCACTGATGAAGCCAGGAAGTCAGAATTCAGACACACAAGATTTTGAGTTCTTCTGGGTCCCATAAATACCTTCAGAAGTATGCTGCACCCCAACCCCTACCCTGCCTGGAAGGAATCCCTCCTGGAGCTGTGGGACCAGCCTCAACTTGTGGAGGAAAACCAGTAAAATGCAGTAGAAACCTTCCTGACTCCCAGAAGTGCCTTCTGCTTTGTCTGCAAGACTGGTCAGTATTCAGTCCCTCTCTGCTTTTCTCCTGCAGCAGGGCCCAGACAGGACAAGACCTGGCTCAAAGGGGAAGAAGAACTAAACTGATTCTCCATCTCTGGACTGCCCACAGCTGTGTGCGGATGTGGATTTCATCTCCACTCGCAAACCTGTGGCTGCAGATACACCTGAGTGTATCTAAACCTGTCCAAGCCACATGCAGCATTTGCTATTTACCCCACACCTCACATCATGCACAGGGTATCAGCCCAGCCCTGAATTATGCATGTTCTGTGTCAGCACATGGTGGGGACAGACAGTGAGCCAAGGGCTCTGCTGGAAACAAAGACAGCCCCAGAGCTCCTACTCTTCCCATTTACCTGTTTGAGATTGTACAAGCCATGCTTGTCACAGTTAGGGATGTGAAGGGAGTAGAGGTGCTCCAGGGGCCCTCGCTCATCTGGCAGCCGCATGGTGGATATGCGTTCCAGGACCTGATCTAGCTCCTGCTGACAAGGGGTCTGAAAACAGAAAGCAGAAAAAAAAAAAATATGTATCAGGACAATGGTACCATTCAACAGCATCAACACTGTGGACAATGGGAATACTAGTAGGGATGAACACAGGCGCATCCCTAAAGACGCAGGTCTGCCACTAGGTCCTGCTGCAGACTTCACCTCCAGGCACCCAAAATCAGACATGCACATCTCCCATGTACCTGACAGGGCCAAGAGCCAACATAATACCAGGTCCCAAGTCCTGGATACAGAGGAGAAACCTCAGAGAGGCTACCATGGCTCCCACTGGTGGTGACAAGTGACATAAAGCAGGGCTAGTCCAGACAAGACCAGGAAGGTTTCTGTAAGCATAGCCCAGAGCACACACCTGTGATGCACTTTTAGCCCAGAAGTGAAACTCAAAAGCATGTGAGACTCCATGGGAGTGGAGAGGAAGACCTGGGAATGGGAGTACCCAAAGCCAGCCTCTGGAGGCATCCTTCTTGCTCCACAGCAGCTCCCAGACAGGGCTTCCAGCCAAGGCAGTGTGGTTGAAATACGTCTGATGTGAGCCAAACTGAGTCCACACACCTCTGCTTTTGCAGTGGGTGAGGGCTTTTTTTTTTTTTTGGCAAAGGAGCAGTAGCAGTGTGTGAGCTCTCAAAGTTGACGGTGCCTGAATTTTATTTCAAACTTCTGTTCTGCCTAGTCCTTGGAAGGCATGAGGACTCTTTTAAAGCTCCTTTCTGTCCCTGTGCTCCCCAGATATTAATACTCTGTATGTTTACAGGGATGTATATTTTGGACCCTTTGGGGTGAGTTTTCATCTCCATCCCATCTAGCTGCTTTGATCAAGCTTCCCACTAGAGGGAAGCCACGGCCAAGAACTGGATAACAGACAGGATAACAGGGACAGGCAAGGAAACTGGGAGATCTTAGCGCACTCTCCCTGCTACAGGACAGTCACACAGGTCATGCTCGGGGCTTGTGGCCTTCTTTAACCTGGACTGGGGCTGCACTGCAGCAGAGAGACAGCCCTGCTTCAGGCCCCTCAAATCCGCTTGGGCCACACCTGCTTAGGGAAAAAGGGTGTGAGAAAGCCAGTCCATGGGCAAAGGGCACACCTGCACCCCTGCAGAGGTGGGTGTTGAGCCAGCAGAAACCCCCTTCTGGAGGTGAAGCTGCAATGAAAATTATGCCTCCTGACCAGCATATCAAAGTTCATCAGATGGTACGTTCAGCCCCAGCATCAGGCCAAAAATGTTTGCTTTTCCTCTTTTGCTTCTCCCCACTTTTTAAACTTTTTTTTTTCTGTTTTTAAGGCCATTTATTGCAGATGCCACTTAGGCTTTGCATTCAGCATTTCCCAGTCAGCCCACAGCTGCCCCCCTTAGCTCCCCACAGCCCTGCCCTCTTACCCTGCCCGTCGACAGCCGTGACTTTTTGGAGTCCTCGTGGTTGTGATGGGCCTTGCTGACTTTGCCCATCTGCCGCTGCTGCTCGTTCACCTTCTCCCTCATCACTGCCAGCTCCTTCATGCCCGTCTTCATGGGCTTCCTCCCTCCAGCTCCACTCAGGATCCCCACGGTGCCATCCACATGGTTCTCAGCAAGAATGCTCTCAGACCGGTCATCACCATTATCTGCAGGAGACGGGGCAGACAAGGAAAGCGTCCAGCTCAGTCAGGCGCTGCCTCACGTGTTCATCCTGCCCTGGATCATTTTCAGACGTGGCTGGTTACCAAGCCATAAAATCTTTGCATGCAAAAATTTTAAATTGCATTAGCCCTTTGATCTGGAAGGTGAGAATAGATCCTTTCATTCTAGAGTTATTACCACTCTAAAAGACAGTTTAGAGAGCAAGGGAAATTGCTCCTGGAGAAGTTCTTTCTGGCTTTTCTGTGACCTTCTAAATTACTTCCAAAGAATGCAATTTTCCCATCAGAAGTCCAGTTGCATTAGAGATGCCAAGTGTACTTCAGCTCCAGCACTTAAAACCACAGTGATTATTAACAACACCTTGAGTCCACCTATCATCCCCCAGACTATCTCCAGGAATACTTACTCAATATTCACGTGCTGAAATAAATCCTCAGGGCTGATTTCAAAAATATCTCACCTCTGTTTTGTGGCCATGTGGCCACCCTAACATCCTTTGGAGATCCTGCCATTTCAGTGATCATCATCCTTGCCATACCATCTTTCCCACTGTTTGTCATACACTGTGTTACTCATTTAGCTTCTACCTACTTCTGCATTTGACCACTTCTGCTGACAGTGGAACAGTCACAACTCTGCCACTGCTGAAAGCAACAGCTGAAAGATCCCAGCTAGTTCAGCCATTTCAAAATCAGTTAGCAGAAATCTGGGGATTTCTGGACTTTTGCCATCTCCTGCACTTTATGCATTTTCCCAATTCACAGGGAATTTGTGAGAGCAAACCTGGCCACAGCAGGACACGATGGTCACAATGCTGCAGACACCATCTCTTTGGACTTTGCAGGGGCAATGAGGACAGATCTCAATTCCTCCTGTTTGCTCCAAATGCCCAGGAGGTGACAGCTGATTGCTCCTTGTTGCCTGCTCTGATCTGGCCAAGCAAGCACATCTAATACTATAGCTGAATATAATATTGAAGCTGACCCTGAATTAACCAGGAACTTGAAGCAAGACCTCCAGAGGTCCCTTCCAGCCCAAATTAGGATTGAACCCACACATGCCCATCACCTCCCAGTGCAATAACCCAGGCAAGGCTTTGTATGTCTCCCTCTATAGAAGACCTCTTCAGCAGCTCCACACCAGGTGACAGACCAGGCTGTTCTGGGGGTGGTGACAAACAGGAAGTGTCTTTCTGTATTGCCAAGGAAGAACTGCAGCACCCAACTTCCCAGCATCAGAATTTTCTTTGGCACCTCCAATTTCAGCTTTCCAGCATTATGGAACTCAGCACTTATCTAGAGGTAAAGAAATCATATCAAACTGTGCATGATGCAGGGCAAGCAATGCTTTAGCTCACATAACAGTGCTTAATTTATGGCTTCTTGGAGAACCAAGCATACAGAGCACTTACAGATGTTAGCAGTCCATTTTTTCAGAATCCGCATGATGATGTTTTGTCAGGGCATAGCCCCACTGTCATGACAGAGTGAAAAATAGTACTACAAAGTGTTTTATTTCTGCCACAGCTTTCTAAGCGCTTTTCAGAGTTCTTCATTACAACCTCAAGCTCACAAAGAAGAAACTGCGAGAAGAGTTTTGTCTGAACTTACTCAGGAAACATGCAGCTGCCTGATGCCAAGATGGCCCAGGTGGGCTGGGTCAAGGACCCATCCAGCCCAGCCTGCCATTCATGACAGACCACCAACAGCTGCTTGGGAGCAAAAGGACCATTCCCAGTCTGTGCTGCAGACCAGCAGTAAAAGCTCTTTCATGGCTGAAGACTGCATCTGACCCACAAGATTCAAAAGCCACCAAAAGACCCATCCCTCGCTGGACTTGTCCAGTACCTTTTTGAACTTCTTCACAATTTCCAGAAATACTAAATACATTTGGTCTGCAGGTTTTTAGCTGCTTAGGTAGCAACTGAAAAGGAAACATGGGGCAAAACCAATCTGGCAAAGTCCATCACTTTCCTCAGTTCTGTTTCCAGATGAGAACTGAGACCAGGTTTGATAGCCAGATGGGCGAGCTCAAAGTCTAGGCTGCTGTCTGGTGATCGCCATCTGGCCATCATCCTAGGAGTCAGACAAGCAATATTTTGAGCAAGAATATTCTGTTTATACGCCAGTCTCTCCGTTAATTAGAAACACATAGTGAGAAGAGAGAAGGCCATGAGGCCGCCTTTAGAGAGGATCACATAAAAAGGCACCATGAAGAGAGGGGCAAGGCTGGCCAGGCCCTGATCCTCAACAAGCTGCTTAGGAGAGTTTTAGCCTTCTGACCGCTTTGGTGCTCCTCTCCTTGGTAGCCCCCAAGTTGTCAAAAACAGCAGAACAGGGGTAGCAGCAGGGCAGCTTCTCAGACACACTGCAGTCCCCTGCTTCATTCAGAAAGAGATGGTACAAACTGACAGAAAAGCAGCAAACTGGAAGTGATGTCTTTCCCCATCCATTCTCACTCCTTCCTGCCTCCAACTAAAATATATAGACATCTGCCCAAATAAGCACCGTGCTAGTAAATGCAGGCGAGCTGGTAAGCCTCTTGTCGGCTGATTCATTCACAAAACCTGCTTCTGATAATATTTTTGCTCATTTTTCTCACTTTCCAATGCTAACAAATATCAGCCCAAAGAAAACCACCGATGGGAGTGGAGTATGCAAGCCAATGTGCATGAACACACCCAGGGACAGGAGAGATTGGTCTTGGCTCCCCATGCACCATCACAGAAGCAAGACTGGATCAGCAGCCAGGAAGGTCTAGCTGCTATTGACTGTAAGCTCTCCTCTCCAAGGCCAAGCCAGCCATGGTGAGCCATGCCTTTGACCCTGCTGCCAACCTGGACTGGTCCACCTGGGGCTTATGGCAGAGCCCCATTGCAGCTTTTCCCTCTCCCAAATCCGGTGCTGCTCTTAGGAGAAGCTATCCTGACTTGGAGCTTTCAGGGGTGGCTTCATCACAGGGGAAAGGAGATGAGACAGAAGAGGTTGGCTCCATGTGCAGAGCATCAGTGTTTCTTTCAGAACAAGCAGCATGCACAGAAGGCTGAGCACCAGAAGTGATGGACCACATTTGAAAGAACAGAAGGGCCAGGGAGCAACAAGAAGAGTGGAGAGATAAAGACTCAAGGTCAGGACAGCCCAGAGCCTGCCACGAGCCAAAAAACCCTCTTACAGCCAGATAATGCTTTTTAATGCTGCCCAAAAGCTGCAAGTCATGCTTGTTTATTGCAACCCATGAACTAATGAAGCCACCTACCACCCCTACTAGCATGGGATGGGCAGGTATGTAATAGCTTCAAGACACAGAGCCCTAATCTGTCTATCATCCTGGCCAACGCCTTTTTGCTGACCAATTTCAATTCACACTAAATATATCTGTAAGGGAGTGGTGCCAAACTCCGAAACAATTGTTTTATAATCCTTTCTTATGGCATGTGGAAAACATCTCCTGTGTTATTTCAGATCAAAAGGTAGAGAGCTTTGTGGAGGGTGGGACGAGTGTGGCAGGAATCTAAGCAGATAGCTGAAGTTCTCCTGAATGCTGATATAAAGTCCAGGAAACACCTCTCTAGCTGCCAAGAAAATGATTTCTTTATGGCCTTTTTCAAGGAAAATTCCCACTTGCTTCAATGGGGCGAGGACTTGGCTGAAGAAAAAGCCTGTTCAAATGGCCATCACTTAACGTCTGTAGGGAGCTGCACCGTCTCGCCAACACTTTCAAAAGCAACTACCAAATTCCAGTGCTCAAATTTTCGGGAATTTGGTTTGAGACCTCTAGGCACCTCTGCCGAGAGAGCTGAGAAACAGAGGGGCTGAAAAACAACCTGTCACTTCCAGAGCTACGAGAAAAAATGCACCACACAAAAAAAGGCAGCTGCCTCAGGTTAAAAATATATTTTTATCCCTTTGAAGAGCCCTGAAGCGTATCTGGGCTGCAGAATGGGATGGAGCCAGTAGCACTCACTTAGCATGGGAGGGCCAGGCTCTATCACGGGGAGCACACACCATGCCAAGGACTGCAGCCACCCTCGCCAGTGCTGCTCCTGCTCTCTCTACACTTGCTTTCCTTCATCAACAGCTTGCCCAGAGGGTTTCACGTGCATTTGCCTATCTACCCAGGGTGTCTGTACAGTGTTTAAATGCTGATTAAGGTCCGAGACTCACAGAAAGTTTCACTCAAGTGGCCTTCAATACCCTGCCTGAAATCCCACTGACTGGGGGGTCCCGGTTGTGTCCTTGGCTGGACAGGGCTTACATCTCCCTTCCACAGCAATCACAGCCTCCACTGGCCAGCACTTTCCTTCTGAAGACATCTAAGGGCTTTGCAGTTCATTAATTACCCTGAACACAGAAAGGTGTTCATCCTGAATTGAATATGGTTGAACAAAAAAAAAGGTACAGAAATATTTTAAAGTGCTGCACAAAGCCATGCAGGGAATATATGGGCAAATCCAGAAGCCCAACTCCTGGCCTGGCACTGCACCATGTACAGCAGTGAACACACTTGGGGCTGCAAGAATGTGGCATCCACGAAGAGATTTTTCACCCTGAGCTGTGTCATCCATCTTATCTAGGTTTGGCGGGTTTTTTGCCTCCAACTCTTTTAGCTTTTTGTGTCTGCAAGTTCTACCATTTCAGGACAATTTAAATGCCTTATCGCTTGCCACTTTTTATTTAAGGGAGCAGAGCTTCCAGGAAGCCAGTGCTTGTCCTGCAGCCTGAGGGCAGACAGAGCCTTTAAGCCTGACCTTTCATATGCACAACAACCCCAGCAGAAGAATTACTTGTAGGAAGGTAGGGAAGGAGCAGACAAACCCTAACCACAGCCCCAGTGACCTCTGCCTCATCAGTCTGCAAAGTACTTCTAGAGGAGGCCTGGGGAAAGGTGCAACAGCTCTGGTGTGTGTGTGTTATGACCTGGAACTCAGAAACCTCAGAAAAACTTTGCCAACAAGTATTATATTGGCATTGCAATTTCCTCACAGCAGGAGCTGCCAAGAACAAAGCCCACCCCTACACCCAGGACCTCTGGCCCACACCCTACCCCCAAAAAGGACCCAGGGTTTGCTGATTAGCACTGCCAACCTATAAAGCACCAAGCCTGTGGCACAGCATCCATCCACACTCAGCTGGCAGCAGAGGGAAAATGTGGTACATGGTCTGGCCCGAAGCATCATCAAACCAGTCTGGATGCAGCTGTCCAGAGGCAGATGAAACCAAAGCACCCACTCAAGTTTCACTCTTCACTTTGCACAAAAGTGCATCTGGAAATGCCAGAGAGAGAGCGTAAGCAATGGGCTGTGTAGGAGAGGGGGCAATGGGAGAAGGGCACACATCAGAGAAGAAGCATCACCTGCCCTGGAACAGCATCTCTCACAGAGGGCAACCATGGACGCTCAGGGGAAGGACGGAAGAGAAGACAATTACAGAGCAATTCTTCCTCTGCTCTCCTCCTGGCCATCAGCAGTTCAGAAACCAAAGCTATTTCGTCTAGACTGGGTTTAACACCCATTGACAGACCTAAAGAGGGAAAAGCTGTGTGTGACTCCCTCTGGATTCAAGTGCAGGAACACCCGCATATTGCTTCCTGTCCCTTCTCCCCAGCCAGCAGCCTGTTCTGCTTAGTCTCATCCAGTTTCTGCACAGGAAACATGTAATGTTTAACCTGTTGATTTGGTTGCAAAGGACTTACAAGTCCAGAGGCGTCTGTGCCACCCAGCTTTTGGGAGGACTGGCCTAAAGACCAGTCATCCCAATCTCAGAAACACAGGCTACCATGGGACACCAGTCACTTCAGAGCATCTCTGCCTGGGGCATTGCCTGCACTCCCAGGGTTATTTCACCACATCAACTTGCTCAGTATCAGTGAGGAACTGCACACCACAGCCAGAAAATTCCTGCATTGGTCTCCAAGAGCTTGCTTTACCTCTGTGATAAGCTATCCACAAAGTACTCTCAGATCTCCTGGGGCCAAAAGCCCTAGGGCTCTGCAAACACCCTTTTATTTTTTTTTTTTGCCATGAGATCTTTTCAGCCCATCTCTGCTAGCAGGGAAGGCAGGACTGGGGAGAGAACGGCATGTTCTGGCCAGGGGTTGCTTAGCAAGCTCCTCTCCCTGCCCTGAGCAGCTGGCAATGAGGGGTGATCCAAGGGGCACCCAGTGCTTTCCTTTGACTCAGACATCCTATACAGGAAATGCTTTATGCTCCTCCAAAGTGCCAGGGACACTGACTCCAGGCAGCACAACTTTCAGCAGCCTGCTTCGCTCTCTGTTCTCTGCCTATTCCTGGCGGCTGGAGAGCTCAACTTTCCCTCCTCCATCCACCTAGGTTCAGAGCCAGAAGAAAACCTCTTACCACTGCACAGTGCCCTGTAGCACACCTGTGCACCTCTGCACACAAAGCCCTCCAGCAGCAAGGGAGAAGCAATACTGACATGAAGCTGATGTCTGATGAGGCTAGAAGAGGGACTGAGATGTCCCTTCCCCCAGGACTTTACTTCAGTCTTTTTTTCTTTTTTTAAACCATGTTTGTAGACTGTTTCCCAAGGATACAGGACTTGTGCAATTACACAGCCTACCTCTATGTGTTTCTGCATGTGCATATGTTTGTATGACTGCCTGTCTCCCTGTTAGCTCTCCTCCCCCTCCACCTCCCAATATATCTACAAACACGTCAGCAATGCCAATTGCATCTCAAACAGGAACGCAATTCACAAAAATAGTAAGTTTCCACCATTTCATGGAAATGTGCAACCAGGCTGAAGAGAGACAAAATAGCAAGGTTTGTTTTGTTAGCTTTCTTTCCAAATGATTTGACTGAAGGGCTGTGTAGCACATTACCAGTCAGCTCTGTGCAGACCCAGCAAAGCACAAACCACTGTTGGGGAAGATCTGCTCCAGCCCTCCTCCTGCCAGCAGTGAGCCTGCACGTATTGTTTGCGACATCCTGCTCTCTCCAGCACCAGCTGTTCACTGTGTGCCAAGAATGGCAAGTGAGAATGCTGCTCAGGACCCTCAAAAATGCAGGAGAATGCTTCAAGTCCCTTCATTTACCAAGCTTCCCCTTACAATCCTGCTTTTCTTTCACCACTTCTCCCAAGCGTGGAGCTGCTGCACATCCCAGTGCACACCTACAGCAGAGACTCTGGACTTACCTAAAGGCTGAGGAGCCAGAGGGTCTCATCTCATGGCTGATGACAGTGTTTTTGTGCATGTACTTAACCTCAACATGTGTGAAGGCAGCATGCTCAAGGGAAAGGCCTTAAATGCATTTGGAAGGTTTTGCTGAGTGAGGCTCTCTGAGCTCCCTGCCACCATAAAAGCATTCCCCCTTGTTAGTGAACCGTATCTCAGCCTTTTCAACACAGTTCTACAATTAGCCCTCTGCAAAGCTCTGAGCTTCCCAGCAGAACCAAATGAATTAACTTGAAAACACTTCCCAGCTTAAATTAATTGCACTGCAGCTTCCCGATTTGACATTGACCCTGTCTGTAAAATCCCCAGAGTAGTTACTACTTAGTCATTAGGGGCTTCTGCCTGAATGAAAGAAGCCATTAATCCTACCAGGCCAAGTCTCTGCTCTCCTTTCCTGCTCACTACATGCATCTGTGTGGTCTTCAGGCACCCCAGAAAGCCTGAACCAACTAGATCTTAGTAAAAGATCAACACCTAAATCCTTGGTTCCTATGAATTTCCAGAATGAAAGTGAAGCACAAAACCTCCTTATTCATTTCCTGTAGATTTAACTGCTGTGTTTGAATTACCTGTATTTTCACAATGGAAACATGGGCTCATCTCTAACCCCAAGTCCAAATCTGTCAGGGCTTTTGCATCCCACAGTCCAGAGTATGCAAGCACAAAAGAGTTTTTCTTACAGCAGCCTCCATGAGGGTGCCTGCATGTTCATTACTATCTAGATGATCTCTCTTTGGCATTGGGCTGCTGCACCTCTCTTTCCTGCAGGAGAGCCAGATGCTGCCGGAATTACAGGAGCTGTGAATCTCAGCAAGGCTGGTTCCCAGGTATGACGCTCTGCAGCCTGCCAGGAAGGACTGATGAAGGACTTATGATCTGATAGACACACAATCACAAGCAAGAAATTTTTCAAAATCACACTAAATGTTTCTGCCTCCTTCACACATTTTGTGAAAAATTACACTATATATGACCTCTAAAGATTATTCTCCTGTTTTTAAATTATTACCTTTGTAGGTGCAGGCAGCAACAACCATGCTCTCTGGAGACAGACTCCCAAGGATCAGTCTGAACTGCATAAATGAGAGATGGACTACTAGAGGAAGTACTCACATCTGTCCATGTCTCTTGGATAGAGTGCTTCAGCCAAATACAAGACATCTTGCTTCAAGGAGAGGTGGCTGAGGGAAATGTGGCTTATATCACATAAAAAGCTAAGAGAGATAGTCTCTGACAATGCCCTCTGCCTATTCTGGCTCCTCAAGGATAGACAAAAGCTCACCAAAAAGAAGTCCTCTGGCTCTGGAAGCCCAACTGCAATTCACTGACATTTGGTGCCTGTTCACAACCCCCATCAGGATCAATGGCTGGTGGGGGAGCAGCTCTGGACATGGCATGACCAGCGGAGCCTGCAGCAGAGTATTGCACCATCTGGGAAGGCTGTGTGCAGCACAGCCAGAAGTCTGATCTGACCTTGCACTCTCAAGGTGGAAAGGTGGAAAAGCCTCAAAACTAGGAATAAAAAACCCCCAATCAAACAAAAAACAACCCGCAAACAAAGCATAAAACCACTTAAAACACAAAAAGGTGCTTCATCCTGCCTGTGAGAGCCATCTCTCACCTATCTCTGGTATTGCTCCGCTCCCTTCTCAGCCACATTGCCTTCTCCAGTTATTATGCATACAAATGGAATGAACTTCAGTCATTTGTATTACCAGTTTTTAAATAACATCTCACTTTTCCAAAGTCAATTTTCCAGACAGCAGCTCAGGCCAGGGCTCCCCTTACCACCCGCCCAAATCGCAATGCACATTTCCTCAAAGTCTGCCTTTTTCAAAACACACTATTTTTACAGTAGTTTCTTCCTACCTTCTCAGAAACTCTGCCAGAGCCCAACAGCCAATACCATCAGTGTCACCTTAAGGTCTGCTGGGCCCACTGTCCCCACACAGCCCCTGAGTCATGCACCAGCCCTTAAAGCCAACCCTGTTTGCTTTTTCCCCAGAAACCTGCGTTCCCCAGGCACAAAGCACAAGTGCCTCCAAATAAAACCAGAGCACTGAACCGTAGGTAGAAAGAGGGAGTATCTGCTGCAATTTACTTGAGCCTTTTTTGCCCATGAGCATCTCCCAGCTGCCTCCAGCATGCACAGTCATTATCTTCCCTCCTCATGAGGGCTATTACTTAGTTGCTATATCCCACATTTAAGCCACAAGTTGAGCTGTTCCCAGATTGTGTTTTTCTCTTATTTGACATCCAAGCTAAGCAACACCACAACTGTTTCAGGTTATGTCAAAACACTTTAGTCATCTGTTCTTGGGGCAGTGTTTCACTTAGTTTTGCAGTCACTTTGCTCAATTTCTTTAACTCTTGTTTTACCCTTCTCCCAGCTAGACGCAGAGCTGAATTTGAACCCTTGTGTTCAAGTACTCCATGAGAAGGGACTGAACTAGGTCTTGCACATGTATTTGTTATGCACATTTACTATTTATCTTAGCATGTGCATTTACGGAAACAAGGCAACTGCCACTCTCTAAGGATAAATTCTTCACTGATCCAACATTGCTACTTACTGAAACAACCAGGAGCTTTGACAAAATTAAGACTTTGCAGATTCATCCCACTGCTGACTGGCACATGCACACATGCAGAAACACAATGAAACGTTCAAACTCATGGACACTCTACCATGGCAAAGGCAGCAATTTGAACTGTAGTAACTGCTTGTGGCATACAAGGGCCATACATATGCAAGTAATGCCAGGTACCTTTCCGGTCCCTCAGTGACTTCCAACCTCCACAGCCTACAGCATGGCCACATCCATCCCACTTGGCCTTCAGAAAGGGAAGTTTCCTCCCCACAGGTGTATGGGAAGCAGTGCCAGGCAGCCTGCTGCTTCACTCTGATGTTGTTGCTTTGGTCTCTTGCCTTTATAGAAAAAACGGCTGGATCTCATTTTGTTTGCAAATGACTCTCTATTTTGGGCCACCCATGAAGTTACCCAAATTCAAACCTCAGGAGTTTGCAGACTCCTGCTGAGCAAAAGGCAGGAAGAGCGAGTCATAAAACTGGTAGAGGAAGGAAGAAGAGACAGGGGAGCATCAGTAGCTGTAATCCCAAGGAGGATTGCAAAGCTTAAGAAACAGACCACCACAGAACACAGTGATGGAGACAAAGGTGATAACCCAGCTGAACCACTGGAACAGAAGCTGGGATGCACATCAGTCAGCTTTCCATTTAAACAGCTCCAGAAGGCATTTTGTGTACAGCCAGCCAAGCCAGCATGTTCAGCAGTAAGCGCCCTGGTATGTTTGCTTTACACCTGATCTACACAGTACCCCTTTCTTGGCCACAGGATCTGGATACTACTTAAAGCCTTGGAAGAAATCCAGGCATGTGGCAAAGAGCACTTGAAAAGTGGGATCTGATGATACAGTGAGCAGGATGACCCCGAAGTTAGAGAAAGCCTTTGTAAACAAGGCAAGTAGTGAAACCCTGAGCTTCTGCAAGAAAGTGCAGGGAATCCCTTGGCTTCAAGAAGGACTGGTGTTCCCACAGAGTTCACCCCAAAATGCCAAACATCATAAACTGGCTGCAGCATATGGATGTTTACACCCTCCTCCAAATCAACCCTGAACATGGTGTACACCTGGTGTGGGTCAGCCTCCCCAGCCACAGCCCAGACAGCTGCTCTGCAGCAAGTACAGCTCACAGTGCACTCTGCTCACGTTGTACAGCATGCAACACGTTTTACCTGGCCTTTATCTATGGTATTTAGGAACCCCCAAATTTTCAAAGCAAAATGCAGTAGTCATTTAAGGGCATGTAAGTCCCCAAGCATAGGATCTGGGGAAGTAGCTCATCAAGGGGGGCACTAAACTATCCCGGGAGCCCTAAGGTGGGAGGCTGTCAGTGGGTAGATTGCCCTGGAGTGCTGTAACTTGCACGGCTCTCAGACAGACCACCACAACTGGAAAGCACTGTAACCACAGCCATCCCAGAGGCAAGGGGGCAGGTGCCAAGGAGACAGTGGGGAACAACAGCCCCCAGCAGCTACATACCCCTTTCATCAGTCTCTAGAACAAAAGCACTGCTGCCTTATTCCCCATCACGAAGCAACAGGCACCCCCACCAACCTCCACCACACTTCGTCCATAAAGCTCCACTCCATTAGAGCCACTGCTGGCACATCTGTTAGTGCTTTAAAGCACATACATCTGGCTTAATCGAGCACTTGACTTTATTGCTGCTTTATCTCCATTTTCTGAACAGGCCTTGGGGAGAGGGCTTTGTGTGGCTGAAGTTTGCTTCTTTTTTCACTCTTCCTTTTAAAATTTTTTTTCCACTGAAATCCCACCTGAAGCAGGAATAAAAGCCACTGCGACAGCTGCTCACAGTCTCTGGGGCTGCTTTCAGGAAAGTCTCCTCTCTAGAAAAAAACCCCATACTACATATTCTAGTTTATGTGTTTCAAAGCTGCAGACTTCAACCCCACCAATCCTCCCTTCCCACTCTGTTTCCCCAGCAAAATATCAGAATCAGTGGCAGAAGGTGATGTAGTACATGTCAGGAAGAAAGAAAAGAAAAAGGACCTTGCTGCCCCTGCTGTCTCTGAAATTTTGCCACTGCCAAGTTACAACAAACAGGAAAAGCAGAATCAAAACACAGCCCCCACATCCCCCTCCAACCACCCAGTGCAGGCTGTGCTGGTGCCAGCTACTGCTCACAAACAATCACACTACAAGACTCCTCTGGCACATCCTTCCAGGTGGCCTGAACAACAGAAAAGCCCAGCTCAGGAAGCCTGCATTTGATGCATACTGTGCTTGAGTCCCTTCCAGAAAGTACAAGGATCCTTCATGCCCCCAGACTGAGGAGAGGTTACCTGAAATGCCCTTTGCCAGCTCCTATATGCCTGCTTCCCTATGAAACCAGAAGCCAGGCACACAGTAGCTAGGAACACAGAGGAGCACTCATTGGCTGTAAAGTTGGCTGTTTTCTCACTAAGCCACCACAAGTACTTTGCAGCCACTGGGAGAACAGGATTGGTGCCTCCTGGGGCAAGGAGTTTGGGCACCTTCACTGGCCTGTGGCATCCTCACAGGGATCCTTCCACAGCTTTCAGGCCATGATAGGGGATGGGCACCATCCCAGACAGTATTTCTCACTGCAGACTGAGGCTGAGACTGCTCAGCTGGCCACCTGACTTTCATGGAACACCAAATGCACACAAATACATTATGCTGCTTAACACTAACACAGAATGCAACCCACACAAGCAGCTCAGGAGCTCTATACCTGCTAAAAGCAGAATGACCTGCTGAAATCAGGACTATTGCAGCTTCAGGGTAAGTGGCTGAAGTAATGCTTCATCACACCACCACACGTCATGGCTGTGCTGCAGCAATCTCCACAACCTGTTTCAGGCACCCAGAAGGGAGCTCTTCAGTTACACCACCACTTGCTTTTCATGCCCATCAGGTATGCTCCCCAGCCCCACCAGCCATCTCCCAAGTGGCCTGCCTTGACCTCAGCTCCTTGTTCTCCTGCCTGCCACGTACAAGAGAATCCTCTTCAGCCAGTGTCACACCTTGTGAACTCTGTGCCTTTCAACTCCTCCAATGGAAGCAGGCATCAGTGTCCTGCCTGACCCCTCCTATGAGAATAAGACATTCAAAGCACTGTCAGCTCTCCCAATGCTGTGTTTCAGTTTGATTTCATGCTGCAGTGCTGAGTCCAAACATCCTTTATCCCTGCTTTCTGGTATATTTTCTCCGATGTCTAAGCACAAAAGCCACCCTTGAAGCAAACAAAAAGCAAGGCATACTAGCAGCAGCCGAATGAGCTCCCCTGGTCCTTCCTGTCCCAGTCCAACAAGACTTCAAACCCAGGAAAAGACATATCCGAATAGTGAAGTGAAAGAGTCAAAATGTAATTGAACTCTGCACTTCCTATCCCAAACTGGTAATGGATGTTCCTGTGCATTTGATAATTACTCAGGCACTCTTGTTTCACTAGAGAGGAAAACAGACCTGTTTTTAACAAAACAAACTTCTGGATTCCTTGGGAAGAAGGCAGTGAGCAAATTACAGTCTCTAAATCTCTCCCTGCCCTCCTCTCTTCTCCAGCACAGCTCATATCCACAAAGCAGAGACATCTTTCCTACGAAAAAAATCCCTCTTTAGGCTTTACAGTTAAACCCAGCTGGACTCTACCTGTGGGAACACCAGTTCAAGTTATCTTCAAAAGGACACCCTGTCTTCCAAAGTTAGGGAAGGCAGGCAATTTAGGTACACTGACCCCCCTCTTCAACTAAGACAGAGAGAGAGGACAGCAGATAGCTTCTGCAGCATTGCTTCCCAGGGAAACAAGGAGCAGTCAGGGAATGAGCTGCTCCTCTGTGACCAGCAGCTGATATCAGGAGGACTGTAATGACTGATCATCTCCTCTGCTTCTGGAAACCAATAACATAGGGACTTTCCAAGCCAGAGGCTGCACATGGATCATCATATTTCTTGGCCAGCCATACATCTATGAATTTCTATACTTCCTTTTAGATGCCATTTATATATCAAGGCCATTTCCAACTTCTTACAGGAGCAACCTTCATAGTTCAGTTCTCTGCCCTGCTTGATCTTTTCATGGAATGCCAAATGAAACTGAAAAATAGTGATCTTCTTGTTCCTGCTTCATAGCTTTCCCTCAGCCCACAGGAACAAGTCAGCAGAAAGACCTAAACACCACAGTGCTGGTCTTTATACCCAGCTGAAACAGGTTTTGAAGACCCCTTAGCCAAGGGGTGACCTTCAGAATGCTAAGTGCACCTGCTGTGTGCCATGCATGCCTCCAAAATCAACCACAGTCCTGGTGAGGGGCTGGGAGCCAGGACACCTCTTCTTTAAAAAGAAAGAAAAATGCCCAGCCTCTTTGCAACTACAGAAGGCCTTGGCATGAGCTAAGGGCACAGGAAGAAAGCCAAAGCACATGGAAAACAGCAGCAGCAGTTCTTACTGCTGCCTAAGTGGAGAGCTGGGACACCACCCTAGAGCAAGGAACTCACTGCAAGCTCCTAAGGAGCTGCACAGGGTGCCCTGACACAGAGACCCCTCCAGTGCCACCCCCAGTGCTGCCCCAATGGCACCAGCCCATCCCCAGCCCATCAGCACTCCCTCTTGTCACACAGTGAAACATGTTGGCTGAGGACCAATGAAAGCACCTTCTAATGGGATTTTTCAGGTTTCAAGGATATCAGTGTCTGGCACAGGCCAAAGTAATTAAGACTACTTCCAAGAGACAATCTGGCATTGATTAACCAGCTGTTTACCACTGAACATTACAAGTTCCCACTCTGAAACACTGCACCAGAACACTTGCTATTTCCTAATTGTTTTCTCCCTTGCCCCATTCCTGTCTCTCACAAAGCCCAGCTGTGGCCTCTCACACCACTCCCTCAGCCTCACCATGCTTTGCCTTGCTAAATAAACCACGATGGTGTCAGCCAGACTAAAGCTGAAAGGCTTCCTGAGGGTTAAAGGCAAAAGCATGTTGCTCTTGGCAAACAGATAAATCCAGTTTTCACTGAACAGGTCTCAAGATGGACAGCCACAGCCACATGTGCTTGCAATCATCATATTTACATTTGAGTCTTCCTACTGAATACCAGTAGGAAGAATACCAGGGCAAGAAAAGCCTTGGGCTGATCTCATTTCTACCAGCTTCATTTGGCTGATCCCTACACAGCCACAGATCTCTTCATCATCAAGTTCCTTCAGACCAGAGACATCCTCAACGCTGCAAGAGCTGAGTTAACTCATTTCACTACTACTCCTTCCTACATCACTTAGAAAGCATGCCTGGACTAGCAGCAAACAGATAATGCTGGAGGGAAGGGTTTGTCGTCAGCAGGGAAGAGTTACTGGTGGCATTTAACACCTCACAGGAGGGGTAATGCAAATTTTGCATTCAAAGACAGGATTTGTTACAGGACCAGAGAAGGTAGAATGGGCATGTCCAGTTTCAGGGCACTTCCACACTCCCTCCATGTGTAATATCTCCCCTCTCTGAAGGGAATTAGGAAGGTCTTCCATTTCCAGTGAGTTCCAAAGGAGCAAAATACACCCAGCCTCTGCAGTATGTGAGTCCTTCCCTGCAAAGCTATATCATCTCTGCTCCCAGTGCCCCCACAGCAGCATGGGAGATGCATGGAAAGGCAAGAAATCAGTGGGATGTGACTTCGCCTCTTTTGAGGTCTGCAGAATACTACGTAAATTGATGGGGCAATATACATATTTATTATTAAGGAGGTGTAAGAGAAGAGGAGAACGGAAACTGCTTATCAATAATGAAAAGCAAAAGTGAATAAAACCTGTGGAGAAAGACAAGCGTCTTTCTTGTTCCTAAAATATATAATGGAGCACCACAGAAAAAAGTAGGATAGATTGGTCAGATAAGATACTAGAAAGGAAAAGGGCAACCAAGGAAAGTTTTACTATACCTATAGTTAAGTCTAGGAAGACCAAAAGGAATTAACTCTTATAAATATGCAGCTTTTACTGAGATGAAAACTACTGGATTAGATGAACATGGACAGTCCAAATAATTAGCCACTGGTATAGTTTACAAAAGGGTTGTGATAGTGTATTATGTAATGAGTGATTTTAAAGTCAAGACCAAATGTTTCTTCTAGTGTTCCAGTCAAAACAGCCATTCACACAACAAAAATCTGTGGTCTGAACTGGACAAGGAAGCAGGCTTGAGAATGGGACACTGTCCTTCTGGCTGTGAAAAATTAACCTGGGAGCATCAGCGATGGATGCCCTAAAAGATGACTTGATACCGTGTGGAATGATCCCTAAACCAACAACCTCCACCAAAGAAAAATGCAGTGCTCAGATCACACCTACTGCAGTGGAGCTGGGATGGAGGCCTCCAGATGATGATTCCTTACGAAGTGGCCTCAATCAGTTGCCACAATTGACAAGGTCAGCCTGTATCCTTAAACAGAACAGAAAATGGAGAAGCACCCATACAATGAAACAGCCCCAGAGATAGACAAAGGAACAAACTCTTAACAGAGCACCAGCTGGTGGAAAGCGTGAGAAGTCACCGGAGAAGTCATTCTCTGATTAACTTGGAAATGGAAATTAACTCGGAAAATGGCAGAAGGCTGATGAATATTTGGCATCAAAACTGCCATCAGCCTCCCTGTGACGTTCCCAGAATGAAACTGTAGAACGAGCCATAAATAGTCTGAAGTGCATCTTGCTCCTTTGCCCCAAAGGCAGCATGGCCATGCTGAGGGAGCTTGGAAATTGAGAGAAGCAAATGCTTAAAATCTAACCCTCACTGAGTCACAGGAATAAATCAGTCTAGAAAGGCCCACTGTAAGCTGGGGAAGAGCCTTTTGGAGGCATTAAAGGCATGTGACACTCCTCAGTTTCCATCCTACCAGCTTTTGTTTCATTTGCAATTAATGTATCAGAGCTGCCAGCTATCTTTTTCCCTGTTTCTGTCAGGGATGTTGGCCTCAGACAACATACCTGATACCTCCTCTTGAGCAACTGATTCTCTCTGTTCCCAACTTTACCACATTATCTAGTCATTGGCATTGTATAAGGGCTTTGTTTTAAAGCCTTCCCCCACTTACCCATTGCAAATACTCACTTTCTGATCACTAGCTCCATTTCCCAAATCCCCTTTCATTTAAAGTTTAAGGTCACAAGGTACAGATTTTCTCATTTCAGCTCCCCCCAAAGCTGGAGTAGTTTGGCTTGGCTGCAGAGTAAACTCTAGAGCCTAAAGAAAACAAATACATAGGACACTTCTGCTACTTTGAAATGCTGAGCAATAAAATCTCAGTAAATAAATAAACAGATGGAAACTCGCTTTAGGTCAGAGAATGTCATACCAGTTGGTTTGCCACAATTTTAAATAAAATCAATTTAAAAAACAGGCAGACCAGGGACCCATACCTAAAAAACAGTATTAACAACAACAGCAAAACCATCTCTCCATTCCCTTTGAAAATTCAGTACAGTAAAACTTTTTCTGAAATACGAATATTGCTTTAGCCTCGACCCAACTGTACTTTGAATGAAACCACAAACTCTTGAGCACAATTTTATTTTGAATTTGGTCTTGATCATCATTTGGTCACACTGATCTTTAGCAATCACCCTCCCATGGCCTTCTGCCAAGCTGAAGGAGCATTAGCATGGAAGGGTCAACACTGTGTCCCGTGTGCTGACAAAACCTGCTGGGCTCATGAGGAGAACTAAAACATTTTAGAAAAATTTTTTAAGGAAATAATTCCTCCATGGGATTAGTGCAAGGGCCTCCTGAACCACTGGACATGAGACTTGCCATCAGCTACATCACAGCAGCCTCCTTGGGAACAGAAAAGTATCTGCCCTGCCCTTGAGGTATCACCTGGAGATGGCATCCTAGAAAGACCATGCTCTGCCAGCAGAAGATGCCATATTTTCTAGGCAGGATATTATTAGGGCTGAGTTATGGTATGATGTCCTTGTGCCAAGACTATTTTCTTGCTCACAGTGCTCTTTCCCCTCCCTATCTTTGTTTTCCTCCTGTAACTCGTCAGAGCAGCCAAGTCCTCCCCGTGGCACAAGCTCCCATTCCCCTGGAGCTCTTCCCTGCACCTGTGCCTGCCTACATCCATTTTTCAGGCTCATGACTGCTGCTGAGGACTTGCCAGCTGCTTTCCAGGGGGTTAACACTTCCCTCCCCGTGGGACACTTCTCTGTGGACATAGAGTGAGCCTGGGTGATTTCTTCAAAGCAGGATGGGAGCCCCTCATTGATCACCCTGGGATCAATGAACACACACTTAACTGGTCCACTGGCAGATTTCACTAGCAAAAGTCCCATTCATCATAGTCTTCAGCCTGGTCTTTCAGTGTTCATCCCAGCACTCTGTTCTATTCAGCTTTATCCCACTCCTGACACTCTCTACCACCCACATCATTTATCCTAAAGAGTTTTTCTGGGCTTTCTCTCTTCATAGCAATGAGCCTAACAGTGCAACCACAAGTATTCACCATCTCCACACCTACAGTTTCCACCAGGGCTGGTGTTCCTGCCCTCTGACTGATTTCAATCAATTTGATTCTTTGACTTTTAGTTCTTGCCCTCAGTTTCCAAGATTTCCATGTCCTCATCCCCTCCAACTGTATTTAACAATGAAGCAAAATTTTGTTAATACTGGACCCATACCTACATCATCTTTGATCTTCCAGTTTGTCCTTGCTGCACAGCAGCTTCAAGTCTAATTTTATTTATGTAGCTGAGAAACCTGTTGCTATTTGTTTTAATTTCTTTTGCCAGACCTAACGCAGCATGACTTTTGGCAATTCTCATTTTATCCCTGCCCTTCCTGACCTCTAAGACACTGCCTTTTTGCCAATTAGTCTTTTTTTCCATTCCTTACAGACTCTCTGTTTAATCCCAACTATCCTTTTTAAGGTGGCTAATCACCAGCTTTCAGCAAGGAGCCCTTTCCTGCCCTGCTTTCCTCCTCTGCTTAGGACCCCTGGTCCAGATAGTTTCTGCACCTCTGAATTAGAGGCTCTGTATCCTCTGCATTCACAATTCTCTGCCCAGATGACTTCACCCACCAGGATTTTTCATTCTTCAAAGTTTGCCCTTTCAAAGACAAGTATCCTAGTTCCAGATCTACTTTTGTTTAGGTTTCTATTTAATTTAAAAGGAATCCATTTTATGAGCACTAGGTCCAAGATTCCTCTGTACAATCAGGCCCTCTTAACATCAACACTAGTTACCAAAACAAAGCCTAAAATAGCACCTCCATTTGCTGGTGCTCTATTTAATGAAAAAATCTGGGCTACCACATCCAGGCATATCTATGTTTTACCTTTTTAATAAAATACATTTGCCAACGTGTATTCCTAGATATTAAAACACATTCCTAAGTTCCCACAGCAATATTATTTTGGAAACTTTTATCTTTCCAATAACATTACTGAGACATTTATCCATATGACCACTGCCACCCCATAAAATTTCCTTCATTTTCTTAATTTTCATTTTTAATTCACCTTCCCTACAGAGGTTGCCTTTCTTCTCTTTATACTGTTATAGCTAGGACAGCACCACTACCAGTCCATACAGGCTACATGCCAGTGCTTCTGCTATCACCAATTCTGGGTCCTTGACTTCTGATCACAGCCATACCAACCTTCCTCCTTCCTAGGATACAATCAAAGAAAACATAACACACCGTCACAGAAAAACACCACCACAAAACCCTGTTACTGCAGAACATTTAAGTCCACTAATTGCGGCCTCATCTTTGGTCTGTTTGACATGGAGTCAGTAGTGTTGGCTCAACATAAGGAACTGTGAATGGACTTGTCATGGATGTCACAGGGCCTGGCACATTTCTTCATCAAAACCAATGTTAGCCAAAAAAAGGGGAAATGCAAATGAAAGAGGATGAATTAGACTAAGACAAAAATGGATTCTGGTAGACTAAGAAAGTCTCAGTGCCCATTCTGTTACTGTGGGACCAAAGAGTTTTGTTTTCAGTACTTCCTTTGTTCCTGATCCCACTCCAATTTCTGTGTGCTCTGTTTCACAGTGAAGTCCTTGAAAGCAACTAATGTGGCCCTGGCCATAATCTGCTTAAGGTAATTTATGGTGGTACAATACAGCTGACTTCAGGGAAGTCAATCCTGACACCAGGAAGGTCCCATGAACAGTCTCAGAGCCAAGTTCATGAACTAAGATTCAGGAGAATTGGATTCCAGCCCTCCTGCCCTGCTTCTCGATCCTTAAGAGACCTTGAGGAAATAATTTTATCATTCTATCCAGCACTACACATCTATAAAATACGGACCATAAAAATCCCATCCTTGACAGAATGACTAATAGATCAAGCCAGCAGATAGAAAAAAAATCCTTGTAACTATGGCAAGGACAACCACATACCTAAAATGAATAGATATTTAGGTGCAAGTCCCTTACTCTGACACTGACTGTGCTTTTAGTGCCACATAAATAATTCCCCTTTATTTTGTCATGCTATTATCACTGAACATACAGGTTAAACTAAAAAGGGGCAAGGGATTGGGGAAACTCCAATTTTTTTCTCTCTTTAGCCCTGCAAAGGCTGGAGGCATTCAGCAAAATCCAAAAGAAGGATTGTGGTAATTACCTCACCTGCCTTGCTCCAAAAATTGCCTCTTCACAAAAAATCTCATGCACTGTGGCTGCCCAAACTAAGACAACCCCAGACAATAATCCTGAGCTGTGCATTTGACTTGATTTTTTTCCTCAGGCTATGCAGATTAAGCAAAACTGACCCCATGCAGAAACCCAGGAGATACAGACAACTGCCTCTGAATACTCACCCTGACACAGCCCCTACTCTGGACCACACAGCAGGGTGGGTGGGGGAACACAGATGTTTCCCCACAGCACCAAACACAATTCAC
The DNA here is from genome assembly GCA_013397075.1 of Rhabdornis inornatus. NCBI lineage: Eukaryota > Metazoa > Chordata > Aves > Passeriformes > Rhabdornithidae > Rhabdornis > Rhabdornis inornatus. Next base: position 2,072,105 of record VWZS01006282.1, on the reverse strand, counting down.
CTAACTGTTACCTTCTTACCTGCTGAAAATTTCGTACTCTTGCTTGGCATCAGACACTGCTATTCTCAAGCCTGGCAGATGTTGGACACTCCTCAAACTTGGAAATTTCAGGAAAGATTCGGGTGCATCTTTTTTTTTTTTTCCTCATACAACAAGAATCAGCAATTTTGCAGAAGTGATTTGCATTTTCTCAACCCAGTCATTTTTCATATCAAAGAGGTGTATGTGCCAAACCACATGTGAGCCTAGGCATGTAAGAGGCAACAGTAGTCTCCAACTTGCCCTTGAGAAACATCAGGCAGTAATAAGCTATTCATTCATAGGGAGAATGCTGCGCCCAGTCAGTGAACAGCTTCAGAAGGGCCAGGATTTGGTCTGTAAGACCTTGGGAGCAAAGGTCAGGCTCCTAGAAATGATAAATCTAACTCTTCACCTGAGCCACTTGATCAAATGCTATTGTTATCACTTAAAATCAGTGCGTTGACCTGAGGTCCCTCCAGAACAACAGTGTCCCAGTATACAATTTGCTCAACAGGCTAATTTAGAGATAATCTTGTCTCCTAAAGATTTCTTCATCAAAGAACAACACTCAGGCTCCAAGGGAAAGGGTGAGCAACCCTAATCTCACTGTTTCATGACTGGATTAGGTAATATGGATCTTCAGGTTCAGAAGCTGAGCTCCCTCAAATCCACCTGCTCCTGCTGAACCTCCTGAGGCCTGGCTGATTCAAAGGCTGCAGTAAGCAGCCACATAATTAAGTCCTCCAGCCCTGAGCCCTTGGTCTCCATAAATTCATCACAGTTTATAAATTCTCTGAAATCAGCACTGCACTGTCAAAATGCTTAGCCCTTGTTTGTTCCACAGTGAATAACATAATTCCAGTGTTGGGCAACTTGACTTGCAAAAATCCAGACTGTCTGCTCCTCCCACCCTAAGGAATGCTCTTGCTTGCTCTCCATTGTATGGTGTGGATGGCCATGGGTTTGGAAGGAGGACAAAGCAAAGACAAAGGGACAATACCGTGGTTTAAGACAGCAGCCCGGTCTCTCACACTGCCATATTGCCTCAGCTGGTTATAATCTCCTCCACAAAATGAAATAACAAGCGAATTACTAATGACTGGAAGATGAGTGTGCCTTGCTGAGGCAACACAGCAGGGCAAAGGACCTTTGTCAAGAGCAGTGAGAATCTTATTCAGTGCCTCCATGAATACAGCAGCCATTTACCTATCTCCCCGGATCCCAGCATGCTTTCAGAAGACTGCTGCGATGAAAAGGAAAAATCCTGTCCTCTTCTTCCACCAATTAATGCCTCCAGATCACCTTAGCTGCTCTGAACCCATTTTCCCTTAATAAGCTAGGCCAGCCTGATGCTCGTCCCCCATAGCTATTCACAAGCACCTATTAGAGATCTAAGCACCCAGAGAAAGCAGCATGAACAGGACCAGCCAGGAAATCCCCAGATGGCCTAAGGGGAGGGAAAAAAAACCTGCATGATGCAACCCTGTGCTGAAGTAAACCTGCCCTAACCAGTTCCCATCCAGAGTAGTTTCTTCCCAGGGCAAATGAATTTCTTCCCAAGACAACTGTTTGTTCATGTGCAGATGTCCAGATGCCACATCATCAATTATATTTCACATTATTTCACTCCTTGCTTTGAGCAACAGCAGCTCTGGTTTCAGGTAAGGACACATTTCCCCCTCTTTGTTTCCCCATCTCAGACCAAGCCTCCACTGTATCTTCTGCATATTTCTGACTGACCCTGTTCTTACTTACACTCTGATGGAAAAAAAGCAGTAGTTCAAACCCATTCCACCATCTAAATTCCCACATGGCACCTCTGGGGACTCCACTTTCTGTGGCAGCTTAGTCTGAACTTGAGGGTTGTGTTGTGCTGCATTATCAAGAAACACTTGGAGAAAGGGAACTGGGTTCAGGGAGCTGAGGAAGGAATCAGAAAAGTCTGACAGATATCAACCTGGCATCAGCAGGGGTGTAAGCAACAGCTTTCAGGAGGTTGCAAACAATAGGAAAGAAGAAGCTTGACAAGCCAGAAAGGAACAATTGCCATTAAAATGGCAAGATTTTGACCAAAATACTCTTGAACTGGGGGAGGATGAGGCCAGTTTTAACATCTCTTCTGCCCAAAATGACAATGGACTGGAGGGCTCTCCAGGGAGCAGAACAAGGAGGTTGTCTGTTCAGGGGGCTGGCATGGATAAATTCTTTCCATTTGGCTTTCCAACATCACATTTGTAGTATTTTAAGTACAAAAATTAAAATCATCTCTGCCAATTTTCATTAAATGAGTAGCAAATTGTTTTAATGGCTCCAAAGATTATTATACCAGGCATGATATGACTGAAACACAGGAAATGTCATCACTTATGTTTAAAAAACCACACTGAAAAAATCATCCATGGGACCTGACTCCCACAGCCAGTCTAGAGAGACTGACAAGTGACTACACATTTGCTCACCACCAAATTTTGTCCAGCCTAGCATGGAAATACCCAGAGATACAGTTGGGCTGGAAAACCTACTGGTGCTGGACAGTATCTGTGTGCCACTGCAGCTGGACAAGGCAGAGGAAGAAAAAGCACTTGGCACATCCTAATGATGGTGCAGAACAAGCCACTAAGTCCTCAGTGATTGTCCCCCTTCTAAGAGACTTAAAGCCCAGAGGAAACATCAAACATAAGGTTCCCCTTCCAGTGTTCCCTGCTTTATGTCCTCACACTCACTGTAGACTGTGTGACCTTCACAAGGGGAGCAGGGACAATACTCATCCCAGAATAAGATCCAGGGAGGGACAGAATACAGACATCTCTGCAATGGAGCCTCAGCAACTCTCATCTCCCAGACCTTGAACCAGTGACTAATTAGAAACATCTTTAAATCCCCAGCTGGGGAGGTGCCTGAAAAGAAACAAAACATAAGGATGATGACAATATTCATAAGTGCTGTTACATGCTATCGTTTCAAAATGTTGACAGCAGCTCTTACCAAGCCTGCACCAGTGAATAGCTCACATGCACTAATTCTCCCTTAAACAGCGTGTGTTTAACCCTCATCAGGGACAGCACTTCTCCATTCCACATTAAACCTCAGGAATTGCCAAAATGATTGAAAGTCTTAGCAAACAAGAGCTCTTGGAAGTGATAATCAATCCCCTCTTGCCCACATGTGACTCTCAAGGTCTGTTTCTCATGCTCTACAGTTTCCAGCTGGGACCCATAAGCAAGCTATCAACTGCCCCTTACATACAGATGAATGGGTAATTAGTTAAATGACCCAATTAATATTAATACACTTGAGTGACATAACTAACAAAGCTTGATTTTTAAGGAGTTTTACGTATCTTTCCTGAGAGTGTGCTTGTGAGTACATTGCTGATGTCCAATATTGCTGAATTTCTGCTTCGACCCCTTAGGAGACATGAACAAGGTACAGTCCTACCACCCAGCAACTATTTCCATAAAAGCCATAGGAAACCAGTATCTGAGAGCTCAATCCCTCCACTGAATTTTCCGGTTCAAAAGTTTTCAGGGTAGCCATAGAGACAAAGATAATCCACACGTGCCCACACACAGGCTCGTTTGGAAGAAAGCCAGGCTCAAAATGGGACAGCCAGTGCATTGCTTTAAAACAAGAAAGAAGTCTTTACCGAGTGCAAGAGCCAAACGAGGATCATGTTTATTGCCCAGATGCCCTCTCAACAGAGTTAATATGGCATGGCACACTGTAGAGGTGTTAAAGGGGAAAGATCTGCACTTTGACTGCCATCAGATGCTCTAGATGCATGAAGTGTGCATTCATATGATGGGGATTTAAAAAAAAAAAAAAGTAAGATTTGGAAGTTTTAAGGGGTAGGGGAGAGACAAAGAGCGGGCACAGTGAACTCAGCCCCGTAAAACACATGCATGCACTTGCCTGCACCAAGTGGGGACATGGAGAGCTCCGGTGCCAGGTCCTGGAGCAGCACAGGAGATGTGCCCTCCCCATCCCCGGGGCTCAGGCAGTGGCACAAACAAGCAGGGACAGACACGCTGTGGAGCAGCCCGCAGGGAAGCACAAAGCCCGCTGCTCACCTCGCCAAGCCTGCGGGCAAGGCTCGCTCACCACCTGCCTCCAGCTGCTGCACAAGGGAGCCAGGGGACACAGCCCCTGCGTGCTCAGTGCAGCACCCCACAGCAACCCTACACACAGCATGGGATGTTCTGCTCCACACACCATCCAGGCTTGGAGGTGTTCCCACATGTCCATGACTCCAGCACATCACACATGGAGGAAACCCAGGGAGAGGGCTGGACCAAGCAGGAGAAATGAAGTCTGAATTCACTTAAAAGTGATTTTAGGACCCAAACGAAATACAGCAGGCCCAGGGAACCCTTCTGGCTGGCTGGGCTGGCCTCACCACAACTGAGGAATTCAGGGGTACCTTCTGTAGCAAAGAACTCCTTCCAACTCCAGTATCTGCCGCTAGCAACATCTGCTCCTGTGCCCCATTACCCAGAAGACCATCGAACTACTCAGTAATTCAAATATTCCACAAGTTTTAAGCTCTGTTGAGGTTAGGACAGCTTTCAAGGAACATTGTCAAGGCAGATATATCCCTAAAAGAATCCCCACCACACACATCACACCCCCTGCCTGAACCCTTCAAAAAGTGAGAGAGGGAGAAGAAAGGAAAAAGCTGTGTCAGGATGGAGGACACAGCATGAAGGGTGCAAGCACAGGCACATCAACAGCTCCTGGGAAAGAGAGGGGGTTGAAACACAGCCCAGACCTGCTGCTTAGCAGCTGGGATTTAACACTTGTTGCAGCAAGAGAAATTAGTAACAGAAATCAGCACAGAGAAGGATGGGGGTGTCAGGTTCAACGCAGGGCTGCACCAAGGGAGAGCAGCAGAAGTGGTCTTTAGGGAAGTGTTGGTTGGGCTTGTTCTATTTTGTTCTATATTTTTTGTGAATAGATCTTCATACTCCTGACCAGAGTCCCAGGAGTGTAGAGTCCCAGTCTCTTAGATCTTCTTATTCCATCTTGGTGCATCTCCAAGGCATGAACGGCAAGGGAATTTTTATTGTTTTCTCTGCTAGAGCTCTTAGGGATTTGAAAGACAATGCTTTTGTTAATGGCAACAGCTAGCTTTATCAGCTGTAATTCCTACCACTGATCCAAACAGAGTACTGAATGGGAGGAGTAAAATGAAAATCCACATCTCACCAACATTTGCCTCACTAAAGCCACTGATGCTGCCCAAGCATCACCCACTACATGGCTCCTTCAGTACAAGACCACCCCAGTGACCCATTCTCCTCTGGGGAGAGGGCAACACCTGGCAGTGAGGGCAAGACCTCAGGAGCCATACTCATCATTTCTGCAGGACAACCTCATCCCCACACTCCTGTTGCAGATTCTCTGCAAACACCAGGCTTTGCAGGGAGAGTGAGTGGACAGGAGGAGCCTTCCCTGCCATCCCACCTGAGTGCTTGTGCATGAATTCCCTGACCTGAGAGCATTAAGTGCTTCAAGATTGCTCCCTACTCTTATCTCAAACCACAAGCCTTTATCTCTATTTTCTCTCCCCTGACCAGCTGAGGAGGGGAGCCATGGAGCAGCTTTAGTGGGCACCTGGCATCCAGCCAGGACCAACCCACCACAGATGTGCAGCACACATGGGCTCCTCTTTAAAATTTAACTGTGCCAGCAGCAGCTCAGGCTCCTGTTCCAGGTGGCAGAGCTTCCTACACCAGGATGAGCAGTGAACACCTCCATCCCACATCTGAAATAGAGAAAAATGAAACATTATCTCAGCTACCACCCATCTGAGCAGATACTCATGAAGTGAAGGCTCCTGAGATTTTTTCCCCAGTACCTGTGCACTTCAGCCACACTTCAGGTTGTGACTGCAGAGGATCACACAGTCCTCTGCTTCCAAGATTTCTTCCCGCAAGGAGTGTGAACCACTTGGCTTTCCCACACAGATGAAGAGAGGAAAGCCAAGACGCCAAGCAACCACAGGGTCTCAGAAAAGAATTCATGATGAAAAATGGTGGCTTTTCCCCTCAGAAGGTGTGACCTTAAACTGGGAAGAATCTAGAAACTCACTGTGCAGCCCCTCACTCCATGGAGGGCTGCTGCATCAGGACTGGACCAACACATTAGAACCCTTGCTAAAGCATGTCAGTCAATGAAGAGACTCAGGAGGAGCCTAGTTGGGCTGGTGGACAAAAGGGAGGAGGCAGGGAAGAACTGTGACAAATTGAAAATTCATCGTGGATTGCGTAACTGCATGAGTAATTCCTTTCAAGCCAAAAGAGATTCCTGCAAAAGAGGTAGCTTGCTGCAGTCCCTCAGCTCCATTTAATGAAAGAACTCCCAGACAGATGGGTGGTTCGGGTATCTGGTTTTTTTTATGGGGTTTTTTGGCTTGTTTTGATAAAACAAAAAAAAACAACCAACCAAACAAAAAAACAAAAAAAAAAGCCAAACAAAACCAAAACCAAAACAAAACAACAAAAAAAAACAACAGAAACACACATAAAACCAAACTCAATGGCGAGATGGAGCTGATCTATCAGCAGAGAAGAGCTGATGGAAGCAACCAAACAGGTGACACTGATAGATTTCTCCACCCTGGCAGGACAAGAGTTTGCTCAAAATGGTGAAGATTCTCATTCCCTTTTGCTAGAGACAATTTTTCATTCATGAAAACAACAGAAGAGATGGTCATCAGGGGGGAAGGAAGATATGAAGAATATTTTCTCTAAGACACTGAGACTTATGAAAGCATCAGGAAAGAGGAATTAGTGAAGAGAAGAAAGGGAATGGAAAAAAGTCCCAACAGTAAGATATACTTAAGTTATACTAAGTGTCACGCCCAGAAGCAGGGAAACCCCATATCTAAAATTGTAAGATTCAAATCTGGAACCACCCAGCTCAGGAAGGGTCCATCCCCTGCATCTCCCAACTGCCACAGCAGGGTTAGCTTTTCCATACACCAAATTGAATTTTGCTATAATCTCTTCTGGTCCTTCTTGTAACAAGCAATAGGACAAGAGGAAATACCCTTAAGCTGTAGCAGGGGAGGTTTAGGTTGGATATCAGGAAAAATTTCTTCATAGAAGGGGTTACCAAACATTGGAATGAACTGCCCAGGGAAGTGATGGCATCACCACTGAAGGTATTAAAAGATATGTCATGTAGGGACATTGTTTAGTGGTGAACTTGGCAGTGCTGGGTTTACAGTTGAACTCAATGATCTCAAGGGCCTTTTCCAACCTAAGTGATTCTGTGATTTTGGTGCAAAAAGTGCACTGTCTCCCAAAGACAGCCAGGCATCTCAAGAACAGTATTGCCGAAGAGTGCATCTTGGCCCTTAAGCACCGACACAGATGCCCTGATGTCTAATATTCCAGTTGAACCCATGCTGCAGCCTTCATCTCCAAGTGGACACTAACAGGGCCTTTCCTCCTTTATCTGGTCAGTGATTTTTACCAAACTTCGAAGATGAAGATCATTGGTCAGACCTCTGCACCACCCCACCAGCAGGGAGTTGGTCAATGGATGCTAAAACTAGTGGGAAAGAGAAAACTTTTATAGAAAGCTGACTAAAATTCATTCTGTCCTGTGGGATCTTTAGGAGCCAAGCCCACTGGCTTTGGAGCTCCCTCCTTGAATTCCACATATTTTACAATATTTGCCTAAAACCAGATCCCCAACTCTCTGCCAAGCCTTCCTAATCCATCAGCTTTGAGGCCACGACTGCAGCCCACTTCACAAGTTCCTCCTTTCTCCCGCACAGCCCCAGCTTCTCCTCCTCTTCCCTGAACACCACTCCCATAGCTGCTCATTACCCATTTTTCTCCTTCACCTCAGTTCCCCTCTTCCCTCTTCTTGCTTTCCACATGAATATCATGAGCTCTAACTCCTCACCTAGCCAATCTCAGATCCCACTTTTTTTCAGGAGAGCCTGTATATCTACCATGGGCTCCAGGACCAGGCAGGAAGACCAGAGAAAAGGACAGGGTGGCAGGCTGGGTAGTTTGTAGCCTGCTGCTTATTGGTAAGGTGGGAGAGCACTGATCCCTTTTTCCCTGTTTGGGGACAGGGATGTGTGAAAGGGGTTCAGGATTGCTTCCTTCTCCAGTCCCCTTCATTGGCATAAGCACTTTGGCAGCTCAGTGTTTCACACCCACATTCCTACCAGGAGATGTTGCTCCACATGCTCCCACACCAGCCCACTCCAGACAGTGCTCACATGGCAGGGCCAAGCCTCTGCATCCTCCTGTCCAGCTGGGCTGGGGTGTGAGCAGTGAGTCCCATGCCTGGCCACCAGCTGGGGAACAGCTGTGCTGCACAAGTGCTGACTCAGGCATGAGCAACACCAGCACAAGGGCATCGCCTGCCCTTGGCATCCAGGGCCAGACAGCTGGCAGCCTCAGCCCAGAACACACTCTGCCCTGGTGAATCACACACCAACCCCGGCAAGTCCTTTCAAGACCCATCAGTCACCAGAGGGGAAAAAAATTACATGCACACAAAGTAATTAGAGGTGTAACTCTCTCCCCTCCCTCTGTGCAGGCTTAATGCTTCCTTTGTCCAGGCATGTTTGCCTTGCTAAATCATGCTTCAGGACAACTTTCTTGACAGAAAACAAAGGTTAATTAATATGAAAAACAAAAAGAGAAAGAAACAAAAAACCACACAGAAGACCCTCATTAAAATGGCCACCCTCTCAGCACAGCTCTCAACTCACACTGGTCCTTCTTGGAAACAGAGCACTGACCCATGGCAATGACCCCTGCAAAAAAGCCAAACTGCACACAACCAACTCAGGGCTGTCTGCAGTGATGGAGAGGTGGGAAACCAGCCAGCAGAGCAGATCAGAGACACAGCAATATTCAAACCTGACGGCTGTAATCCACCTTACTCACAGAAATCTCAGCCCCACTGACCATTTGCCTCCAGCTAATTCAAAACCTTCTCCTAGCAGCTCGGTGGCACACATCCCATGACCTGCTGCAGCTCTGCTATTCCCTGCACAAGCAGCTCTGAGGAGTACATTACAGAGCAAGGGATACCAACTCTACAGACACAGAGACAGATATTCTATTCCCATCCATCCTCACCTAAGCAGCTGAAACCACAGCAAAGTCACTTCCCATTTATCACCGGCATTATCAAATCTTTCACCTCCATAGTGGAAGTCCATCATTACAAGCACACACATGAGAAAAGCAGGAAGAAGTCTGCTTCAAACCTGCACTCTCCAAGTGCAGAAATATCTCTTCCACATACACCTCCAGTTCACCTCAAACACACATAAGCACTTCTGATCCAGTTGGCTCAAGAGAGGTGGTGAAAACACACATGCACACGCATGCTCACTAGCCAGCTCATTAAATCTAATTAGACAGTCTTCCACAGGGAATTTTGAAATTCATATCCAGCAATTACTGTGTCCTGTTCTTTCCTCAACCCTCTGGATGTTTGAGCATGATTATTCACCACATGAAAAATAAAAATTAATATTAAACTTCAGAGAGTTGCCATATGTGCACATTATCAGAGGTGCACTGTAATTTAATCAGTGTTCCTGCTTAGAGACAAATATGGTGCCAGCAACACAGGGAAAGAACACTCAAGCCTCAGCTTTGGATACAAATGTCTCCAAGAAACTGACAATATGGAACCATAAGTTTTCCCCAGTAACTTCATAAAAAATTTGTCCTGCTGACATTCTGGTGTGTAAGGTGTGAAGCCACACATGCACAAGACCACTGGCAATCATGAAGATAATTAAGCCAATGTGCAAAGGGACTGATCCTTGATGGACACAAGGAAAATATAATAGTCATTTCCATGTGTGTCCAGAATAGGAAAGTTGTAGTTTCATACCTGATATGTCATATGTACGATGTAAGAGGGCTAAGCACTGAAGCAGAGGGCCCCATGCATTCCCCAAAGTGTTCCTCATCCCCAGCTCTGCCAATGCTGCCAGCTCCAGGGACATTCCCTTTGCTCACAGCAGAGTCTTTTACAGCTTCTGCTTTACTGTATCAATTCATGACACAAAAAAATTCCTCACCTGGCTTGTTTACACAGGGGAAGCTTAATCTGAATTCACTTTCAAAGCAGAATAGCTAAACCATAGTATGCCAACTCAATAAAGAGCATCCCTCCTTTAAATTCACCTTCTCATTTACAGGGAGAATGCTGCTCATTTTGAACAAGGAGCACTTCAACCCCAGCAAATGTCTCACATTGAAACTTCTATAGATAAAACTAATCTAGAGTATATATGCATCGTTAATTCCTGAGAGTCCCTCAGCTTCCAGACTCAGCAGCCTCTCATCATGCCTAATCCAGTAAACCCCAGATGAGTTCAGTAAACTCCTGCTTATCTTGCTGATGTGAAAGCACACCAGCAGATTTCACCAGGAGATGCTAACAGCGTCCCTCCACTGCAACAGCTTATGGAGGGCATTCAGGACCAAAATAAGCATCTGTTCTGGAGCCCACCATTTCACTGTTATGTTTATTGTTAGGGTGCTTTGTCAGAACAGCTCTTCTGAAAGCAAAGAAATGCTGTCTATTTGAACACACATAAAATACTAAAAAATAAGTACTTTACACTGAAGGGGTCATAGTCTAGTCTGGTCTCTCCCTGGGCAGGTCTGAACAACCAAACTCAACCCACACACCACTCAGGACACTGCTGACACTCTGGACACACTTAATTCCTTTGATCCCAGCAGCAGGAGGAACTCATTTCAGAACCTACTTCCTTTTAGATGAGCTTTAAAAATGTTTTTAACAAACAGGGATCAGAAGCAACTTGAGACACACATGAACAAACCACTGAAAGCTGAAGAGCATTTGACACTCCAAACCCCAGCATGCAGCACAGGGGGTCTCACTTGACCATGCCATATTCTACTCCTGCTAAGGGCAATGCTGAGCTTCTCAGGACAAGACCCTGACCAGATGCCTCAGACGTCAGCTGATGTTTTTCACTGACAGAAGCTGAAACACCCTTCTTCAATGTACCATGAGTGCTCTGCCTCCAGCTCTCCACTCCCTGGTGACTTTGGATGAAGACCACCCCCAGACCCAGCATCCACAAACCGCATCATTGCATTTGGCTGCACATGAGGCACACTGGAAAAACCTCTGTAGGGTAAAATAAAACTCCAGGCCTTCTCTGCAACACCCTGCTCAGGACCAACCTCACCAGCAGCAACAGCTGCAGCCTGAGCATGCTCAAGGAGCAGCTTTGGTTGATACCACAGAGCCATCAGCCTTGGGAGCCCAGGGAGCCAGCACAGCCCTTCTACCACAGTGCAATGGGATCATCCCATCCAGCCACATGGATGCACAGAGACATCTCAGTGCACACAGGGGCTACAAGTGGCTGTGTGTCTGTCTGGGCAAGACTGGTAATTTCATGTCAGCCACTAAAGACAGAACACAGATGTGACAGCACAAAAGCCACCAAAACTGTGTTCAACAAAGACACTGCCATAATCTTTCTCAGATATACTTTGGGTCAAATCCAGCTGCAGGCAAGGATTACGGAAAGGCTCCCACTGGCTTTCTGGAAGCTGCATATGATCTTATTGTAGATGCACTTGCACAGGGCACAGCTAGTTCAGTGCAAGGTTGGTGCTGTTCAGTGAGTTTGCAAGCTCAGCTAGTGAAGCCAAAGTGTTTGCAATTTCCATAAAGCAAGTTTTTTCACCCTTGCTCTTTAAGGTCTTAAAGACACACACAGAAAGAAAAGAAAAAGCCAACAAACAAAAATCCAACCACAACACTAACAAAAAAAAATACACAATAAAACCCTCCTACATTAAAGCAGAAAAAAATATGGAATACAATGGACTAATACAACCATCATTTATATGGACGATGAATATTCATAGCATTTGCCTTTGTTTTCCCTGTTGATTAAGTATCTAACTTAGATTCCTACTGCTGGCAGAACTGCAAGTCCTAAAATCTACAGGATGACAAGTATCCACCTAGGGTTAGTGCACACAGCTACCCTGACCAAGCTGTTCAGATTTAATTATTATTCTAATGGTAGAATTTTGTCAGAGTAACTACAGTTTCAATTTTAAAAAACATAAGAAATTAACTGTGAACAGCAGTATACAAAGTTAGCAGGTAGCTGTCAAAACAAGGAAAAAAAAAACACCACACAAAAAAAACCACACCCAAAACATTTTCACCAGTAAGATCAAGATTCCAGCAAATTGATACAGCCAGTAAGTGACAGAAGGAAACTGTACTTTAAAAAAAAAAGTAGTTTTCCATAATTTTTGTGACCTTACGTTAGATGACTCTTTGTTGCTTACAATCAGAAACAGCAGTGACATACTTCCAACTTTTTTCCATTTTGATCTGAAAATTGTGAATTGTAGTAAAGACTTTTAATAAAAGGAGAACCTGTAAAAATTGAGATACAATGCAACTAAATGCTTAGCTGTATTACAAAACTGGCTTTGGTCTGGAAAAGTGTTGTTTCAGCAAGAAAAATAAAAGATAATAAGACATTTATTCTGGCTACTGGAAAATACAGATGTTAGTCCTAGATCATATCCTGTTACAAACAAAAGCTAAGGGAGGGGAAAAACTTTTAAAAAGTATTGGAGTCACAGCAGCTTTTTCACAGAGACAGAGAGAAGCAACTTGAATATAAATAAGTGTCCAAAATAGGTCAGCACTCTTTTCTTGGCCACTGAAGTCTGATACTTTTCACTTGAGGTTATCCTGGGCGGTGGTGGCACACACACTGCAGGGCCAGAGGCTGGGACACGGCTGGAGCTCGATGGGGTGGCAGTGCCCCAGCACAGCCCTGCAGCCGGCACTGCCCGGGCACTGCCAGCACCGCCGCTGCCCACAGGCTCTGTGGCAGCACCTGCATCCCCGAATGGAGCTGTTTCCAACCCCACCTCGCTCCCCTCCAGGTGTGAGGAAATGCTCCGTGCCCATTGAGTGAGTTTTGACCCCATTCAGCAAGAAGTGTGGTAAGAGACAGGGTGTTATCCACAGTCCCTACAAAGACCCACCAGCTCCGTGCATCCAGCCCCGAGCATCCCAGGCACAAAGCTGCTCTCTGAGCCAGGAGAGGATTGAGCCCTGCACCACCCGCCTATGGTGTGTGGGCAAAGCTATGCCTTCCCACCAAAGCTTACAGTCCCTTAAACCAAAGCAGAAACCAGTTTTAGAGCCAAAAATCAGGCCATGAGGTGCAGAGCACGCACCTCAGCTGCTCTGCCACTGCTTCCACGGGGAGGGAAGCTGCTAGGAGCATCAGGCTGCAGGAGAGCCACAGGTTCTCTCTCCCTCTTTAAGGAAAAAAAACTGAACAAGTTATTTCTACAGCACTGAGAGGCAAGCCTGCCAGTCCAGCCTCGGCAGCATTCCTGTCTAGCTCGGCTTGTTTACCACCAATAAAAAGCCCATTAGTTGCACAATGCGCCTGTTAAAAATAACTCCAAAAAAATCATCACTGGCAAATTAGTAAGACATTAGGACATGCAGACACCTCAGCATGGTGTTATGGAAACCACAGAGGAGTCAGACTTCCCTCAGGAGCTTTTCCCAAGGAAGACAATTCCAAAGATTTCTCTCCCTTAGAGTGGGCCCATCTAACTTTGAAGGGCTCAGGACCAAAACGCAGCAGTCACCCAGTCAACCAACCCAGGGTTTCCAACCAAGTGGCTTCTAGAGAAAGTAAATTTACCAGGCTCAAATGCTGCTGGTTTGCACTAATGAGAGCACAAGGTCCCCCCTCACACAGGGGCAGCCAGTAGAGAAGGCTGCAATGGCCTGAAGCATCCCTAAAACTTCACACCCCTGATCAAGGTCTGATCTAGCAGCAGCAACAGCTGCTGACTCAGCACACTGCCCTCCCCAGCCATCGAGAACTCTTTCAAAAGCATTGCTCATGTAAAGGCAAAAGGAGGCATGGGGTGAATCATAAGCTGCCCTCCTTTAAGGACTGATCACATAACTGCTAAATAAAAAATAACCAGCTCCCAGCCTAGTCCCTGACCATTCTGCGGCATGAACACAAAATCTATCCTTGCTACCTGCCACACACACCACTGCTCTCCAGCTAACAGCAAGACAGAGCTTACAGTGCTTCTTCTCACCACTGCCTCCAAATTTGTGCAATTCAGGGGTCACTCCAAAGCTAACCCCAGGGTTCAGAGTGCAAACAGTGGAGACCTGCCTGGCTTCTCACAAGCCTCCTCAAGCACCCAAAACCCAGGACACAAGGGTGAAGGTAGAGCAAGTTCAGGAAGCTACTGCCCTGCAGATTTTAGGCAGAAGAGCTGATGATTTTTACAGTACTGTCCCTCTCACCAAACTCCTCTAGATGCTGAGCAAACCCAGGAGCTGCCTTAAACTTAAGAATAATACTGCTTTTTCTCTTGAGTCCAGCCAATTTACAGGGAGGCTACCCCAGGGGAATAGCCCAAACCCATAGCATTGCCACCAGCCTCACCATTAACTAGCATGGGAAAACCTGAAGACACCACTTTGCAAGGATGTAACCTGATTTTCTGTCTCTCCCCAAAACAGTGGGGTGTCTGTGACTCCTCTGCAATTTCTGCCTTTCTTCCATGTGAGCACCTGTGTGAGCCCAGCCATCCCTCTCCTCAGCCTCTCAAGAAGAAGCTCTTTTGGGAGCATGCCAAGCAGAGATATGTGTGGAGGACACTTAACATTTGTGAAACAGGATAAGGATTCCCTTCTGCTGACAAGGGAATAAGAGGGGATAAGAAGAGCTGCAAATATCCAAGGTGGTGATCTAACTTTTCACAAGAGAAAACTTTTTTTTGCCATGCACACAAAAGAGAGAATGTATTTTTCAGATAATGCACTCAATCCTCTAGATTTGTATGAAAGACAATGGGGTCACATAAGAAGGCGAACAAGCACTGAGCTAAAGCCTGGGTGAAAGTATTATCTCTGGATATAAGAAACAAGAACATCTATCACCACAGAAGTTCCCCAGTATCTGGATTACCTATGTGACAAACAATTCTGCTACAGAGCCCTGAACACCAAAAATTCCCAGGAAAGACCCAAATATCACATCAGAAATACTCCCCATCTCCAGACTGGAGGACAACAGCTAACTGACTTACATCCAGAAGAGCTCCTCTCAGCTCAGGAAGGAGAAACTAAGAACCAAATTCCCTCCCACCTAACCTATAAATTCAACTGGGACTTGATAAAAACAACAGAGGAGTAAGAATTACAACTAAATTACTACCCAGTGTTTTGGCTGGGATGATAAAGATGCTCAGTGATCAATTGTGATCACCTCTATCTGGAAATGGGTGGGAACCACTCCCTTCTCAGGGTCTCTACTTCTGAAACCTGCATTATGATTTTAAAGCTGTACTGAGGAACAATTTTCCTACTGCCAACAAGCCCCTTCCACAATGGCTAAACCAGTAACACCAGCAGGGTTACAGTAAAAAAGAGTTTAACCTATTGAGGTTCCTACCAGATATGGTTTTTAACAAGTAACAAAGGAGGGTGCCTAAAATCAGACACCACAGTGGCCAGTGACCCACTCTGCTCATACCTACTGCATCTAATATATCCAAAACAGTTTTGGAGGAGAGAGCAGGAGAGGTGACTCCACTCCAGCAGATCTCGCACCAGATAGGAGTATCACAAGTGTCTGTGCCCTGGTACTGCCAGGCAGCATGCCAGCACAAACAGCATGCAGGTGCTCTGGCTGCTTCCACAGCATCACAACCACATCCCTGGGAAGGATCCAGGCCATGCCCTGCCAGCTGAGCCACACACAACCAGCTCTGGTGCTCATGGCCATGGAAACTGAACTTTGGTTTGCCTTGTTGGGCTGGTTTGGGGTGCAGGGCCAGCACAACGGAGGTGGGTCGGTGTGCAATCCCCAGGAGTCTGCAATAAAGGAGATCTGTGCGGCTGGCGAGTGTGAGGTCTCCTGGGAACAGCCCTTTTACTGGGCTCCAGATGCTGTGGAGTGATTGCTTATATGAAGGCGGGGGAGGCCTCTTTACTGTTTCTCATTTCCTCTTTTTTTTGCTTCCCCCCCCCATTTCCTGGTTTTGTTCAGAAGCACAAGAGAGTCATTCATCATTTTTCTTCCAGCACAAGGAGCACTCTCACCTCCCCCTCACCCCTAAATCCCTCCCCACCAGGAAAGGGCACGCGTTCTCCAGCCAAAAAGGCTCGCAGCAGGGAAGGCAAAGCTCCCCAGCTCCTGCAAGCAGCTCTGGCACAAAGGGCCACATTCTCAGCTGGGTTCACTGGGTGCCAGCCCCCAAAAGGGGGAAGGCCAGAACTCAGCAGCAGCAGAAATGCTAAGTCAGAGAACGGATATCAGCAGAGGAGGAAAGCAATTTGCACCATCTGGAATTAGAATGCAATGCAGAGAGGAATCTGCATGCTGAGATGACAGACAGCACCTCAGGTAACTGGAGACAAAGAGCCAAGACATAAAGGTCCACATATGTCTCAGCCCACTGCCATAATGGTCACTCGACTCACTGAAACCTGGGAAAATCTTCCTTGTGGACTTGGACTTCCCTCCCCCTCTGGAAAGTGGATGGGCACTGGTCCAAGTGCAGTCCAGGCACTGGACTGGCACCACTTTACAAGCCACCAGCCCCAGGTTTGGAATGGGCTTCCAGGAAAGCCCTGTTCAGTTTGCAGGAGGGTAGAAAGGGGGCGGCTATAGTTGCAGACATTTAACCCATCCAGAGGGTTGACACCACCCCCAGGAAAGCTCCATTAGAGGCTCCACTCCAAAGTCCACTTTGGTTCTCAGTCACACTGCTGTTTCCACAGCTTCTTGATGGCTTCTCCTTGCCTCACCTTGGAGAGAGTGCCGGGATGAAAACATCTCAGTACAGCTGTAACAGAGGGGATCTCTCTCGGAATGCCCTTAAGAAAGAGACCGAATAGGAAAACCCCAAATTCTGGCGCACATTTTTATAAAGGAACTATGTGTTGTCATGAAAAGCAGGACAGTGCAAACACCTGGGGTCTGTTTGGGGCTGTTTGGTTTGGCTGATGACCTGGAAAAAAAAAAGGAACTAAAACTGGACATACAGAAAACATTCCAGGTTTTGGTTTAGTTTGGGTTTAATCACAGCAGTAACAGCAATCAAGTCAAAAAGGCTGGCTTATGGCCAAACCCAAGGCTTCGTTTTGGTCCTTTTAGAAGGAAAAGAAATAGAAGGTTGTGGTCAATTCTGGGGCCAGTTGGGTGGAGGGAGCCCATGTGCCAGCAGCTCCACCAAGGAGGTACGTTTATGACCCAATTTCAGCAAGAACTAGAAAAGCAATGACAACATAAGCCACCAAGAGCCTGGCCATTTGTGACTGAAGTCTTCCACACCCACCGAACCAGAGATCCCGCTGGCTCCTGCAGTTGCGGCTCAGGAGGTTCACTGAGCCCAGAGGGATTGCTGTGCTCTTCCAGGCTTTCCCCTAAACACCACCAGCTTATGCCAACTGAAATGTCAGTGTTTTGCAAAACCCATGTGTTAGTGTGGGAGCCCAGACAGCTTGGGTTCACCTCTGAGGCACAGGAAGAGTTTGGGGTGACTTTTCACACATCCTGGATCACTGGTGGCATGTTCTTTTGGCATTGCTTTTAAGAGTGTGGATGTTCATTCCCTTTTCTTTCTTTAAAGATGCTCAAGTGGTGAACTTCTTTAGCTGTTTGCCTCCCTAAATATCTTTGCAAGCTTGTTTTGAGGTTCCTTTGTGCTCCCAAGGAGAAATGTCAATATTTCAAAGTTACCAGAATAAAACCTTAGTTTTACCTTTTGTTTTTTTTTCAAATGGTTTGGCAGCCAAACCAAAAGAAGCAGTCCCAAGCAGGAACCAACATGTGGATTCCATCATACTCCAAACCCAGAGAGTGTCACCTCCACAGCTCCCAGACCTGCTTGTGCAGAGCTCTGCCCTGACCCTCCCAACCTGGCAGGAGCGCTCCTTGACAGCTCTTCTTGCTGGATCCATGAATGGCAGGTTTCAGCAGGTCTTCACTCCACCAGACAGGTCACAATAATCCTGCTAGCACCCTGCTGAAAATATGCAAAGTAAATATGAGACCAAGCATGGGGAGAGAAGATGAGGCTGGCAGAAATGCATCACGAACACAAGAGGAAGAAAGAAAGCACAGCACCTTATAGCAGGAAAATAATAAACTTGTTGACCAAAAAAAAAATGCCATGGGAAAAAAGTACAGGGTTCTAGAGAGAAAGAAAAAAAAAAAACAGCAAAGGAAGAGGGCAAGAGAGACCAGGATGAGCATGCTGGCCTTAATACACATGGTCAGCATGGGTATAAGGATGCATATTTTCTTGACACTAAGGAGATCCCAGAGGGCCCACAGAAGTCTTTTGCAAGTCAAAAGACCAAGCTCTTGACTACTCCCAGGTGGAGCAGCTGCCGAGTCATTCCTTACCCATCAGGCTCTCATCCCACAAAAATCCAGACTTCTGCTATTGCAAAGAGTATTAAAAGAAAATTTTAAAAATGCCAGGGAATTTTGCATTGGAGCTTTTTCAGTGTTTTCCCCACTCTGGCATCTTCAAACTGGGCAACATGTGGCACTGTTTTTGTAGTGCTCATCACTGGACCAACTAGCAAGTTTGTTCAGTCTAAGGAACTTTCTCTCCTAAGGTACAGTCCCATTACTGAATCTTCCAGGACCAAAGGATAAGCATGCCCAAGAACAACACACTCAGCTGTACCTGCCTCAGTTTCCCTGACTCCCAGGTGGAGCTTTTACTGTGCAGCAGAGGCCAAACAGCCAGTCTATGCCTGGGGGCTGCAGAACCACAGTCTGGGAGGAATGAGATTAATTACATGAATAACAAAAAGCCGGATGCCAGCCACCAGCCCCCACCCCACACAGCTCAGCGGGATGCAGAAGGGAAGCAAGCAGCTCAAAACCCAGAAGAGCTCCCAAATGAGGCCAGTCTTATCCTATTCCAGCTACAGACCTGCATCTTGGCCTTCACAAGGGCCAAGAAAAGCCCTGCACATTTTCTTTAGAAAGGAGCACAACAGTGAAAAGCCCCCAGTAGGAGAGTTTTCCTTTCAGTCTGACCTGGACCGTCCTGTGCATCCGCCACGAGGGCACAGCCACCGGGAGCCAGCTCGCCCGCTCGGGCAGGAGAAAAGGGAAGTTAATTTTCGCAGCCAAAAGAAAATAGGGAGTTCATTTCAGATGGCAGGAATGTAACCGTGACATTTAGTCACTTGCTATTTCTGCTTCCTGGCTATGTCTCCCCACAGGAAAGCCCCTGGACAGAAGCACCCTCCAGGCAGCATTGCAACATGTGTGTGCTCCAACTCTGGTGTCTAATCCCACTCCTGTGGTCCCCGCTTCAAGTCCTTGGGAAACAGGGGCAGTTTTGGGGAGATTCAGTCTCGCTTACCCTGTGCCCTGGCTACCTTAAACAGATGCATGTGTCTGTCTGGGAAAAGGGCAAACCTGCAATTCTGGCCCAAGGCTGCTCAGGGTCTGACCCCAGCTGAGAACAGCAGGGCTCCACTCACTCCAGGACATCAGCCAGGACAGGATGGCAGCACTGGCACTGGGTTCAGATCAGAGGGGGCCAACACCACCTCTCCAGCTCTGAAATGCAGCTGTTGACCTCTGTCACAATGGGGAAATCACATTTGCTGCAGGTTGAGCTGTGATGATGGGTGACTCCATGTGATGGCTTTGCAGCACCCCCAGCCTAACTCCACCACGGGAGCAGTCTGATCTGTGCTGTCCTAGTCCCTGCCAGGCTGTGTCCTCCAGGCACAGTGCACGCTTCCACAGTTGGAGAAAGGAGAGCAGGCCAGCTGGGGTTACTCCAACACAGGGCAGGCTGCACACCTTGCTCAAGCCCCAGGTACTGGTGTCAGGCAGTCAGCCCAGCTCAGGTCGGGATTTCCGAGGCCCAGCCCAGTGTGCCAGCTGCTCACAGAGATACCCCTGTCGCTGTCTGACTGCATTAATTGCAGCCTTGCATTGCAGGCTCTTTCTGCCACACAACCTACAGTCCCATCCACCCACAGCTATTTCTTGGGCAAAACTCTGGTAACTTCCCTCATCTGATAGGAGTCCACTGCTTCTGCAGCAGAGTTGCAAAATCTTAATGCAGGCTGCGCACAGGTTGTCAGGATGTGGTTTGCATGGCAGTGGGCAGCCTGTAGTGGGGTGTAAACATACCCACAGGAGCATTCACACACTCAACACTGAGCTTGATACCTGTCTTAAACATGATGATGATGGAAGACAAGCAAGATGCATAATTTAACTGCCAAAAATGCCATTTCATCACAGGATGCCACAGAGGGGATGTGCATTCAGCTGACTATCCACACACAGGCAGGGAAAAGCAAAAGAGAAGAACTGGGAAAAAAAAAGCACAGCAAAACACAGACTCAGTTAAATATTTATGGGGGCCACTGCATTTCAATTACAAGCAGTTTTTTAGGTCAGCTGAGACATTTTAGTTCTGCCAGGGCAGATGAGCTCCAGGGGACAAGATACTGCTGACAACAACAAGCTAGAGGCTCAACCCTCCTAGCACACCCCATAACTAAGGATAAAAACAGATCTGGGCAGGGCTGTGCTTCCACTGGGCACAGCCCGAGCAATGGGACCTCCCTTCTTGCCACAGATGAAGCCTCAACACAGGACTGATGTACACAGACATCACTGTGGGTTTGTCTGCCTCCCTCAGCACTTGAAGCCTCCCTGCTGGAAGTCAGGGCAGCTCACCAAATAAAGAAGATACCTCTGTGAGCAGCCAGCAGACCAGGCTGTGCTTTGGAAATTCCTGAAATCGTGGGCTGAGCAGTATCAGCAGCATGATGGGTTACCATAGCACTATTCCCATCTCTCAAGGCTCACTCCACACTCTTTTCCTAAGTTCCCAATTTGTGCACTGCTGGCTGTCACCTAAGGCCAGATGATGAATGTGACAGACATCTGGCCAGGTTCACCTACTGCCCTGTCACATCTGCACTGCCCAAGCACTTTCAGTGCGGTCTGAATTTGCAAAGGTCAGTTTCAGCATGTGCAGGACCAGCCTAATGGCCAGGAGTAAGGTAACAAATCCTTGAAACCAGCATGATAAAAAGAATAAACAGAAAAATGGAGGAAAGCAGTGACTGAAATCCACAACATTACTAGAACAACAGAAGCTCTCCAACCATCTGAGAGTAGAAGAATCTATGTCTGCATTTGCATTTTTTACTCTTTATACATTTTGTTAATGCTGGAAATTCTGTGTTTCAGTCCTTGTTAACTCATTTGGCCATAGTCCAGGATGAGAGTCACAATTCTCAAGAGGGCTGAGCAGCAACCAAACCACTCTGTGCCATGAGACCTGCAGGAACTTTACCACCTCACTGGTCAGCTTTCTCGTGTCAAACTCACTTCATCCAAAAAAAACCAAATCCAGCCTAGGTCACAAAGGTGGAGCTGAGCAGAAAGGAGAGATCAGATTCAAAATGAGAACCCCTGTCCCACCGCATGTATCTGAAGCAATGTTCATAAAGCAAACACCGGAATGACCAGCAAGCAGTACACCTGCCCTTACCAGCAGGGTGAATCTCAAGACAACATCAGCACTTCTAAAAAGGGATTAAAATAAAAGCACACTGAGTCCACTGAGTTTGTTTAAAAGCCATGTGAGAGGTGGTAAATTTCTGCAGGCTGACCCCCCACAAATCTAAGCAAGGGAAAATTATCAGCTCTGGGTTCCCAAAATATTTACTCAGTCTAACATTGCTCTGACTACACTCAATCAAACATTTCCAAAATCCCATGCCACCATAACTCAAGTGAAGAGCACCCTTTCACAGGAGTATTTCCAAGCACTTCACTGCCATAAAAGCCAACAGTGTCCTTGCAAGGTAGGAAACCCATTCTAATGGGGAGAGAAGGCTGAAAGTGTGCAGGATCCAAGGGTCAGATCTGAACACTGCATCAAACTAAAATTGTGGAAGTAATTACAAAGCCTAGATGAACAGCCTAAACTGAGCAGGGAATAAGAGGCTGAGAGAAGACTGTATCACGGAGCAGGCTGGGGTGTTTAAGTGGCTGCAATTGATCTAAAACTGGTGTTTAGATCTCATCTGGCCAAAAGCCACAGCTTGGGAAGCACATCTGGTGAAGGATGTCAGTATACTCTATGTGTTTCCTCACAAAGGCTTGGAATACCAGTTCTTATTTTTAGTACTATTTCCATTCCTTCATGTAATGAGTTCAGTGTTTCAGGCAGCCCTGGAGGAGCAGGAAGGACAAGTCCTGTAATAAAACTAATTAATTCATGTGGAATTTCTAGCCACTATTGTGAAAGTGGACAAATTCCTCACTTCTGAAAAGCTGCCCAAGTGGCCATTAATCTGGCTGTGGTCACAAGCAGGATTCCTGTGGCCTCCTGCAACACCCAACCAGCCCCCAGGACAAAGCCTTCAGAAACCAAAGTGGATGTTTTTATTTCCTCACACCAACTCCCACAGCCCAAGTTTTACTAGACAAGATATTTCAGAGGGCTCCATGCCAAATTCCTCCCTGTGCCCACAGACCAACCATGCCTCAGTTATGTGCAGAGAGGTCTAGACCTTCCTAGACCTCCAGAGTCAGCCCAAAACAGGCAGTCTGGCTTTATTCAAAGCTCTGTAGACCAGTTGCTTTCCACCTGCCCAGTCTTGGCCATGGTCTCAGCAACAGGTGCCCTGAAAGGAACAGGGTACCAAGTTTGTCCTGAAGACGTCAGAAGTTGTATTCCCATCACCCAGCTGGGTGTGCAAGGAAGTTGAGCTTTACAGGTCCCATCTGCAGGCAGTGAGAAACTGGGCTCCTCCACAGAGAAATTCCAGGCAATAATCTAATCAACCAAAATCCCTCAATAACGCACAAGAATTAATGGAATCTGAAAGCTAGGGGTGAGAGGGTCTGTGGGGGCTGGCAAGGAAAAAAAGGAGAGAATACAATGATTTTAGTTACTAAAATCAACAACAAAATGACTCAGAGTTCCCACAGTGAGCTGACCTGTGAGAAGGCAGCATTTTGCCATAGTCTCACTTTTCTCTCCCAGCTCCAGAGTTCTTTGAATTCAGTGATTGATTGGTGGGTTAGCCTCTAATTAGTACCTGTGCTGCTGACCCAGCATCCTGTCCCATGAATGGCAATAATCCCTAAACACCACTAGGAAACCAGATCTTCTGCTCCAAATGATTTTTGTAATAGTTCTGCAACAATCTGGATTTCTGCCTAAACAAAATCCTGCCCAAACCACCCCTGCAGAAGCCATGGAAGCAGTCCTGTCCATTATGGCCAAAAGAAGAGGCACCTGACCAGTTAACAACTCACCAGTCACCTCAGACTGAGCAGCAAGCACTCTTGAAGAAATGGATGTCAGATGCTCACCCTTTTCTAGTTAGAAAACAGCAAGGAGAAACAAGGGAAGAAAGGCTTCCATCTCCTCACCAAGCCAAGAGAAATTCATCAGCTTGGACTAAGTCTTCTACAACTAGCCAGGAGAGCTGAGACCAGACTTCTGGCTGAAGTCTGACCAGCAACATCATACCGGGAAATCTTGCTGTAGTCTGGAGCAAAAATACTGGGCAAAGCTTTGTGAATTTTCATTATATTACAGGACATGTAATCCCATGCATGTTGTTATGCAAGTGAGTGCATTGCACTGTGTGTCAGCGTTGTAGATATCCTGCATCACAAGGACAAGCTGCAAGGAGGCACAAAGACACCTCTCTAAAATTGCCTCCAGCCAGCAAGGTGTTGAAAATATTACAAATGTCAAGGGCAGAGCATTAGAAATACCCTCATCCTACCTGAGCTGGTTTATCTGCAGAAAATAGTAAGAAAAAGCAGGGATTTTAACACAGTCCAATTCCCCCCAATGCTTTGTGTCACTCCCAATTACAGTCCAGAATGAAATACCAAGAAATCGTTCCTTGCAGCCGGCAGAATTAATGGGATCTTTGACTACACAGAGCACCAGGCAGTGAACTTGTTCCCTTACCAGCCAAGAGGCACAGTGCAGCTTTCTTCAGAATAAAAGCTGCAATGTCAGAGGACAGTTCAAGGCTTATAAAAGCAACCTGATATCTCCCAGTATTCCAGTCCATAATAAGGGCACGTAACTCCTGATCCTTTCCTTTCTTAAACAATTTGTTTCTAACACAAGCTGATGCAACAAGAGACTTCATCTTCCCACTGGTATCTCATTAAATGACATATCTGGCAAAACACTGAGCAGAAATCAATCAATAATGCAATTACAAAGAGCTGTCAAATGCTGGGCTGCAGCAAAGCTCTGATAACTGAGCACTAACCCTTTTCTCCTCAGCCTCTGTGGAGGATAGCCATCACATCACGTGTTCCTGTAATTAGGTGTCAACTCAACATTTAATGAGGTCACACTTGGCCAGTTTGTGAATGAGAAACACCTTCCAGCTTGCTGGCAGTGACTGCTGAAAGTAGGCAGAGATATTTCAGTCAGACCTGATCTACTGAAGGTAGTTTGTCTTTGTGGAAAGAATAGCAAGACTAGATATGAAATCTGATTATTTGGCAGAAAACTCATCCTTCCAGGAAAGTGAAGATTCAGTTGGGTAAACTTCTTATCATGGCTCTGTGGATCCAAACAAAGCCCAAGACCTGTGTGACAGAGCATGAGAACGTGCACGGGGAAGAAAGTGGCACACGGCTGCCAAGACATCATCTGAGTGGAATAATCTGCACAATATGTTAGAACCACTAGCAAGGATTTCTCCTTCTCTCACAAATCCATAGCACGACCCTGCACCATGGTCAGCCTCCCAGTCCCATGGCACACTCAGCACCCATGAGGCACCACATTGTTGTATTGGGGCACCCATGTACTACAGCTCCCTCCCACAGGGACACACAGGGCACTAACACAGCCCTCAGCACAAACCTGCCCCTTTTGGCAGATGCAAACAGTCAGAAAGGACACGCTGGAAAGCCAAGCACAATGTGTTCAGTACATGCTGCTAAAGGACACCGTCATAGGGCACTGATTCCAGCAGCATCTCCCCAAGGGACAGCCAGGACGAAGATGGGTGGAAGCGATAGTGGAAGTGCAAGCAATTGCAATGGATTTGCATCTCTCTAATACAGAAAGGGTCTGCTAAGCAGACACTTGAGCACAGTTACATATCTCACCCCAATTCAGAGAAGAAAACAAGAATTCTCATGCCTGAAAACTCAGTACACCACCAAGCTCAGCCTTCCTTCTGTAACACAAATGCTTTATACAGCATCTTTACATTCTGCCTTGGCCTTCCTCTTACTCTGTCTGCTTAGAGCAAAAGATCCTCCCTGAAGGAGTCCCAGCAGGAAAGGCAGATGTTACCATGCTCAGAAAGCTTAGAATTGTTCACTCCAAATAGAAATGCTAAAAATCCACCAAGGAAACTAGTGTTTCTCCTAGCTCCATAGCTCAGAACACATGACCAGGAAAGGCAGGTACAGGAATGCTGCTGGCAGCTGGGGTGAAACCCTGCCTTCACAAATCCAATTGTGTTTGTGGATAACAGCAACAGCTGCCCATCGGGCAGATAAATTAGACCCAGATGATACTGCAGCCAGGTCTAGTACAGAGCCATACACAAAGACACCTCTCACATTCCAGTTTTCACTGTTTTGCCTCCTGAATTGTTTATCTCAGCTCAATTCCTGGATGTGGATAAAACAAACGACATGGACTTTCTCACAGACTGGACTTCTTGCTGTTCCCTTGACAAATACCATACTCAGTGAGTATAAGCCTGAAATCCAGAGGAAAGGAAACAACTGCAAAGGGCAAGAAGGAAACAGATCATTTGCCAAGGGACAGCATGAAAACACATTTCTGCTTTGGGTCAGAGCTTTGAAATCTTCCCAGGCTTCCCTCTCCCTCCAAACCACCATTTTCACAGCAGCAGCACTCTCACCAGGGCAAACTCCAGTGGGACTGTGGCAGGGGGTAGCATTATTTTCAAGAAGCTGCTTCACAAAGGTGTTATTTATTGTCTTAATACTTAAAAGATTACCGGGTTAGCTCTCGACCATACACAGTTGCTGTGGATGAGCATGAAGACCTGGTCCACCTACTGGCAAAGCCCCAGAGGCAATGAGGACAGATGAGCTGTGTGGTTTTCTCGTTCACCTATCATCCCTACAGCTGTTACTAATTGCATTTGTCTTTTAATAACTTCTTCCAAGGCAAGGAGCTGTGCAGACATTCAGCTTATCCTGGGTAAAGCCCCTGCAGTGGCTATGGACATACCAACACACTCCTGTGGATTTGGTTCTGGTAGTCAGCTTCCCTGGCTGTGGTAATGCCCAAGCTTGCATAAGCCAGGCTGAAAGCCTGGTTGCTGCACTAGTAACTAAACCTCCCTCTTGCTCATGTGCTTCCAGTACGGGATGAGGGGGACACTCACATCCTGGCTCTCCTCTACTCCTCACCCACATTTTAGCAACACAGTACTTTCAGGACATCCACTGCTGCACTGGATCCACCAACTTGACTGGCAGGGTCAGAAGTTGTGGGGGCAGAAGGACAGATAGACACATGCACATGCAGATCGTGACAGATGCTTCATTTCCTTATAAAAGCAGGAGAAAAGCAGAAGTCTTCCTGGCAATTCAGTAGAGATGAAAAATGCATTCATAGCATTACTGGAATGGTTTTCAAGTTGCTGTTAAAATTCCAGTTACATTATGCTACCTCCAACCTCAGAGTCTTCTGTGTTTTCAAGCAATACATTAAACTGTCTTTTAACAGCTGCCTGCCAAGGGGAAATGAAGGTTTTGACATCTGACCTGTAAGGAAGGATGTATGGCATTTGGAGCTACCCAAATAAGGATTTTAGTTGGATGCTAAAACAAGCTGTGTTTTTAACAGTTAACTATTTTGACGCTGTTTTAGTGTCATGGGAGTTCAAAGTGGAGACCCTGGTCAGGTGAGTAAGGCTACCCCAGCCCTTCAAGTTCAAGTTTGCTTGGAGCCACATTCTTTGCACAGCTCTCTTTCCCTTTGGAAAGGTTACTTTGCACTGGTATGGACTGAAAAAACACATTAGTTTTAACAAGTAAGTGAGATTCCAAAGCAGGACTCATTAGCTAGCAGTGGGTTCGGAGAAATATCCCACTAAATGAGTACATGCATCCCAACAATAAAGTAGTACTACAAACACAATTGAACTGAACTGGCAAAGGGAAGAAAAATTCTCTTAAATGGCTTAAGAATCATTTTTTCAGAGTGGAACAAGTTTTATTCTCCATTAGGAAAAAATACATTCTTCAGCTATTCTCATAGCTTGGGCAAGACAATCTAGGGCATTTGCATCATTGAGATCTGCCCTGATCCACCTCTTAGCATAAGTTCCCACCTGGGAGCAGCACTTGGCATCCTGCTGGGCACCCTGCTGCACCTTGAGCCAATGCAGGTCATTGATCTGACACTTGTTTTCTAGGGCTGGCTCACAGCAGGACAATCTCCCAAACCAGCCTGCTCTGACATAAGGTGAGAGCTGAACCCAGCAAAAGGAAGGCCAAAGCACATGAGAGCCCACAAGCCCCTGACTCCAGTTCATCATGGCTAAAACAGGATCCCCACCCTCTGGCTGAGATTGGAGGGGTTGAAAGACCCCAGTGGTACCTAAATGCATCTCAAATCACATTGTGTCTACAAGACCCATAAGGCCAGCTTAGTACTATTTTGAATAGAAGGTGGCTGCACGGACTGAGACATTTTCTGCCAGGACACAGACTAACACAATGAAAACACAGTCCTCACTCTGCTCCCTGTGTCCTGGAGGACCTTGGGCACATCATTTACTCCATCTGCAAAACACCGTGATCATCTTGCAGAGGTGCTGAGAGAATAAACATGTTCAAGACCAGCGGGAGCTATGCGAGCTCTGTGCACACAGGAACAACCCTGTCGCCAGGTCAGGCAGTTCCAGTCACAAGTACAGGAATCTGTTACACCGTGACCTGAAACAAACTGCAATGGAACATGGTCCAGAGGCACTAAAACCACCTAAAAGGCCCTAATCCCTCTAGATGCTGAGTCTCCACCTCACTCCCACCACTGATGGGGGTTGATGCACTCACCTCCCCAGGGAGGGTAGAAGTTCTCAGACTGATTTCCACAGACTGCTGCTATTTTGTTCCAACATTCCCAACATCTCCAAAATACCCAAAGCCTCTTGTGCAATGAGCAACATCCCTTGCTTCTCAGCTACATGGTGGTTTATGTTACTTTCCGCCTACAACCATTTCAGGATTGGCTTTGCAGACCTTAGTGGAAGACTAAACAATGCTGGAGCCATAGCAGGAGAATTTGCAGTTTTATTTCTTGTTTCATTTCGGCAATCCTTCTGCCTCTCATCAGGGACAAAAAAACTTGCCAACCTCTTAATTTAGGAATAGCACGAGCTCTGCATTCCAGTCCTGAATCAGCCAAAGGAGCCTTTTCAAGCTGGAAAGGGGAAAAAGGGTAAATACCTTCAAGCACATTTAAAAAAAAAAAAAAAAAAAAAAGGCACCACAAAACCAACCACACCAAAAAACCCTCAACACCTGCTTTCTGCAGGCAAAAACTTGCTCTTGGGGCACTCTTGAAACTGGCTTAACATCAGCATTTGAAAGCAAATTCCAGTCCCTGCTCTTTTGGGTGCCAGAGTGCTTTCCCTGTCACTGCTTAACAGAAAAAGCACACTCAGCTCATTCATATATGTTTAGCGAGCACAGTGCAGATGGGATCAAAGATGAGAGTCTGAAGAGAAGAGCATCAAGTGAAGCTGGCAGATTTGGATTTTGTTTTTGTTGTGGGTTTGGTTGTTTTGGTTTGGTCGAGATTTTTTTTCTCCTAATGGCTACAACAACCTGTTAAAAGTTTTGTAATCTGAAGAGCGCAAACCCTTTTCTGGATGTCCAAGCTCCTCTGCCAAGACATGCTCAACTGTGAATATTCCAGCTGCATGTTTCACATCACGCTGGCTAGGGATGTGCCAGTATTTTTATTATTCACCCCCTATGGATATTACAGAACACCACATACATTACAGGGTTCTTAAACTGTGCTATTTATGTCTGTGTGTATTATCCACTGAGATACAATCAAATAAATCACACCCATTGTAAAGGAATAAGGATAATCAAATCAAGCAAAATACTGAGTGATGTTAACGTAATTCTAAATTAAAGTCTGGAAAAGAAAAAAAGGAGCACTAACTCAGAAAATCACCTCAGCCCATCACTGCAATGCCCTCCACCCACCCCAGCTTTTTGTAAAAGCATAAGCCTGGAAGTCAGCAACAAATTCCTTAAATCTAAATGCCCTTGGCTTCTTCTGGTGAGTCTAAAATTCATTCCCTTGACACTCATATTCTGTAATCAAGGAAGATTTCACATCAACGTTGTTCTCCAGAGTCCTGGCTCTCCACAGCCCTTTACAGCTGAGCAAGGGAACAGGGACACGAGTGGGGAGAACAGCAGCCACAGCCTGGCTGTGTGAAGCAGCAGCTTGAAACGTGCAAAGTTCTCTGTGCTGCTTTTTTCTTTGCTCTGCTCTTTCCATCTCTCCTCCTCGAGCAGAGCAGCGTGCACAGGTACCTGGACCAGTGTGCACCGGTACCTGGCTGCATTCCCATCCTCACAGAGAGGGAAGCCAAGAGGTACAGCCCGGTTCAGAGCATTTTAAAATAAAGGCTCAAGAGGGAAGGGAGGGAATTCAAAGTCGTGCTGCTGAACTAGTTATGCAAACAGGGTCAAGAGCCCAAGTCATAGCCAAGGGAGCAAAACCAGCAAGGCAGCAGAAGTCAAGGAGGGGTGATTACAAAGGAGAAAGTGCTGTTTTCTATTTCCAGAGCTGATTTGTCAATTCTTAACATCCCACGGAAAAGGAAAGAGCTTGCAGTTGATCGCATGGGAGAGGAGGCATTAATAAAAGCCAGCACTGCTGTATCGGCAACCCGAAGAGCGCTCCCTCCCACGGCAATCACAGCAACAGGTCAGGAGCCTGCTGGCATCCCTGTCCCCGGGGCTGTGCTCCAGCAGACGCTCCTCTTGTTCCTGCACCCAGCTCCCGGAGCAGGGGGGCCGGACGGGGCCGGGACCCCACGGGAGCTGGCAGAGGTCACCTCATCTCCAAGGTGGACTCTGCTGGAAGGGTGGCCAAAGGGAACAGGTTCCTCATATACAAGGGCCCCCGCAGTCCCTCAGCTTCCCCCTTCCCACCCGGCAGCACATGGTCCTCCCACACCACCTCTCTCCATAGCTTTGGGGCATCCATCACCCTTCAGGGTGGTTTTATTCTTCCACCAAACACAAATCCGAACGTTTGCTTCTCTCTGCTCCCCAAAGGACTCTCCCCACTCCGCAGCTGCATCGCCCCAAAGTTCACCCTTATCTGTTCCCACAGTGGTTTTTTTGCCCTAAAAGACCCCAACCTCCAGCCTGCCCCCTGGAGCAATCCCTGCATTCCCCCCACCGCCTTACATTCCACCCCCAGGGTTCCTGCCCCATACCAAGGAAACCTCTCTAACCCCCGAAGTAACTGCACCCCAAATATCCCATTTTTCCCACCTCAGGGATGCGCTCATGCTTTGTCCCACCTCCAGCGCCCCTCTCATTCCTTCCCTCTTTGTGCTTCCCTGGACTCTCGCTCCTCTCCCGCGGGGTCGCTCTGCCCCGGGAGGACCCCTCTGAGGTCACCCTTTGGGATTCGTTTGTCCCCTGGACGTTCCGGCGCCCCGGCACACGTTCCCGAGTGCGCGGTGTCCAGCGCCCACCCGTCCCCAGTGCCCGGTACCCGGTGAGCGATGCACGGTGCTCTGTCCCCAGTGCCCGAAGCCCGCACGGCGGTGCTCAGTCCCCGGTCCCGGGCGTGCAGTGCCCGGTCCCTGGCGCGCCGCGCGGAGCGCTCGATGCCCGGTCCCCGGAGAGCGGCTCTGGGCTCTCCGTGCCGGACCCGCGGAGGCCGGGGCCGGGTGCTGCTCACCTGCGGGGCGCTCGGCGCTGGCGCCGTACTCGGCCGTGTCGCGGCGGCGGGCGCAGGTGCCCTGTCCCTGCACCAGCGCTTGCAGGGGCAGCTCGGCGCCGGGGTCGGGGTAGCAGCGCAAGCCGGCGGCGCACCGCGGCGTGTAGACACCGCACGCCTCGGCCTCCAGGCGGGCGCACACCGNGCACGGCACGGCTCAGCTCGGCGCGGAGTCGGGCTGAGCGGGGCCGGGCGCGCCGCGCCGCCGCTGGGTCCTAGAGCCGCCCCCGCGCCCGCCCCCGTTCCCCGCGGGGGTCGGGGCTGTCCCTGCCGGTGGGGAGCCGGGATCAGACTTAGAGTGGGCTGGGGTCAGCCGCACACAGGACTGGGGATGACCCAGAGAGGAACTGGGGAGTGTGACCAACACGGGGCGAGGGCCTACTGCAGTGGGAGACAAGGTGTCCCTTTGGGGATGGGAGTGTGCCCCGCTGAATACGGCAGGACCAAATACGAGGGGAATCAAGAGCCGCCTCACAGAGACACCTTGAAACAGGGAGGGATGGGGATCCCACTCCACCAGAGGGCTGCGGTCGTGCCTCACAGGAACACCCAGTGCTGGGACAGAGGAACTGGGTGATCTCCACACCCCCAAAAACGAGGGCAGCTGGGGTTGGGTAAGCAAGGGCCCACTCTCACCCCGCTGCCACAGAAGTGCCAGGTCTGGCACAAGCAGACACGTTTCAGTCCAGGTGCCACTATGGGTATGGGGGCCAATACGTGGACCAGGGACAGTCCCACCACCCAGTTGCTCACCAAATGTTGGTCCTGGGAGCCACCATGCCTCTATGGGAACAGGACCCTGCAGTTGGGTGAGACCTCTTGGAGACCCAGGGCTCCATGCCCATAGGGATGCCCCATATCTCCAGCCTGGCTGCCCACAGGTGTTTTGCCCTCTGATCAAAGCTGTCTGCAGCTGACTCAGTACCTCTCTTGTGGCACTTCTGGTTCACAAGAGTGACCAAAAGTGGGGTACAACCAGAGGCACAGAGACGGAGGTCTCTGAGCTTTAGGGTTTTGGTATGAAATGCCCATTTCCAACCCTGTCACACTCCTTTTCCTGCTGCTCAACTGCCACAGGCTACAGAGAGGATTTTAGCTGCAAGGGGTATTACACAGAGGTGACTTTTTTTTCCGCAATAAAAAAATAGTAACAACAAAGTTGAGGGAATGCAACTGAGCTAATGAAGCTGGAAAACTCAGTTAATAACTTTGTGCGGTGTATGGTTAAAGTCAGGCAATGAGGCAGCCTGAGTTCCCTCAGCCACGGGAAAAATGACAGCTTTGGAGCATTTAAAATTTGCTTGTAAATTTTTTGTTGTTCTAGTTTTAGTTTTTTCAAATTAAGAAAAATGCGGAATGCTGCTGTTGACAACTTGCGCGACACAACTTTTGGCACAGGATTACTCACAGCTCTGGAGTTATACAACAGCATGTTTGTTTGTGAGATTGATGACTGCAGGGTTGGTTGATGGACTGCAGCGTTCAGCACACTCTGTGAAATCTGTGATATGTCCTGGGACTGAGTATGCAGTCCCATCCCAGTCTCTGGGTCTTCCCAAACAATAACTCAGGTTTTACAAGAGTTTAATCAAGCATGGTCCCTTTCTGTCTGCCCATCATGCTGCAGATACCTTGCCATAGGGGAGCTACCCACTTGCTTTCATTTTTAAAACACACCATTGCTTGTTTGCACCTTGCTTAAGCTGGACACTGATTTTAACCAGCCCCATTTCACTTTGGAAAGTATCCAGTTGGTTTTGGGGTTCCTGTGGCAGCAGCACTCATTGTTCTGAGTGCAGGGGACTCTGAAATTCCAAGCCAACAAACATGTTCACCTGAAATCACAAGCAAATAATGGAGAGATTTTTATTCTACTTCATGTTACAAAATGTCTTTTTGTATTATAGAACCCAAATTTTAGCCTGGGCAACTTGAGAAAGTGTCTTCCAGAAGACAAAAAGAAAAATAAATGCAGTAAAAAAGCCCAGCACAGGATTTGCAATTGTTACTCCCACAAATCTCGAAGTGGGAAAATGGGATGCACAGCCCTGCATACCAGCAGCCCTTCAAAAGCCTCCCTATTAAACAGATTTCCCAGCAGATGTTCAATAGAAAATGGAGCAAATTATTTTCCCTGCACAGTTACAACTTCTCAGGGATAGTGGGAAGGAGGCTCTCAGTACCTTTTTTATGATCTGCTGTTGACTTCACTAATGACTCACATTTGGTTCCAATGAGATATTTTCATATGACTAATGAATCTATATTTGGAGGCGTAAGAGGGTTTGGCTAATTATCTGTTGCAGTCAGTTAAATATTCCAAGTATTCAAAGTAGGTTTTCTTCCAGTGGCAAATGTTATGCCCTCACAGTCTGTCTTCTGGTGCTTTAAAAGAGCCCAGAACTTTGACTCGCACCAAGCTGACATCTGGGTTTCTGCATGTGTAAGCACAAGAGATGGCCTGAACTTAATTATACAGCAAACCAATCCTGCGTTTTTTAGGTGGCCAATAGGTCATTGCCCAAGGGACGATTTAAACCCGATTTTTCAACACGCACTTGATGCTTGCAGCGGCCCATTTTGCTGGGGGCATTTACTGGGGTGCCATTAATAACTCCTGGCAGGGGCAAATTCCTTCTAAGCACCGTTGTGTAGGCTGCTTGTGCACAAATCATTTTTCCACAGGGAGGGCTAGAAATCTGATGAGAGAAGGGAACGTAGAGAGGAGGGGGAGGGAAGGGGCTCCGCTGGCTCAGCTGCCTGAATTGCAGAAGGACATTAAACATAATGATCCTATAGGGAAAGAAGCTGTACGCAGCTCAGATGTGGGAACGAGCCAGGATTTCCTGTTCATATGCCTCTTTAGTAGGTGCTCGGGCTGTTCTTCTTTTATCACCGTCATTTTCTTTGTCTGCCACTGAAGCAATAACACCGGTGCAGATACAATGGATCAGATGTTCCCCCTGCCCCTGCTGCTGCAGCCCTGGGCTGGGAGACCTCTCTGTGCTGCTCTCCAACTCCAGCAGAACAATAAAGAAGATTTTACAGCTGTTGTGGGGATGGGGGGAGGTGGGGACGCAGAGGGAAACAGCTTGAATGCCCGTGGCCAGCTATAATTTCTCCAGTGGGTCTTTGCTGACAGTTTTAGGATTAACAAGTGAGCTCTGTTCCCAAGCATTTACCCCTCTGGATAAGCTGCCCTGTTTGTTCTCAAGGGTTTATTTTACCCTACAAAATATGGCATTGCCAAACAGATGTAGGTTTGTTCCTAGAAAGGCAAGTTATAGCTGAAGCTGCATCTCACACAGGCTTTAGCCCTTGGAATTGTTTGGAAATGCTACAGTATTCCTCTGACCCTTTTCAGGGCAGTTTTTTCCCACAGACGTGCTGGTTGATTCTTTTATGGCTCTGTCCTTTGTCAAGGATGAATTAGGAAAAATAAACTCACAAACAAAAAGTGGAGGCCCAGCACGGAGATCCTCTTGCTCTCAATGATTAAGAAGTATTTTACAGCTCTGAGTGTGTGGGGGGAGAAAACAAAGTGCCCTTCTGCCTTTTTCTTTCCCTCATTTTTTCTTCATGGGTAATGGGGCACGGGGGAGGGGGGAATAAAAAAAAGTCAAGAAGACTAAAACAGTGGTTTTAATTATTTTTAAAGTTCTTCTTTTCAGTAGACTGACACAAAGTGCTTTATGGTGGGTGCTGGAGGAAGTCTCCCGAGTCCCAGTGGTGAGGGGCAGGTGATAACAAAGGGGAGGCTATGAGGAGGAAGGTTGGGATTGATGTATTTGGGCCTCCATTTTCTGTTTGTGAGTTTATTTTTCCTAATTCATCCTTGACAAAGGACAGAGGAGATTCAGATTCTTTCTCCGTGGAGATTCAGTGAAGTTTGGCCACGAGTAAAAGGTACTGGGAGGTAGGGATTGCCTCTGGCTCACAGTGAAGCACATCAGAGTGGGATGACAGGCGGTCTTCCCTCCTTCATCCCCATATCTTCCCAGGAGGTGCCAGGGGAACATGACCAAGGCCAGAGTTGGTAGCAGGGGCAGAAGGAGCTCTGCCCTGCCCTCTGCCCCTGCAGGGGGGATCTTTACTCCTCCTCGAAAGGAACACTGAGCCTTAAAATCCAGGCTATTGGATCCAGCCAGGGAATTGGCTCTCTGTCCCTCCCTGCACACTCCCCAGGACTGTAGGTCCCAATGCTCCAGCTCCATGCTGCCTCGATGCATGAAACTTAACCTGCCTTCAGCCACCCCAGTTCAGTAGCTTTGCTCATTGAATTGGGGTGGTGGGAGTGAGCTCAGCAGAGCCCTGCAGGGAGGAGGGAGGCACTGGCAAGACCCTCTTGTTCCATCCTGCCCACAGCTGCTCTCCAAGGCAATCACACTGTAAACAGCAAGCTTTTGAGGAAATAAACAAATGGCCCAGAAATGAGTTCCCAGCATCATGTCTTCCTCGTCAGGGTTAGGTGCCCAGAGGTTCACTGCATACCTCACCTGCATTGCCAGAGTTACGCTTGTGGTTTCACATCAGCCTCTTGCACTTCCACCCCCCCAAAACTCATCAGCACGTTTCACACTTCCATCAGCACTTGTTCTCTGGAGCCTGGCTGGCTCATGTGCAAGGGGCTCAGGTACCCCATGAGCTCCTGCAGCTCTGATCCACACCCTTAGCTCTGCAGCTCCACAGGTCACGCTCAGAGGTAGGTCTGGACCTGCCAGATGCTCCAGGCACCCCTCTTCATCTCATATTGTTTTCCCCAGGTGCATCAGCACAGCCAGAGTTCAGATGTCAGCAGAAGGGTCAATTATAGGCCGCTTTATTTACATTCACACTATCTGAAATGTTTTCAGAGCAGTCCTAAATGCATTATCTTTGAGCCTGATCCCGTAATTATGAATGCTTTGGAATGGTCCAGGCTAGTTTGTTTAGGTTTCTCCAGCACTGATTAGAGATTAGCAGAGCTAAAACCACCCATTAGCTGGAAGGCATAAAGCAATAGTGATTCTCATGCTAGTTGGCCAGGTGCTCAGTACTTACCCATCTCCCAGGCACCACTGCTCTCCAGCAGGGCTGCAGGGGACAGAGGCAGGGTGTCACAAGTTTGTCTGGTCTGCAGCTGCCATACAGAGCAGGGGCTTGTGCACTTGGACACCCCAGCAGTCACTCCTCACTTATCCCTAAGCTTCCCTCAAAGATGCCTTCATTAGTGGCAGGTGTTTAAAACAGTTTGAAACCAAGCAGCTGACCAGGAAGAGGTAAGGAAAAAAGGTTCAATATTGACCTAGGCAGATCAGGCAGAGTGACTTAGTTTATGGGGATGATAAAACAAAAGCAGAGAGGATTTATCTGGAGAATGTCCTTGATTTCTGCAGGTACCAGGGCTAATTGCTCTTGGAAGAGGACCTGGCAAAGGAGATGTAGCTGAGGGAGGGGAAGGAAGAGCCAAGGCAGCAATGCATCTTTGTAGAGATATTGCTACTTTAAACAAATCTTTGTTTGAAGTGGGCCTTGGATGGCTAAAGGATCTGGTTCTGTACACAACTCCTTTATTACAGTTTCCCAGTGGCAGTTCTCAAGGTGACTTGTTTACAAAGATCCTAAATTCTCAGTGGCTTTGCAGACATCACAAAATTCCAGCCGTAACTTAGAGGTAATGGGGACTAGTACTGTTCATATTTGGTGACTAACAGCCCTTGCTTCTTACCTGAGGACCTGTTCTTTTGGCCTCAGAGACCTTCCCTCTCCAGACCACTCAACCATGATTTCCCTTCAGTAGTAGGAA
Source organism: Rhabdornis inornatus (assembly GCA_013397075.1). Taxonomy (NCBI): domain Eukaryota; kingdom Metazoa; phylum Chordata; class Aves; order Passeriformes; family Rhabdornithidae; genus Rhabdornis; species Rhabdornis inornatus. The sequence goes on along the minus strand of VWZS01006282.1, from coordinate 2,035,199 downwards.
TGCTCCTGAAAACTCACGTGCCTGGGCATAAGAGCCACCACAATCCATACACCTACCGAGTATTCCAATATGATCCATGGTTTCCATGGGGATTTAGATCCCAAGATAAAAGATTAAAAATCCCTTTGTTTTAGTGTGTCCAGATGCTAAAGGGTCCAGCTTCTTGGAGAGGGCTGGGACAGCCTCCCAGTCCCTGGAATAGCAAATGGACAGTATACCCCTGACAGATATGAGAACCCAAAGAGCGTTTTGACATTTGCATTGACAGGCTTCCCTTGGTGCCTGGTACCCCTTGAGCAGGGCAGCAGGATGAAAGCATTTCAAAGCACACATAGATGCTTAAGAATTTTGTTAGCAGCATCAGCCAACATTTCCACTTGCTTTGTATTTGCTGTTGGAAAAGTAATAACAGCTTTGGAGAACCTACTCAGGAGAGAAAACAGCTCTTTTCTAGGCACCATGCTGGGATACTGCTTTGAGTAACAACATTGCATGCAGGAATGGAGTGGAAAGGGGCTGCAGTCCCAGGGAGAGCAGGGATTGCTTACATGACTCCACAGAAAGTGCTTGGATGGAACAGGATGAAGGAAAGGAAAGTGTAGTGTGACTATGTATTAAGAAGGACTCCAGCTGCTGGTCTCTAGCTGCCTATGTCAAAGCCTCCTCAGGGAAGTAACTTCATTCGTCTCATGGGACAAATAAAACAAGTACTGGAAGAAACACAGGGAACAGTCGTGTTTTGGCTGGGGCAAGACAGGCCATTCAGATCTTGACTCAGAGCACAGAGCTCTCTTAGAGCAAGGGGAGTGTTTGAAGGTACACTGACATTTATGTCTAGCACAAAGGAAACCCCAGCACTGAAAGTCCCCTGGCTGTTGAAGAACAGAGCTACTCCAGGACTAGGGAGGACACAGGACTGCAGTGCCTTTAACCCCCTACCAATTTCTTAAACAAGAATTGCTCCAGTCCCATCCATTTCCCTGGCCCTGGGTCTGCACCTCTCCTGGTCTGACTAATTTCTGGATATGTGGCCAAGGCAGAGGAAGATGGAGCCAAGAGCTGAGGGGACAGAGCATCTTGCAGGAACAGGTCCTCATCCTACAGTTCCCCAGGACCTAGATAAGCTGTATCCCACCTTGGACCCTGCTCAGTAGCAGAGACCACTTGTAGGGGACCTTGAGGCAACACCAACTCTTCCCTTCTGCCTCCAGACAGAACCCCTTGCCCTCTTCAGCAGCAGCACAGGAGAAAGACTGAGGAGCCAGCCCTGTATAAAAGTGTCCAGGGGCCAGCAGAAAAGCACGGGGCCCCAGCTCACAGTATTTAATCATATGCTTTAAAGTACACTACCTGTCAGGACAGGTGTGGGAGGGGATGGTCTGGATGATCTCATCCCAGAGTAGTACAATGAGCCCTCCTGCACTGGTGCAGCCCTGCTGAGACAGCCAGGCAGCCTGAGACACTCCTACAGCAGCGAGTCTTTCCATTTCTTCAGTATGTTTATATGTACCAGCCTATGAACACAAGCACTGACATGCAGCCCACAAGCAAGACCCCTTCTGCAGCACTCTCTCCAAGCATCACTGCTGGTTTCTGGCTTGCTTCTCTGGACCCTCGCTGTGACAGAGGAGGAGCTGGACTAACAAACTCTTCACTTTCTTGCTGATGTGGACACCCTGCCAAAGAAAAAGCATGACTAAAGTAAGAAAGTTGGGCCACCACTGCCCAAGGCTGTATATTCCTTCTATCCCAAGAAAAGGTCCCATGGTAACCCCACAAACCAATACCTCCAGGAATACCTCACCTAAAGCAAACAGATGCTATGCAGAGCAGAGCAGTCAGCTAGAGGCTTAGAGTTCCCCTTCAGAGCTGGAAAAGGTTGCTCAGTGTCTGTTCTGATCCACTTTTGAGCATATTCAGGGGTGGTGATCCACAGCCACTCTGGGCTAAACCACTCTCCCTCTGAAATTATTTTCTTTTTATTGAGATAGAACTTCCCTCACAGCAGCTTGTCCCTGTTGTTTCTTGCTGTTTGCAGTGTCTCTCTGAGAAGAAACCTGCTCCATCCCCTCTGAACCCTCCCTTTGGAGAGTCAAATACAGCAACTGGCTCTTGCCCTCTCTTCTCCACATTGAACAAACATAGCCCACAGCCTCTCTTCATCCCTTGCCATCACATGCTAGTAATTAACCGGCCTTTTATTAAAGATTCTTGTATCTCACTCAGCAGTAGAGCATGATTTTAGGTTTATAGCTCTGTGTCTATTTCCAAGAATATTTTACTGGCCTGATGTACAAAGATGCTTAAACCTTAAAATGAAGTCATCTCTGCTGCAAAGCACAGCTTGCTAATTAACCCTTCACAAAATCATTACAGCTAAAATTTCAATGCATGAGCACCGGCATAGTTCAGTGAAAGGGCAGGGGGCTTTTAGGAAGATAGCAGGAGGGATCCAGATCACGGGTTTGCCTGGACATCAGAGCTGCATGAGCCAAGCTCTATCATGTTGCTTTGAAAGCAAGCAGACATTAAAGCTGAGGACGCTCCCACTCAAATAAACTAAATTTGGATTTTAGGCACAGCCCCACTCTGCAAAGCAGCTCTATAAAAATGTCATTGTGGTACATCCTGTTTATTGTCTCTCACAGATTCCAGATGAAACCCACCCCACCAGAGAAAGCTGTTTTCTAATGAGCTTTCTGCAAGCACAGGTTCTCCTCCCTCACCCACAAGCTCTAAAACCGAGCTGCTTTTTTTTTTTTTTTTTTTCCCTCCCCCCAAACCCTATGCAATACCCTGGCTTTTGGGATATCCACCCAACCAGAACCTGACCCATTTTCCATTTTCTGGATCCATGCTGGATCCATCCTTCTGCAGCATCCAGCTCTCCCTCCTGTCACTCTGTCCCAGTGGGCACTGCTGGTATGGCTGTAGGGAGGAACAGGGAGCAGTCAGGAGCAAACACACCTTTGTCTAAGGAAATAAACCAGTCACTCACTCTTTTACCTACCAGAACACCTGTGAGCTGGGGTAAAGCCTACTTACCTTTGTTACTGGGATTTTCCACAAGAACCTAAGAGAACAAGGAGCCTGTGCACTACATGCATTCAAAGACAAATGAGTATATGATTTCCTTCAGCATTTTTAACTCTCCCAGCAAGTACAGCCCAGTGCTGACCTTTTACAGGAAGAAAATGCACAGCAACTGGTGTTGGTTTCCCACAGTGTCTTTTGAAAGTTGAACCACATTTTAATGTCCTTTGATGATGCACACAGACTAACTTGTGCTGAGAACAAAGAGAGAGCATCCCAAAATAAAGGACAGGAATATCTGCTTCTCTTCAAACTTGCTTTGTTTATTTTTTAATTTGCTGGTTAAATCTTAAATCTTATCCTCAGCCAGGTGTAAGGATAAACAGTGCACATTCCCAGAAAGGAGGGGACTTGATTAGAAAGATTCTATCCTGCAGCACATGGGACTGTGAAGCTGCCAGCTGGAACAGTAACAGGTAACAACGTGAATGTCTGGATGTACTAGAGCTGTAAAGGAGCAGCAGGAACTATTTGAGTAATGTTTGTGCACACATTGGACCTTGCAGGTTGGGGAAACAACAGCTTCTCTGGGAAATCAGCTTTCAAGACCCCAGGGCCTGTGATCCAAAATGGACCCAAAAAAGAGGAAGATGTCTTCTGAAACTGCAGGAAATAAACACAGGAAACAAAAAACATTAAAAAATACTTCCTGTATCTAGTCAGACTGAAAAATAGCTACAAGTTTTGAATAGAAGATCATGCCAATACCAATCAGGACATGAATGTAGAAAAAAATAAAATATGGTGTTACTGGCCAGGAGAAGTGGAAAAATGCAGGCAGGTGAAGAGGAGAAAAAAGGGGTTGGATATTGTCTGCTGAGAGCCCAGAAGGATCCCAAAAGATCTTCCCTGAGCAGTGAGCATTGTGGGGGGGGGGTTGCAGGGACAGGATCGCTGTCTTAGCTCGCTTGCCCTCTGCCGGATGCCAGGAGCTCCTGGGTAGAGTCAGTTCTTCACAGTCCAGTGCTGCGTTTCTGCAGGGCTGCATGCACTGGGAATACAAGGGGAGTGGCAGGAAAAAGCTGAACACAGAGCTAGAAACTGCAATGGATACAGAAAGTGATGGAGGGTGAGCTAAAAAAAAAAAAGAAAGAAAAGAAAAAAAGAAACATCACAGAAGGATTAAACTCTTGCCACTTGTGTTTCTTTGAATTGCCCAATATCTCAATGAAACAAGATTTTTCTAGCTCAGGTTCTCAAGGTTTGTGTATGTGTCTCCCTGAAGGACCTTACCACTGCTTTCTAGTGCTGCATCAATATGCCTAGAAGAGGTTGTCAGGAGGATACTGCCATCCTCCTGTCCAAGCAGGAGTACCCTGCCCCATGGAGAGGAGATGGGGGCACAGCTCATGTTATAAAAAGATGTCCAGTTTTCAGACTCCTCCAGCTACTGAGCCAGTACAGAAACAACCTCAGCCCAATGGCTTTTGTGGGCCAGCAGAGCATAAACACAAAAGATCTCCTAGGAAATAGCTTTTGCATGTCTTAATTTCATGGGACAGGTCAGGGCAGGTAGCTGCATGGAAGCCAGCCAGGATTCCTGTATACCCACACCACCAGCAGCCTGCACATGAGCTCCCACACGGTTTAAGTCATGGCCTGTGGGAAAATGTCAGCCTCTCTACACAAACTACTTACATCCAAAAAATCAATGCCAGGGATAAGTACCTGGAGAGGTTTGAGAGCAAGCTCAGCATGATCCACATTCCACTGAGATATTGCCTGCATCCCCTCAGGGAGGTAGAGTCTTTCTTAGGATACCTTGAAGATCCCCCACTGCTGTAAATTCACTGGAAAACCCACTCTGGTGTGGCAGAGATGGAACTCAACCATGTGGCTTCCTATACTCAACACTGCTGCGTGTAAAATCACCACATTGCCCTCTATACCCACTTTTCTCCCACAAAAGCAAATAGATGCTTCCACTCCAGCATGGCAATAACCTCTCACATGAAGACAAGGGGTGTCACTTCATGAATGTTGACACTGTGCCAATAACACAGTCATTACTCAAAGAAGGGCAGAAGCACAGTGAACAGTCTGAAGTGTTTGGTAAACCAGTTCACCACATTGGTCTGAATTGGGAAGAACTGTGAGAGATCAGCCTGCCAAATCCTCTGCTGGAGTCTTTCCAAATGGCCCGAGCCAGCCAGGAGAGCAGTGGCTGGGGAGCTGATGGGATGGGTTGTTTGCAGGCTGGACTTCCCTGTGTCTAGACTGACTTGGGGGCAGGGGGGTTGTGCTCTGTGACTCACCCACATACCCGGCAGCATGGCAGTGGCCTCCACTCTGCCCAGCAGCTGGGGTGGAGGAAGCTGTGTGTGATCCCAAGGAAAACCACTCTGGAGCTGGGCCTGGGTGCTGCGGTGCTCTGGCTGGGGACCAGGCAGTCTGACTGCAACTTCACAGCTGGAGCACACAAACCTGTTCCATCACTGCTTCTGTGTCTAACTCATGGGATCACAGGGGACATGACTCTTCTACCTGAGCTTGTCCCCAGAATGGGACTCTTCCACTGGCCACATTACTCACACACTCACACATGTCCCACATAAGGTCTGGAGCTCAGCAGCCAAGATCCAAGATCACATGCTCTGGGTTATCAGAGACACTGCTCCAAGACACCCAGAGTCCTTTGGCAGGTCCCCTGAACATGAGCAGGTCAGAGCTTTGGGTGTCAGCTTTCAAACCCGCTCTGGAACTGGAAGCATGGATGTCACAGCGAGCTTGTGGCTGTGACAGCTGAGTGTGAGCCCAGGAAGACCCAGTACAGAGCTGTACTTCTCACTGGGACAATAAAGCCACCATCCCCTAGGATGACAGTGAACTGTCCCCAGAAGAGAGCAGTTGTGCTGGTGTAACTGCACTGGGGACTCCAGTAAGCTCAGCTAAAGTCACTCACATGTCACATCACCTCCCACCCCTGACCCACATAGCTCTGCGGGTACAAGTCTGTACCAGTGCTCTGGCCAGAAAAATTAGACATAACAAATATATTTTTAAAGAAAGAGGGAGGAACATTTTTCAAGCCTAGGGGGTAGAGGGTGTTGGCCTGAACTGCAGAAGAAAGCTCAAGGTCAAATCTCCTGCATGCAAACCAGCTCCTCCAGCAGTGCTTGGCAGCACTTCCAAGTATCAACCCCTATTCTAACATCATCCAAACAAGAATATCTCTGCTTTAGGCATACTCTTTATTTCTGAAAAATGTCAGGCTGTAAATCAGTTGTGCTCCTAGCTGGTAAAGTCCTCCAGGTAAGGACGATGTCCAGAAAATATCTGAAAACCATGTGACAGAAAGCCAGGTGATGCTGCCCTTCTCACACCAAGATGCAGGTGCATCAGTCCATGCTTCTCATTCAGGATTTAAATGGAAGGCTTGGACTTCATAGTCCTTGTTCTCACCTCTCTTCCAACACTGGGACAGATAGGTGGACAAGCAGCTCATAACCAAAAGACCCTGGACCTCTCTCAAGGGACACCTGTCCAAAACCTCCTTCCCAGCACAGACTGCCCAAAGCCTTAATATACGTAGTAAATGTCCCAGCCAACCAAGGGGCTACTTTGTGGATTGCCCTTCAGTCAGATGAGCTAAAACCAGACTGAAGTCCTGTCTTGGGCCTCACTGCCAACAGATGAAGTTTTATGAGCTGGTTTTCTTGTTTTGTCTTGAGTTTTTTTAAGTATTTCACTCTTTTCATAGGAAGAGGCAAGTGGTTGACTGTAGGGAAGAAAGTGACAAAGGCCACCCCACTCACAGTGTTTGTTGATCTTACTCATCTCTCCCAACCCCTGCCACAGCAGAAACTGCACAGGTTAGATTTGCAAAACAAAGTTATCTCTTCAAATATGCTGACAACTCAGCAGTTTGATGAGTAGTATTTCCTGCAATGAAACCTCCTCTTGTAGGTATGCTTCCTCCCCTGAAGTTATGGTCTTGTGTACTGCAGATTAATCTCTGTCCCATGGCCATGGTATTCCTTCATTTTTATTATAGCATATTATTTTCAGGAAAAATACTGTATAAGAAAGATTAAGAAAATTAACTGTGCTACAGATGCTAAAAAATGCATCTTGTATGGCTCAAAGCAATCAGCACGGTCATTTTTCTACTCTACCCATTTTCAATTCCTTGCCACCCTTAAAAATTATTGAAGAAGTTTTATAATAGAGGTGCAGCAATTTTGCCTTGAGGTCTTCACCTGTTCTTTAATTCAGTCAAATCCCCCACAGAATATTTTTCAAGTACCCATGACTTCAAAGCGCTCTTGTTAAGTGCATTTTTTATAGTGTTCCTCACCACATAGGTGTCCCATGGACTTCACAAAGATTTTGGGGAGCACTTGGCAGCCCCTCCTCAGGGTTTAGCAGAGCCCCACAGCTGGAGGGGCAGCTCTGGCTATCTCACAGGAAAAAGCCATCAGCACAGCAGTGTGCCAAAGACTCCTGCTTCAGTTCCAAGCAAGAAAATCCCATAAAAGAAACCGTGCCACAAACATCTGTGCTCTTGCCTTGGCCAGGTGAAATGGGCTTCTAATTGGCCTCTCCCTGAAAATGGTCCAGGGGCAGCAGTCCTGAGGATTGTGCAGTACAGATGGAGCAGTGGTTGCATTCCCCGAAGTGCTCCTATCCAGGCAGTCCTGCTCCTGTGTGTTCACCAGTGGGGCTTGCAGTGGCCACCTTCAGGGCTCCCAGATCAGCCAGGGTCACCCTATCTCCACTGAGGTCTGTCAGCCCAGATCTCTCTTTGGGAGGAGATCTGACGGGCTGAGCCATTTGTCCTCCTGGCTGCCCACACAGACCCACCTGGGGCTGTCTGGAGCACAGGGAACAGATCCTTCCCATGATGATCACCTTGTCCTGCACACACAGATCTCCTTTTGCTGGGGCCTGGTGATTAGAGAGCTGCTCCCAGTGCCAGCTTCTCCTCTGTTTCCTGGCTGTATGCTGGGACACGCTGGCTTCGTGTTCAGATTTTTCAAATATTTTGCATTGTGGTTTTCCATGCAGTGCTCAAGATATTTTGCAAAAGACACCTTATAAATTGAATCAATAAATACACATAAAACACCATGTTTAATCCTTCCTTTCACATTCTTCTCTTCATTATTAAAATGTCCCAAACCTACTGACTCCCTCCCCACCCTGTGTTTAGGCCAGTCCAGTCCAACTTAAAATACTTTTGGCTTCTACAGGAAGACTGGAAAATTACTATTTTGTTTCAAGAAAGCTTGTTTTGGACTAAAATCAGGCCTTGTTAATGGTCAAAGCAAAGAATGGCTATACGGACTCTCACATCAGGTGCACGAAATAATCACAGCATTAGTGGTATTTTCATGCCAGGGGACTTGCCAAGGGACATGCCAAGGGACATGCCAGTGCCATACAGCAAGGCCTCCACTCAGCAGCTGCTCCTCATGGGGGCACTCGGAGTGGGAAACCATACATACAAAAGAAGAAAAGATTCTGAAGGATGGAGAGCTAAAGGACACACAGACATAGGGTCTGAGTGTGTGGGTACAGCCTTGGGGATAGTCAAGGCCTGCCACACCTTTGGAAGGGTCAAAAAGGTGCCTGATTGCAGTGCCTGAGTCCTAAAAAGTGGGTTCAGCCACTCCAAAAAGCAGGTCAGATAGGCATTGCTTTGGAATTGACTTTAGAGGAAGATCCATCAAACCTGCCTTTGTTTCCTCATTTCTGTGATGTTTGTGTTTCATCCAGCATCAGGGATGTTCAGCCATCCAATTCTCTGCTTTCACCAGCCTCCAGGTCCCATTTTCTCCTTGCAACCCAGCTCTGCTCAGCAGCAAGAGACCATTTCCAGGTTCTCCATGCATTAAAAAAGGAATGGGCCAAGGAAACAAGGAGCAGAAGTGAAGGTCAGATTGTGATGATGGCACTTTATCCTGCACTGACCTGTGCTCTGCACCTCAGAGGTTTCCTTCAGCAGCTGAGAGATGGAGAGCTAAGCATCAGAAAAGCATTTTGTATATCATGGGTAGTACCTGAGCATTCAGGATTTCCCCTGTCCCCAGGGGACATAATCTCATCTGAAAATATGCAAACCAAGCTTTGCTGTCTGCAGCACAGCCACAGGGCACAGTGGGAGACTCTCACCAGCCATAGGGGCAGGAGGGCACCCTCACCTGACAGGGCACAAGTCCCAGAGGATGATACCCATGCTCTTTAAAAGGCACAAAACTGCAAATAAGGTCTCATCAGACAAGAGGTCAGAACAGCTGAGAGACCACGCTAGCCCAGATTTTGTCCTGTAGCCCTAACCCTGTGGTTTAACTTTCTTAAGAGATTTCTCTGAGGATCACAATGTTCTGGACAAAAGACCTTTGGGACCTCTTGGGTAAATGTGGGCATTTTTTGTATTCATTACCAGCCTCTGGCTGCATTAATACCTTAGCTATTTCATCACAGGCCTCTCATGCCTGTTAATATGTCTTTTGGACTCATTTCAGCCCACAAGCCTTCCAGTTCCACTGTTCTGCTGTACAGCCTTGCCCTTTTTCAGAAGAAGCTGAGCGCTGTGGTCTGGAGGTTAAGGCCCTGGAGACTTGTGCAGGGGACAGCTGGCCTCATGCCTGGCTTGCTGCAGCCTTTTACCCTTTCCATCCCTCTGAGCCCAATGGAGGAGCTGTGGTGGCAGCAGAGGGGCTCAGCCTGTGGTGTTTGCAGGAGTGGGAGTTACCCGTGCATGAGTGCATCCATCTGCATCCAGCGTTCTTAGTTTTTCATGGATAACCCCAAAACATCATGGTAGCAGTGAGGCCAGGCAGAACACTGGCTCAGCCAGCCACATCCAATGCTTGTAGAGCTTTAGTGCTAGATCTGAATGACAAATCAAACTGTTTTGTTTGATAAATGAAGGGACGGACTCATCTTTTGATAGAACTCTATTTAAAGATGGCCACAGGCCCAAATGTCTGCAATGTCTAAAAGGGGAAAGTCCTTTTCACAGTATTTTTCTGGACTTTTCTTTGCAGAAATATCTTGGTCCAGGGGTCAGGAAAAGCCTGTGTGTAGAGCCAGAGATAGCCAACCCAAACCCATGCACTTAATGAAAACCAAGCCTTAGGGAGTGGACTTGATGATGGGCTTCAGTGCCTTCTGTGGGAGGAGGATGCACAGGGCAGCCAAGAACCTGCTCCCTGTCCAGTACAGTCCCTGCTCCATGAGCTCCTGGTGGTTTCCCTGCCCATCTCCCAGGACAGATGGAGATGATGCATGGAGGTTTTGTTCCTCTTCAAGGCTTTTAACAGTATTTTAATGAACAATTAGCCAAGTTGTTCAGGAATAAAGGTTGTCAAAATGTTGCTTTTTGCTGCTAAAAATTGTCATTATCCTTGACCTCTTTTTAACATGTTTCTCAGCTTTAAGATGAAGAAATAAAACCTACAAGGTTTTCAGCAAAAGCCCATAAATTTGATTTTAAAGAAAACAACCTCAGAGTTGGGTTATTTGGTCAGTTTCCCATGAAAAATCTACAGGAAAAGTCCTCAGAGAGAGATGTACCCTTTTGAAATGCTTTGTTTCACAAAAAGGACTGGTTTTCATAATAAGAAAACAATTTATGTAAGAAAATAGGAAGCATGCCTGATGAGAGCTCATATGGGTTTTGTTCAATAGGAGCTACTGGATCTGGTATTCTTATATTCTTACCCTGTCACACTCTTTCTGAAACTGTCAGTAAAGGATCTTGAATCTTATAACCAGGTAACTAAACAAGATTGACGTGTCTTTGCTCTTTCCATTATAGGCATGGATTCGTTGTTGTCCTTGAAGGCCTTAATTTGCAGTATTCAACAATGTGACAATTGCCCCATGCCTTCTGCTCATTAATTACATCAATGAAAGGAATGTATTTGATTTGATGTAGATTATATCCATCTACATCAAAAAACAACATGAGTGACAATTTTTAACATTAACAATGTATTCAGCAATAAGAGAAATGTCACAGTCCTTTCCATGATGACAATAAACTGATAGATCTTGGAGTTTTTAAAGCAGAGATAAGGTAAATTAATTCAGATTGTTCCTCCGGTGCCAAGTCTGAAGCTGATGCCTTGCCAAATCTACTATAGAAGTGCAAATTGGTGAGGAAAAGCAATGAAAGATATGAACTTGTCACTCGTTTTCCTGTTGCTCCAGACAATATTTCAAACCACCTACTCCAAAACAGCTGCCTCTGTGGCATACACATCCTACCCTTAGAGAAATCCTTGAAGGAAGTCTTCCAACTTGGTCCACCCAAGCACTCCTTTTTTCCTCAGCTTCCACCAAGGGATCAAGTACAGGTCTCTCCTGAGAGTGAGCTGCAGGTGATGACTTCAAGGACCTTACCTACGGGTAGTAGCACAAGGAAGGAGGAACTGGAAAGGATGTGGAGGTACCTGGAGGCCATTTAAACCTCTCACAAGGCCAGAGGTGCAGATATACTGACTTACTGCTATCTAAAATGTACAGCACTCCTCCTGCCCTCACTTTTCAGGAAAGGACCAGAGGTAGCATTAGGCAGGCAATGTCTGGTTCAAAAAAACTATCTGACCATGCTTTTACCCATCAGCAAGCTGATGGTACCCCTATCTGCTTGCCTTTCGGCCCATAAATGTTGTGCACGTCCAATCACAGCAAACAGTTTCACAGTGGTGGCTCTGGAAACTGAATCCATTTTTGCCTAGAGGAGAAGCCACCCAGCTGAGCTGGCAGAAGTTTCAGTGCAGCTAGGAACAGAGACAGAGGAACCTGTCTTTTCCCAGTGCCCTCTGCAGACACATTTGTTGGGCTGAGTTTTGAATCTGGGGCTGAAGTACATGGGAAAGAAAATGACTGAGAACAAAAGATGGAGGGGAAGGAAAGATTTCTTATGAGATCTACTCTTGCAGTCCTAAGAACTTCTAGCTCTGGAACTGTTCAGAAGACTGGATGACCAGTGTCCCCTTCATCTTACCTGAGTCACTGCTCAGCCAGCTGCAGTGGACCATTTGAGATGACCAAGACAATCAGTCCATTAAAAAGAAATGGTCATCTACATTTTGGTGAGAGACTCTGATTCAGCACCAGGCTCCTGAACAATGCAGCTTGCTGTCCAGGTATTACTCTCCCTCTGCCTAACCCATAAACTCAGAAACCAGCCAGAAGAGATCAGAACAATCACTCAGTCTGAACTCTTACACAAAACAGACCACAGAGCCCGCCCCAGTAATTCCTGCATGAATACACTGCAGTCCTCTGGAGCCACTGGGAATACAGGGATGGAAACAATAGCTTTGAAAGAACAAATCAAACTTATAAAACAAAACAAAAAAGGGGGGGTGGGAGCAATAAAAGTCACGATGAGTCAAGGAGGTAATTATGTGTGATAGCAGGGTTCCTTTGGCTGGGGACCAGCAAGAGACACTGTCTGCATCCAGCCCCTGGGATAAGCATGACAGAGCAGTTTGTGCTGCAGAGAATTAAGTCTCCAGACAGGAGAAAGGCAGCCATCCGAGACTGGGCCAGGCCTAACTCAGACACGCACAAGTCGTTAAGCTAATGTCTCTTAGCTAATTGCACACACAGAGACATATCCTGCAAGGAAAACAGCCTGAGAAACAGCCTCACGGAATGGGCATTAAACAAACGCATTAAGCAGGGGAACAGCAATCCTTCCTCGCTGCCAGCAGGGTGTGAGGCATTTCTCATCCACAGGACCACAGCCATTCAGTCATGCTCAGCCCACAGGAATCCCACAGAAGCAAGAAACTGCAAGAAGCTACAAGCCCCCCATCACTGCTTTGTGCACAAAGGCTCAGGGCAAAGAGGAAGAGATGTGGCTGGCAATACCTGTGTGCTGTTAAACACACCTCCCTGGAAGGGACTGCAAGCCCCAGGTTTAGATTTAGTAATGAAATCATTAAATGTGAGCAGCAGAAGGAGGCCAAAACTTCTGGGTATTTGCAGCTCTGCCTTTGTTTGCTCAGTGATTCAACCCAGCATTACTGGGCTTCTTAGAAAAGGGCCATGAGTCATCCACACCATTGGTTCCTTCCCTCTCCAGAAAACCCCCAAACCAAGAGGGTGAACATGGGAGAACAACAGTTTTCTTAATGGAACCAGTTGGCCTCCCAGATTCCCCCATCTTTTCTCGTGCTGGTTATCTGTAAGCCTCAATATCCTCCAAGCAGAAGTGGAGGATGCATAGCCTGATGCTCTCAGATGTCAGTGCTTGAGAGTTAAGAGCTGATGTTTTTTAAAGTCAAAAATGGAAGAGATATCAGGAGGACATTCTGCTCTCCCTTTTCAAACACTGACAGCTCTCCCCAAGCCACTTCTGACAAATGCTTGCCTAATCTCCGAGTTGGAACTTCCAGATGTGACATTACTATCACCTCACTTCATCACTGTGTGGCCATCCTTATTGCAGGGAAATTGTTCCTATCACAGAATTTTAGAATTTTGGACCTCTGGAAGACTCTGCTCCAGCCCAAACTCAAAGCAAGGCCAACCAGATCTATTTGGCCAGAAGATGTCCAACCAACACTTAACCTGCTGCTGAAGTTTCAGTCATCACTTCTCATCAGGTCTGCAATGAATACAGAAAAACTGATAAGGCCATTTCACCTTACAGCAAAATGTTTTGTATGTTTAAAAACAAATATTTTCAAAAAGGCTTTCCTTCTTCAGATCCTTTAGCCTTTCCTCATAGGTCATGTTTTTGAGTCTGATGATCTTCTATGCCTACTTCCCACAGACAATTGCCAGTCTCCAGCCACACAGATCCTGGAGCTGCCAACCTCATGAAGACTACTGTGGCTGTAGATGGGAAGAGTCAAATTCCTCCACGGATTCCTCCATGGAGAGGAGAAAACAGAAGAAAGGCTGGCAAAGCAGAAACAGCTCATCAGATGCTCTGAACACCCTTGGCTCCCTTCTCCTCACATCTCTGACAACCTCAAGCATGAAGCTTTATGAAACTCCATGTGCTCAGTTCAACTGTTGTACTTCTTGCTGGGCCAACATTTAATGACCCAGCTCTCCCCCAGGGCTAACATCATAAAAGAGTGGGAAACCTAACTCACGAGACAATACTGCTACTGTTATCTAACTGGACCATGCTAAAAAACCCTCCACCCACAGGAAAGCCCATTTGTGCCATGAACAGGCCAAACACAGTCCAACTGCTGACCAGCACACTGCAAGGAGAGACTCCTGGCAAGATGTGCTCCTCACGATCCAGAAAAACTAGGACCAGGTTTCCCTTGGCTGTAAGCCCACTCTTGGGTGTCCCCTGCTCTGCAAATTCCTTCGTGGCATCACCCCCATCCTCTTCCCAGTCCTGTCCTGGGAGGTGTGCTTCACCATCTCTCCTTGCCTGTTCCTATCCCCCAGAGTACTTGTTACTTTCCTGACCATGAGAAAAACCCTCACTCGACTTCTCTTCAACCTGCCCCGGTCCTCTGTACTCCCCACATCCTCCCCCTCTCTAAACACGTGCATTGTAGGACCATGAAATTCCTCTTAAACAGGAGGTGCTTGAGGACAACAGGACTTTGAAAAGAAAGGGCTTTGCCATGTTAGCTAGAGGTGCCTGCCAGCCAACAGCCCAGCCCATGAATACACAAGGAATTTTGACCTCACATAGTGAAATTTCCTAGAACTTTAAACCTTTGTTGTTGTTGTTGTTGTTGTTGTCATTGTCGTCCTCTCTCTGGCTCTCTCCTGCTTTTCAATTTTCCCCTTGGCAACCGCGTTGAAATGATGCAAGGGAGCAGCCGCCGCTAAACTGCAAATTATTAATTAGCTGCCAAGGAGTCTGTGCATGACTGCACGCAGGGCAAGGGGAGCTCTGTCCTACATTGCAAAATCAACCCACTGCCTTGGCATTGCTTTCCTGCCCAGAGATATAATTTAGTGGCAAGTCTCCATTTGTTCCAGAACTGATTCCTAAAAGAGAAGGCACTTGCACGGTCTGCTGAGGGAGAGAGGGGGAGGATAAAACCAAAACAACGCCCCGCCCTTGGTGACCAAGAACTGATCCTTTAGCTGTTGAAACTCTTTCCGAAGAGCCTCAGTTGCTGTTAGAACAAATACTAATTGTTCTCAGCTAGAGGCTGGATATATATAGCCTGAACACACCATTCTGCTGTGAAATCCCAATCTGATAAAACTGGGAAAGATTCAGGTGCTCAGGGATACTCAGGTCTCTAAGTTTTCCTAGGACTTATTGCCACCCTGGTAGGAGCAGGCACCCCTCTGCTGAGACAGCAAGTCTGGCCACATGTGCCCTCCTGAAGTGCTGCAACACAACTGAGGGTAGGTTTGCACAAGCTGAAGGCACCGAGGTTTTCAGTGCTGTATGTACACTTTGCCCTAGACACGTCCCTGCTCACAGGACCTCATAGTTTAAATACTCAAGACCAACAAACATCCCGGGGGGGATCTGTTCCAATGGGTAATTGCCCTTATTGTTAAAAATTAACAGCAAAACAATAATCGTAGACAGCTGGGCCTTTCATGACTTTTATAGCAACATTCCCACAGCTCCACCAGAGATATTGTTTGGGATTTACAAATAAATTTTCACCCCAAATCAGGATTAATCTTTAGTCAACTGTTTCAAATACCTTCCCAAGAGAGAATGGTCATTTCCCATGTGGCTCACCATGGCATGAACATCTCTGGCAACAGGGCTGGGGGGCTTCAATGCTTGTAGGAGCCAAGCTCCAGACAATTCTTGTACCCCCAGAGCTGCTGCATCCCTCATTTTCTTTGTGTTTTAACTCACAGCATTTCCTGGCCTTGACATTGACAGAGACTCGTGAGCCTTTGGTCACCCCCTCCTTCCAAAAGACCTGGTGGCAGATGGCCCAAGGCAAAGGGAGGCTCAAGGGGAAGCATAAGCATACAAAAAGCTGCAGCCAGTTCATCTTCAAGGAGGTAGGCAGGGCTGACCAGGAGATGGACTTAAACTGAGCAGAGAAACAACCGCAGCTCCTGCCAGCCAAGCTGATACCTGGGAAAGACTGATGGGAAGAGTGTAGGGAGGCTGGTCAGCTGCGATGATGTGCATTCTACAAAGCCAAAAAAGCATCCTTGCCTTGGAATGCTCTGAGTGCCAAACCTGGAGTGGTCTTGACACTGTAATTTGAAGGCAGACCTCAGCTGCACCCTGCTTGTCTCAGACTTGGGTGTCTCCTTCTTGTACCACTCTCAACAATTTAAATTTCTGTGTGCCAGGAAGTGCAAACGAAGGCCAATGTTTGTGGGCTTGCAAAAGGCAAGCAAAGCCTCCTGCAGCTCCCCGAGATGCTGTGGCTGATGTCTGACACTCCACAGCCTGACACGAAACCACAACAGGGTGATGCAAACCATCACACAGACCCTGTCAGGATCAGCAGGAACAGCCAGTGCTCAATTCCTGCCCTGAGAACCAGAAACTTGGGAGTCCAGACCAAGAAACATCCCTGGGGAATCTGCTCCACTGATTAACCAACATCACACTTAAAAATTAGTAACAAAATAATAATAGTAGGCAGCCGTGCTTTTACTGCTTTTTACAGCAACATTCCCAGAGCACAATGAGGGACATTGTTTTGGGTTCACAAACAGCTCCTGAGACATGTACACTTCTTACCTCTTTTTCCATGGCTTACCTCTTACCTGCTGAACCAGCCTGCAATAAATCTAAGTGTCTGTCAAAAAAGTACATGGGTTTGTATGGCAAGATTTTGATAGGAGGGGTGGCTTCTGTGATGAGCTGCCAGAAGTTTCCCCTGTGTCCAACAGAGCCAATGTCAGCTGGCTACAAGATGGACCCACCACTGTCCAAGGCTGAGCCCATCAACAACAGTGGCAGCACGTCTGGGATAACTGGTTTAAGAAGGGAAAGAAGTTACTGCAGTAGTTGGTGCCAGAAAGAGGAGTGAGAACACGTGAGAGGAACAGACACCCAGGTCAGTGCAGAGGGAGGGGCAGGAGGTGCTCCAGGTGCTGGAGCTGAGATTCCCCTGCAGCCCATGGGGAAGTCTGTGGTGAGGCAGTGGTGTCCCTGAGGCCAGGGAGGAGGGAGAGAAAATCAGGAGTGAAGTTGTGCCTGGGAAAGAAGTGAAGGGTGGAAGGTGTTTTAAGAGTTTGGTTTTCATTTTCTCATTACCCCACATTGATTTGATTGGTAATAAATTAAATTAATTTCCCCAAGTCGAGTCAAGAAGCTCTGGTGGGCACCTGGCAGCCAGCCAGAGTTGGACCACTACACAGACACACACCAAGCTTGGGTGAAGCTTAGCATTCCTTCACATTCTGGGATATGGAAAGAGTTGTTCAAATCAGGCTCATAGCAACCTTTAGATGTCGCACTCAGAGTTATGTAAAATATTTTTCCTGCTTTGGTAGCTGGCAAACTTTGTTTTATAAGACAAATGGAATTTATTAATGCTAAATATTTATCAAGTCTTTTTACTTTTTTCCCCAAGGGAGTAGAAAGGTTGACCAGAAGTCTTTCATCTTTGTAGGCTTCTGAATGTTAAAAATGCAGCTGATTTAGAGCAAAACCACAAGTCAGAGTCTGTCTCATTTCTATGCAATCTCTTTTTCTGCAAGTGATGGCGAGTTTTCCCTTTGACTAAGGTACCATCTTCCTGCCGTGATGGCAGGGAATGCTCCTGAAATGTATTCCCAAAGGCCTGGGTGATCTCCATGCTCCAGATGAACAGAGGTAACAGGCAGAGTGCAGGATCCTCTGTTCTCAGCTTGCCCCAGTGGGCAAAACAAGAAGATATTCCATTCCTAAGGTGAGAACACACCAAAGAAGGAAGGGAAGCAGTGGGAAAGGGCGGGACAGTACACTGACCAAACAAAGTAGCCTGATTACCATGTACAATCACTCTCTACTCTTGGAGAGCCAGCAAGTAACACAATCAGCATTTCTTATGCCTTGGATTCTCCAAGTAAGCAATGTAAAATTACTTTTCAGTGATTAAGGTGTATGTTGTACAACCATCACTGTCTCCACCTGCTAAGCACTGGTGCAGTAATAATAGTCCAAACCAAAGCAATGGCTGCTGATGGGCTCAGATAACAAGCCTGTTTTTAGGGCTGTGAATCTTCCACACCTGTTTGATTGTTTACCATATTCTGTCTTTTCCTTGGACTGTTTTGTTCTTTGTTTTGACAGGTACCAGCCTAGTCTTCACCAGAGGTCCCCAAGGAGCACCACAGCATGCACAACATTTCTGTCAGAAGTGGACCTACTTTGGAACAAGAAACTCTTGATTGCTACAGGAACTTGCATTTCTTTGTTTCATATTCCTCATGCAAAAAGAAAAATACATCTTCAGCTGACTAAGGTTAAAAATTGTTTAATGCCTAGATTATATATTTGTTCCTTTTCTTTCCTTGCATGACTTGGGTCTAGTTTTCATGTAAGGATTTTTTAAATATTCTCTTTACAGATTTGCCTTTTAATCTCAAATCTAATCCATCTCAGTCAGGACAGTTTCAAATGCAACCACTTGAATGGAAACAGACATGACTGATAGAGCCCAAGATCCTATCTTCAAGCAATCAGCTTGGGATACTAGAGACATTCCTGCCTTGCATCAGAACTTCTTCCTTCAAAGCTGAGGCCCAGTAGCAGGTGGCAGCTTGGAAGAAGTATATTCAGTGAAAAAAACAAGTGCCCTCTTGGTCCATCACTTAGCATCAAGTATATTTACTTGGAGGAATCGGGTTCTCTCTCCACACTTTGAGAGCTGAAGCTGTTCCAGAATTGCCTGAAGGGGAGAGCGAAGCTGTGACTTGCAGGACATTTGTCTCAGGGTGGGGAAGGACTGCAAAATAAAATGTTCCTCTTACAATAGGAGGTTTAATCAAAGAAATGGAGAAGGGTCACAGAGCAAATTCCTGAAACCAAA
Organism: Rhabdornis inornatus; assembly: GCA_013397075.1. Taxonomy (NCBI): domain Eukaryota; kingdom Metazoa; phylum Chordata; class Aves; order Passeriformes; family Rhabdornithidae; genus Rhabdornis; species Rhabdornis inornatus. The sequence goes on along the minus strand of VWZS01006282.1, from coordinate 2,016,204 downwards.
ATCATGAGTTATAAATAAATATTCCTCGGTATGAGCAGAGGTCCTTTCAAAAACACCCACTGCTCATTCCAGGCTGCAGGGTGATACACTCAGGCTCTCTGGCCCCACAACTCAATTCCTCTGCAGCACCTTCCCTGCATCCCACACTGAGCTGTTCCATGAGGAGGAGGTTAAGACTGAGCACAGGGAGAGGAATCCAACACCCCAGCCTGAACAGAAAGGCTTGCTCCCAAGGTCTGTCCATCAGATGATTGAAGGCTGGGAGAGCAAGTTAGAGGCAAAGCTCTCCAGATGCTCATGCAAGATTGTCTCCAGTGAAGCTCAAGGGAGGTGTGTAAACTCATACTGATGAACGTTGAAGTCCTGGGATAAGGTTTCCTTTAGGGAGACATGGAGGTTTTCAGGGGTGCTGCACTGGCTTCTCACTGCTTTCTTTGCTTTGTAAATTCCAGATGCCAGAGCAGCTGCTCTTGGCCTGGGGCAGAGGGAGAGAGGCAGCCCAGCCTGAAGCTCTAATCCCTGGGTCCTGCCCGGCTGCAGGCACCACCTCCAGGCCTGCTCCTGCACCCGGATAAGCACTGGGGAGGAAACAAAAGGGGAGCATGACAGCCTCATTCACTTGCTAATAGGCTACTGGAAGAAAGACATCAAATCTACAATTACCATGCAAGGACACAGTCCAGCTTGCTAAGAACAGAGGAAAAGCAAGAATGGCAAAGGAGGAGAGGAAGTGGATTAGGTTTTCCACAAACACCCCAAAATCCACACTTCCCACTCAACAGGAGCCCCAGGAGGTTGAGCAGGACTGTGACACCAAACTGTTGAACACGAAAGAAGCACTTTTTTTTGGCTCTGTTTAGAAAAATCCTTTCTTGCACAGCTGCCATAGTTCATGTGCTTAGAGCAACAGTGTACAAAAAGAAGGGTTGGGGTTTTTTGGGAAGGAAGGAGGAAAAAAAAAGAGCACAAACCCTGCACTGGGAAAGCCACACCGATGAGCTTGTTAACATTTGAAGAGACTGCTTGGCATGATTCCTTACACAGATTCCTGCCAAGAATTTGCAAGAGGAAAGTATATTTAGTAATCCAAGGCATGCCAAAGCCTTGACAAGAGAAAAAAAAAAACCTTTTTGAATATGTGGAATAGCAATTAGACATTTTCTAAGCAGCCATTTTCAAAATGCATCCAGGCATCTAATAAGGGCACCTGAGGCATATCCACAACTCTGCCACACTCCATGCCTCAAAAGACATCCGCTGACATCAAATGCTGGGAGGAAGGATGTGTTACCGAGGGCAACTGCCCACTTCAGAGCACTGGGGCCAGTTTCAAGCAGGCACCTCAAGCCGTTGGAAATACATAATCTCATGCCACTGCAAATCATCCTGTAGCAGCCTTTAAGGAACCATTTCTCCAAGGCAAGCTGCGAGCCCTGCTGCATCCCAGCTGGGCATGCAGGAAAGCTGGGTAACAGAGAGCTGTTACCTGCCTGTTTCATCCACACATGGGACAGCTCTGCAATGCAATTTTTTCCCCAAGTGGAGCTGCTGAAAATCTAGGTGGGATGAGCAGCAGGTGGAAGCTAGGATAGTACATAAAATCAGATGGTGACTTGCAGTCCGTTAAAGTGGTGCTCACATCATTCTCCAAATCTGGTTGCTTCTCTTGTTTTCCAGTGTTCTGAGCTGCAATAAACTTCATCACTAAATCTCTTTTCTTTCTAGGGAGAGACCTAGAATATAGTCCCAAGGCAGGATTAGTCTGCCCCAGGAAGGTGACACACCTGCACCAGTCACTCTTGTTTCTGAAGTGCCATTGAAATCTCCTTGGGATGCAGCATGAAGGAAGAGGCACAAAGGAGCTGAGGAAGGCCATGAGCAACAGCCCTTGCTTGTGCTTGAGGAGGAAAGCAGCTTACCACACAGTAAGGGCAAAACATTTGATGGTCATGAAAATTAGAAATCACACTGGAATATGCTCCTTAAAACATGGTGCCCATTGCTTATAACTGCCAGGCTGTATTACAGTCAAATTCCTAAGACACCAAGCCAAAAGGGAGCACCTCCACACAGGGAGAGTTCACATCACCTTTAAGTCAGAACATGCAGAAAGGGCAACAGGGGTAGCCCTGTGGCTGAGGTTTCTCATTCCTGCAAGCCCTAAACCCCTAGTCTTTAGTATGTGGCATAACACCAGTGGTGCCCCCCAGGTTTAGCATCATGACCCCCTACAGACCAAACAGGCTGTTGGTGACCAAGAGGAGGCAGGAAGCACAAATGGGGTAAAGCCAAAGCCATTATTTTATTCTGGAAACAAAGAAATACTTAACAGAAATCAGAATGAGGAAAGCTTCCCTGAGTTTGTTCAATTTTTTATTTCCAAGTTCCTTTGGGTTCCTGAAACACCTTTTGGTACCTGAAATGCCACCCTCAATACAGCTACCATCCCCTCAGGCTATATCCTTGATCCTGAAAGAAAAATCCCATGGGATTGACAGATTGCTCTGAGAAAGAGGTCCCCTTCTCACCTGCTCTTCAAAAGCAACCAAGATAAACTAACCTGCACAGCCACATCTACAGAACATCCAGTCAGATTTAAAATCTCAGCTTCCATCAAACACTTTTCCAGTTCCCAGAGCTGTTGTAATCCAGAGGGGTCAGACATTGCCATAAACTCACACTCTACAGGACAGGTATCAGCTTTCTGTTTCTAGAGCATCTAACACAACCTCTACCCAGGTTCCTGAATAAGACTTAACAGCAAGTATACTGAGAGCGGTAAGCAATATTGTTTAGAATTTCTGTTTTCATCCTAGATTCCCAGAGGAAACAACAAATTTGGAGGATCACCTGGCTGAATCACATAGTTGTCAATATAAATTTCTTCTAGTATATACACAGCATTTGGATTGAGCACTGACACAAATTCAGCTTTGCTAGAGGTGACAAAAGACTACAAAATCCTCATGTCCAGCCTGCCCATTCCTATTTTAACCTCCTGTCTTTAGTCTTTAGTCACAGGCTCTTTCTTCAGTCGGGAATGGCTGCTATGGTCTGCTTTAGGGGGGGAGCTGAGCAGCTGTAGCAGGCGCCCAGGTGCTGTATCCAGGCTCTGCCGGCTGGCAGGGATGCCGGGGGCATGCAGCATCCTCGCAGCACCGCGCAGCAGAGCGGCAGTGGCGCCCGCTGGCCGCTCGCAGCATTGCCAGAGCATCCTTCCTCCTCCTCGCCCTCGCTTCGGGAAACGGGCGGGACCGGCAGCCTCCAAGATTCACCGACACAAAACGCCTCTGCCGCGGAACACGCCGGGATACCAGGCATAAGAAGCCCAGGGGAATCTGCGGGCACAGCCCATCCCACAGGGATGCAGGTAGGTCCACACAATCCATCCCGGTCGAAAAGATCGTCTCACATCCTTCTCTTTGTATTTCTACCCTGCCCAGCTTCCACCCCCTGCAAATATAAATACAAAGGGCCATTAATAACCCCCTCAGCAGGAATAGAAGTCATCTCTGATAAGATACCTGTGCAGCCATCCTGGGATATCTACACAGTGAAACATCCTCTCCACCTGTTAATGAATGGCTACTTCAGTGCAGTTGAGAAGGCTTCATCAGAAACCTGTACTTCAATTACAACCTCTGCTTTAATGAAGAAAGCACAGAGGTGTGCAGAGCCGTGTCTCACCGCATGGAAATGTGACCCAAGCACATTGGATCAAGAACAAAAAGCAACGTGCAGAACCACACTGTCCCGCCCACGAGAGGAAGCAGAGGGGCAGGAGCTGATCTCTCTGGTGATCAGTAACAGGACCCAAAGCAGCATAATTGTGTCAGGGAGGTTTATGCTGGATATTAGGGAAAGTTTCCTCACCAGAGAGTGGTTGAGCACTGCAATTGGCTTCCCAGGAAAGTGGTTACATCACCAAGCCAGTTAGAATATGAGGATATGCAGCTTGGTATGGATGACACCAGATACCTGAATACATGAATTGACTTTAGTAAGGGAAGTTTGAAGCACTGAATTAAAAGCAAAAAAAGAGAAAAGTTTGGAAAACAAGTTCAGGGTCACTGCAGTCAAACTTGTGAACCACAGACTTTTTGCAGCTTGGGAAAAAGTTCCTACTAGGTCCAGCTTTGAATTAATCTTTTAAAGATGTCAGGCTCATTAATGAATTGTTATTGCTCTGGCTTATCACTACCCAAACATGTAAAGCTTGATTTGGAACAACTACAAGCAACCCCTCTGCTATTTCCTTACTATTTTTCCTCCAGAAGGAAAATTTGTTTATAATTTTTGTTAAGTTACTAACGAGACTTTTGTTTTCTGACCTGTATTGTTAGGGATGGGAGATGCAGTCACCAAAAAACCCCCAGACAAAACCAAATTGAGACTCGCAAGTCAGACCATAAAAGATGTTCCAGCATCATGATAGTTTAAATGGATTATTTGGAGGCAAATATTAGCTTAAGCAGCAGCTTTTTCACCAAGACTGAATGTCCAAAGGATTGGCTCAACATGAAAATTTATTGTTGCAACTCAGTATGGATTAGGCACTCAAACATCCGGACAGGAGAGCCTGCTACCAGACCAAGAGGGGGTGAACCACAGGGAGCAAAACGTTCAGGTGGACTAACCCCAAGATGTGCACACAATAGAGTTATCTGTGGGGTGGTGCTGAAGAATTAGCAGCACCAGCCAGCAGCAGAGCACAAGTTGCTTTTACCATTCCACTCAAGATTCTCTTTTTCTCTCCATCTTGCAGCACATGGCCCAGTCCCTTGAGGAAATGGGAAAAGGCAAAGATGTTGTATGTGCTCTCTCTTGCCCCCCCCTTACATCTGCCCATTCCTTCACTCATGGAGCTCTATGCTATTCCTCGGGGCACAGATGTGAAGGACATACCAAGATGAGCCAAGCTTCTTCAAGTTATTAAAGCTTTCCTCAGATTCACCTCAGTGCATTCAAGCAACAAAGAGTGCAATTAACTAGAAAGGAAAGGGGTTTTTAATGGCTTCACCAGGAACAAGAGCCACTCAAACTACTGGATAGTACTACTAGTGTCTCCATAGTTACACCTATAAATACAGAACAGTGCACTGGGTTTGCATGGCAAGGTTTTGGCAGTGGGAGCCTCTGTGAGGAGCTGCCAGAAGCTTCCCCTGTGACTGACAGAGCCAATGTCAGCCCACTCCAGCACAGACCCCCACTGGCCAAGGCTGAGCCCATTGGCAGTGATGGTAGGGTGTCTGGGGTAACAGATTTAAGGAGAAAAAAACCTAGACAACAGCAATTGCAGCCAGAGAGGGGAGTGAGAGTATGTGAGAGGAACAAGTCTGCAGGTACCCAGGTCAGTGCAGCAGAAACAGGAGATGGCGCCTTTGAGAGACTGAAATTTTCAGGGTTAATGACTCAAACAACCAGCCTTTTCAAAAGCAGCTGGTGAGGTGCATGACTTTAAACCAATTTTTGTTTAGAAACAAACTGTTTTTGAGCCAGATGAGGGAGAAGGCCATTAAGATGATCCAGCAAGGTGGGACAATGCTTTTTATCATGCTAATGTCCTCCCTTACACAACTGGCTGAGGTATTAAACTTGTCCCTTTCCTCCCTCCCCTGGAAGGTACTGGAACATGCATGCACAGGACTGACAGCATTCATCCCTGGCTGAGCTATGCTGACATGAAGCAGCTGGCATGTCTTAGAAGGGGTCATAAACTATCAAAAACCCATTCTGGGCCTGGACTGCACATGATTCACAATGTTACATCAGACAGTGGGAACCCCACTCCCTTCAGGGGAGGAACATGGGTATTCCCACCACACCTAAAGATACTAGCCCATGAACTCTTGTGTTACAGGGGGTCCCCTACCTCCCACAGATCGAGACTGTGACCATCCCATCGACTAAGTGACATTGAAATCACCCACAATCAAGTCTTGTCACTGGATCCATGGATGGTGGTATTTTTTTTCCCCTTTCCTATACTGTTTTCTCATTATTTGCTTAAGTATTGTTGTACTTTTATGTTATTTCTATAGCTAACCAACTACATACCTCCATTCCACTGCAACCAAATTATTCTAAAATAAAACTGCCATCCCAGTCCTAGAGCCCATGGAGGACTCCATGCAGGACTCCATGCTGAAGCAGGGCTACCTCTGTAGGAAGCCTAGAGTGGAGCAGGCCCGTGGCAGACCTGTGCCCTGTGGTGAGGAGCCCAGCAGCCCATGCTGGAGCAGGTTTGCTGGCAGGACTTGTGACACCATGGGGGACCCAGGCTGGAGCAGAGGAAGTGAGAGCAGCCCTCCCCGTGAGATGTAGCAGCAGAGTCAGCATGTGATGGACTCAGCCCCCATTCCTCATCCCCCTGTGCAGCTTCTGGAGAGGGCAAGAAAACAAAGAGTAAAGCTGAGCCTGGGAAGAAGGGAGGGGTGATTGGAATTAACATTTGGTTTTATTTCTCATTATCCTACTCTTTATTCTCTCTCTTGTCCTGTAGAGGAAGGCAGTGATGGGGCAGCTTTGGTGGGCACCTGGCACTCACCATACATGACAGGACTTTTTTCAGAAAAGACAAGCATGATTCCACTCCATCATCACCCTTTTATTAATAAAAGGACAGATCTTGACAGTGCAGAAAAAAGGATGTTTCAGAAGGAGAACAGGAAGTAGCTGCTACTGGTCTTTCAGTTCCTTCAGTCTTCTGATGGCAGATTTGACTGTCACTGCAGAGGTGGTACTGGAGGAAGAAACAGAGTCACTTGCATGTGGAAGAACAACTGTGCTGGTGTTATTTATTTTTGAGAAAGCACTAATAATTTCAAATTGTTATCATGATTGCACTGTCAAACAGGGTCTAATTCCACTTCTCTTTTCCTGACAACAAAGCATAGGCCTTGGTCCACGAAGCACATGGACCTTCACAAGCTACATCCCAACCCAAATTTCCCAGTCATGCACCAACCACGTGCACCAATGTGTGGGCTCAGATCCCTCACGACTGCTACGCGTGGGGCAAGAGTGTCTTCTACACAATTGTGGGGGAAGGAGAGCAAAGAAAGGGAGTAAACAACAGCACCCTCACAATAAAGGTTATTATAATTCAAGTTTTTTGCTTTTACCACAAAAGGAAAACATGAAAGTAACTTAGAATAAGTCTGGCTTTGCCTATTGCAAAGAACAGCAGTCAAATTGACTTTGATCCATAGCAATCAAATTTTAACGGAACAGGCAACTCCCCCCATCACTATCTCAAGACAGATCTACTTAATGGTTAGTAGATTAAAAAAAAAAAAGGATAAAAAGTTAAAAGCTGTATTAGGTCTCAGCTATGTGAGAATAAATGCTGACTGGAGCTTCTTCATTCCCTTACTTGTAAGTCCAGGCACCACCAGCAACTGTCTTCATGCAGGAGCCACAATGCCAGATACCCACAGCCTTCCTCTTCATTTTGGTCTGGAACAGAAGAAAAAACGAAAAAAAAAAAAAGTCACTCTCCATCAGCTGAAAAAGCCAAACAAGAAACTTCAGCATCACACCACAGCACACCTACAAGCCAAGTTAAGACAAGAAAGGGACAGACAATCCTTTTACTCAAATTCTGCAGACACTTCTAAAACACTTTTCCTTTCAGATATGAACTGGGTCATTTCTGAAGGCATCATCAAAACTCCAGCTTATTTTGAAGGAGAAAAATAGTAAGGAGTTACCTTGGTCATAACAACTGATATTCTCACCTGGTTTGGTGCTCATGTAACATCACTGTTCCCAGAACTCCTGGGGCAAGCCCAGCTTGCTCAACCCAGACCTTCAAACAGCATCTAAAGACTGAGTGAGGGGTATGGACCTCCCTCCCCCATGCAGGCACCCATCACCTTGCAGGGGTAACAACAGGTTTGCCCACGGTTATGCCTGATTTAGGCAGCTCTGCTGACAAGACTATGAACACTCTCACTTCCTATGTGAAAGGCAGTAAGTTAAAAGCAAACAAAAACATAACAACAAATCAAAGCAAGAAAAAACCCCATGATGAAAATATTTTTAGATTTTCAGCCACTTCAAAGATTCTTACTCTACAGATATCAATAAAAAAATCTGTGCAAAGCACAAGTTGACGGGCCTTTCAAACTGTCAAAAACTAGATTTAACAGCAAATTTTAATTATGTACACATGCAGTTAAGGTTACTTCCTATCAGAAATTCTTCCCCACCCAGAGTTATACAGCACACAAAAGTGAGCTGTTGCCATCAGAAGTAGGAAAAGCAAGCTCTGTTCCTCTGCCAGGTATGCTTTAAAAAGTTACTGAAGGGAAAAAAAAAGCCCAAGGGAAGCCTTAATTATCAAGGTAACAAATGTGATGCTTTAATTCTGTGGGGTCTATTTTATTAATTATGTAAAGCATATAATATGGCAACATTACTCACTCTTTTGTATAATGGAATGTAATAATGTTTCTTTCCATTTAACTACTACTAAGCATTCACGTGAAATGTCAACTCTCTTTTTCAAGGCCTCTGACAGTAGCCCAAAGCTCACTCTACACTAGTCCCTGTCTTGGAACTAGGCATGTTTCTCTTCAGTACAAAAATTACTGAAGCATCAAATCACCTTTTTAGCACCAATAACAATGCGATTTTTAAAGACTTTTGGAGGGGGGAAGGAGATCTCCCACCTTGCCACAGAAGGAGCAGGTATACTTGGCATGCTGGCTGATTTCAATCTTCTTCACCATTTTCCTAAGGGATGCACCGTAACGGGTCCCATATTTACCCACGATCCCGACCTTCTTGGTGCGCTTGGCCTGTTGGGAAGCAAACCAGAATGAGCTTCAGCTCTACAGAAACAGTCTTCTCCTCCCTGCTCCCCTCTCCTGACATGGCAGCTGAATGCTGAGCACCCTAAAGCCGGGCTGGGAAAACTGAGTATTCACAGCACCATGGAATGGGTCAGGCTGGAAGGGACCACAGTGGTCACTGGTCCAACCTCCCCTGCTCGAGTAGGATCACCCAGAGCACATGGTACAGGACTGCACCCAGACAGTTCCTGACTATCTCCACTGAGGGACACTGCACACGCTCTCTGTGCAGCCTATTCCAGGGACACTCCACATCCTCTCTGCACAGCCCATTGCAGCGCTCGGTCACTACACAGAAAGGAAGTTCTTCCCCGTGTTCAGGTGGGACTTCTGTGCATCAGTTTCTGCCCACTTGTCCTACTGCTTGGCACCATCGAGAAGAGCCTGGCTCCTGCCTCTTGACAGCCCCCTTTAGATACTCGTACACTATTTTAACTGTTTGATTATATATATTTACATGGCGAGATCCCCTCTCAATCGCCTCTTTTGAGGCTGCCATCTCCCTCAGCCTGTGCTCCTGAGAGCTGTTCCAGTCCTCCAATCCTCGCTGCCCTGTCCTGGAGCATTAGCGATGAAATGCCGCCGGGCCGGCGCTGCTGCAGCCCCCCCAGATCCTGCCGGGGCAAGGCCGAGCAGAGCCCCGCCCGTCCCGGGGCCAGCCGGCTGTGGCACGGAGCGCTGCATCCCCTCTGTGCCCCGCGCCCCCGCTGCCATGCCCCGGCTGCCATTCCCCTCACCCAGGCCGCCTCCTCCCAGCCGCCCGGACCAAGCGAGCCGCTGTCGCAGCGCAGCGCGGAGCCGGGGCCGGCTCGGGGTACACGGCGCACCCCCGGCCCCGGCTCTGCGCTGCCTCGGGCACGCCTCGCGGGCTCAGCGCAGCGGCTCCGGAGCGGATAGCGACGGATGGCGGCAGATAGCGCCGGCCGGGCCCGGCCTCACTCACCATCTTCCGCCGGTGCCGACGCGCAGAGGGAGCGGCAGAGCGCAGGCGCGGCGGAAGTGACGATGTTCCGCGCGGGACGCGGTTCCGGGCGCTCGGGCCTGGCCGCGGGTGTGCAGCGCAGGGGACGTCGCCAGCAGTGCACGGGACACGGTCCAGCCCCGACCGACAGTCCCTGAACAAGGGCGGCTTCACTGCTGCTCAGAGAGCTGGGGGAGGATCTCTCACTGGGGACACTTGCGAACCGTCCGGGTGCAATCCCGTGCCGTGTGCTCCGCGATGGCCCTGCTAGAGCAGGGAGCTTGGGCCAGATGAGCACCGCGGTCCCTTCCAGCCTGACCCAGCCTGTGGGACCCAGTGTGAGACCCAGGCGGTACATGAGCACCAGCACCAATGGATCTCAGATTCCTGGGTTTCCAGCGAGGGAGGTCACAGTACAAAAGGAGAAGGGGAAGTTCCATTCACTCACCTCGTTTTTAAAGAGAATAAGCAGCAGGTAGATGTCAAAACAGGGACAGAAAACATGACCAGAACTGCAGAAAAAGTAAATTATAATAAATATATATATAAATCAATGAGGATGAGTTCTTACCATAAAACATACCGGCCCTAAACGATGAGGTTTCAAGAGTTTTGGCATCAGGTCAGGTTAAGGCAACCTCTTAATTTCCTTGGGGTTACCCAGTGCTGAAACCACTAGCCCTGGAAGTCGCCGTGTGACGCTGCAGAGGTGATTCCCAGCACCAAAACACAGAGGGGAAAAATACAGCAGTGCCACCGAGCTGCAGTGCTTGTAAGGGGATTAGCAACCCGTTACCCTCCATTAAGAAATGCAATCCAGTTAGCTTGAGAGTTTTTTGTTGTGCTCATCCCCTCCTGCCAGGAGAGGGCCAGAGCTTCCCATTCCACCTAGAGAAATGCTCCCCAGATAATTGTTGCAGGTTATTTTTCTCCATACCTACTCTGGCTGCCTCAACCACTGACAGCACTCTTCACTTGCAGTCTGTTTAGTTAAGAGAGAATCAAGGAACCGAGTGTACCCAGCCACTGTGTTACTTTCCCTGGCTGGGGTCTGTACTTGAGATGCTCACGGACAGATGTCACATCCCCTCTTGGTTCTTGCTCTGAGAGTTTGAACACCAGCATTTTTAATTCCCTCTGTCATGTCAGGCTCCTCATTCCCTGATCATCCCTGCAAGCTCTTCTGGGAGCTGGTGGGCCAGAGCAATGTTTGAGATGAGGGCTCAGCAAGGCTTTAGGCAATGGTATTTATATCTCCCTCAGCTGAATCAAAATTTCATTTGATATATCCTACGACTATATCTGCCCTTTTTGTATCCTCATCACAATGATGACTCACAGGATACAGCTTTGATGCCAACGTATTAGAAAAGAAAAAGTAAGTTCCTTTGGCTGCTTAGTGACGATATGGTTAAAAAAATATAAATTATCAGCCAACACATCCAGAGAATCTACTGCTGTTCTCTGGTCTGTATCCACAGAATTCAGGTTTGCTGTGACAGTACAGCACATGGTCATACCCATCATCTACCAGTGTCACAGACAGCTCTGGCAACAACCAAACCCACCCTCCCTGGATGACAGCCATTCCCAGCACTGCCAAAGTAAACACACATTTCCAAGGGACTGAGAAGATGAAGGACACAGACAGGCCAGGTAGTCCACCCCCTTGACCTCTTCAGCTCATGAAGCTAGCCAGCCTGGGGCATGCAGAACACTTAGTTGGAACGGCTCCAGCTTATTGTTGAGGTATTTTAACCTGTTGTTGCTGTTTTGGCATCCTTCTTGAAAACACACCTTTCTCCAACATGGGTGGGAGCACTGATGCAGATGTACAAGCAGGCATCCAGCCACAGTAGGATACTCCAAGATCCAGTAAGATGGGTCCTTCCCTTTCCTCTACTGGTATTAGATAACACCAGAAAGACACAGCTTTATCATCTTCAGCCAGCAGGTGCCAGAGGCCCCAGGAGTGCTGCATGTTCCTGAGCCAGCTGTGGGTCTCACTGGCATCCTGCACACTGCCCTGTAGAGGTTCTTGTCAGCAAGCCTTGGAGATCCTGCCTGAGCCTGCTGCCAGCTGCCCAGTCACCTCCTCACCATATTCATGGTGGACTAATGGTGCCATTGGGATAGTCTGCAGGCTCCAGTCCCTTGAAATAATCACTAATAGCACTTTCCTACAAGGTTCTTCTCCCCTTTTTCATGGAGTAAGGATAAAGTGAATCTCAAGTGTATTTGAAAAATCTCTGTATCTGTGCAGCAAACCAGCTGAGATTTTATGGGTCCTAACATAGGGAAGGTACATCTAGCATTCCTCTAGCAGGACTGGGATTTACCAACATATGGACATGATGAATCAAGTTAATAAGAAGCAGAATTCTCCATGGGTACTTCCAGTGTATCTTAGAAAAAGAACAGAACTACTTACACAGGAGACAATAATATGGGTACACAAATAATGCCTTTTGCATTTTTTTTCAGTCAGCAGACAGCAACATCTCATTCCCCCTACTCAGAACAACCCACTTTGCCAGTAGAAAGATCACTCATCCTACAGACAGATTAAATACTCTGTGTTCAAGATGACAGACATTTAAAAATGTCAAAAAGCGTGTCTTCATCACCTGGCCAGCTGTTGAAGTAAGAGCAGTGATGGTTAACAGCCTCAAACCCAGAGATAAAGCATTTCCTCCAGTTGCCCAGTCACAATACCCCTTGCTACTGCTCACACCCCAAAGCACCATCTGCAGTTATGAATGAAAAGCAGTTCTTCACTCAGCAAATTGTACACTCAGCCTGTGGGGCATTTCCATGACGACACCAGCTGAAAATGGAACAATCAAACCCTTCAATGCAGGGAAAAATACCTAATGTTATCAGGTTGATCTTACAGCACAACTATTTTTCTCCTCTCCCTTGCAAGAGGTATTTTTCTCAGTGTCTGGTATCTGCACAGAGCTGAGCACATCACCTCCACAGCACGTTAGCTGCTGGCCTCCAGGAGCTAAATGTAAGCCTTCAGTTTGCCACCTTTTCTACAGATTACAGCTGCAAAACACAGCTAACTGGGAGGTGGAATGCTAAAAGAGTACCAAAAGCTTGGGAATCACAACTTAGAACAACTTTTTATTTAAACAGTTTGGTCCAGAATCAGTTTCCTACAAAACAAGAGCAAAAGTCTGCCTATGTCCCCTTACCCTCATTCACCTGTAGAAATCAGTCAAGTCTTGAAGAAAACACACACCCTCCCACCCACACACTCCACCTCCCTGAGAAGTCAGGGTTAATCCCTGGCAGTCAGCACAAGCTTTACCCTCCCCTGACAGAAGAAGCACGTGCCATGGAGCAGGTCCTAATATTCAGCACGAGGCCAGAGATGAGTGTGCAGGGTCAGACATGTGCCTAAAACAGGCAAAGCACACTTAGTGGCACACAGCTACATTATTTAGCTTCAAGGTGGTAATTTCCTCTTTTCCCTCCTCTTCCCCATCTCCACAAAACATCAAGATAAGTTTGGATCTTTCTTCCTCATGGCCAAAGAGAATACCCAAGAGCCAGTCCATGAGTGATCCAAGTAATGGCCAAATTTGCCAGTGAACAAACTCCTAGAAATACAGACTTTTGGAAATGGAAAACATTGTTAAAAGCACTATGTAGCTGCTGATGAATTGGTTTTCTCAAGAGTTCTGCCTTGGGGACAGACAACCATTACCTGCTTTTTAAACAAAACAACTGTGGAAGCTGACATGCTGAAACACAGCAGAATGACACTTGCCCACGTCCATCGGCAAAACTAGGACTGCAAACCCTCCAGGCTACCAGATGTGTGCTGCACATCTCACACTGCCTTCTCATCCTTTGAGATGAAACATGCCAGAGATAAAGAAAACTTCAAGTCTTTTATTTTCAAAAACTCAAAAAATAATACATGATTGCTTTTGGTTTTTCTTTTTTAATAAAAAAAATCTCTTAGCTGCCATCTCTTTAGCTGTTGCCATTTACACTTCCTCAATACGCCGCTTTTTTTTGGGACTCACTGAACATGTCTCTGCTTCTCTGTCTTGCAAGGCACTGCCAGAGTCAAATTCACAGCCAGCATCAGCTGCCTCCAAAAACAAAACATCATCAGCATCATCTCTGCTCTCAGAGAAGGTCTTCTGGAAAAGGTCATAGATCGTCTTCTGCTTTGGATCTGGCTGAGGAAATAGAACAGAACAGGATCTACATCCACATTGTCATATAAAACAGTGAGCAAAATTAGAGACATTCCCCTTACACAGTGCACATGTGTATACAGATCATACTGTACATGATACATGCACATATGTATCTCATACATATATATGACATAGATGCTCACAGGTCTCCTTTCAAGTAGCAGGCTTGGAACTTCTGTGCAGAGTCCAAGCCAAGGTATGAATCCTGGGAGGAGCTGAACAATCTGCGGCATCAAAGGCAGAACAGGTGTAAGGTCACCTGTGCCAATCTAGATGTACACAAGCTAAAGGCTATTCAGCCTCTCCCAGGGACCACCAATGTTCTTTCAGGTCAATTACCTTAGGAAAGTAATTAGTTGACTCAGCTGTTTCGGAGAAATTGGTTTCTGAAAGACCAGCTTCACCCAGCACTTTGATCTTCTCCTGAATCATTGGCCTAGGAGTGATAAATGGATATTACTGAAAGGAAAAAAATCAAGGACACTGCTGCATTTACTATGTGTAGATTAAAAACGGATACAAAAAGGGTATAAAGACGGCTTTTCTACCAAACTTTGTTGGTTCCTTAACCTGTCCTGCTCTTGGTTATAATCACTGTATGCTGTCTTGAAATATCAATCAATTAAATTGGTAACAATTAGAGGATTTGGGGCTATAAACATCTGGAGAACACATATGTCCAACAGAGAAACTAGTTGACTGAGGCAACACCTATGGTGTGAAGTCAGACCAAGAAGATGCAGATAAAAGGGACTCCTAGTTGCCTATGTGCTCAGTCTCCAAGGCAAGCAATGGTAAACCCCAACAACAGATGCATCAGCATTTCAATGGTAACTCCCAATACACAGCATGAGGAAGAATCCACCACTGGCCCAAGAGGCTGAGAGGTCCTGGCCACACCTGCACACTGGACACTGAAAGATGCCAAGGCCATGGCACAATTAATGCATTTACCAAATAACCTCATCCTCTTGTTCTTTTTCTTGCCTTTAAAAAGATGCCACTGTCCTTTTGAGAGCCGTATTTCTTCCCCATTAAGCACTAATGACTGCACAGACAGCATTTCACAAATAAAGGCAGAATTACTGTCATTAACTTTCCATGAAATCTGGGTGATGCATCAGTTTCCAGATCCTTGCATTGTAGGGTTATAATTACTTGCCATCATGATATTCTGGGAACTGCACAAGTTCACTTAGTTCATTCATTCCTTTAAACAAGGTAATAAAGATGTAATTTTGGACCTTAAATGAAGCAGCTGGTAGATAATTTTTTTTCATCATTTGCAGGTCAGCTCCCTCGCAGCACTAAAGATTCCTCAGATCCTGCCCACCCCCAGATGTCAGATTCCCCAGCCCTAAGGACTAATGTCCACTGGTAACTCTCACTGCAGGCAAAAAGCCTCATACCGCAACTCTCCAGAGGTGCGTCAATAGCACCTCTGTAATCTGTCTGAAGGGCTCACTGAAGAGCAAGAGGAAGGCAGTCCTCCTCCACAGCTCCCTGTACAAGCACACAGCAGCCAGATTGCTCCTCAGAACTGATCTAAAATACACTGAACCATCTCCAGTGTCTGCTGACTTTGTTTGAAAGTCTCAGCACTTTACAGTACCCTAGCACAGGAATGTTCTGGGCTGTTATCTAAGACAATTCCTCCCCCTTACACAGAAACTGTGAAGATTTTAGATGCATCAGCTCTCCCAGAATTTCTCTTAAGAGCCCTTTCTTGGTCAGGTAACTACTTTTATTCCTCCTACTTGTCAGCCACTCAGTCATGTCCACTGCAGCCAGGCCATGTCACCAGCTTGCAGCAGCTCTTGTGCGTATTGATCCTCCCCTCACAGGCCATGGAAATCAGCACTATCATTAACCCCTCACACCACACACATGACAAACAGTGGACACACATGTCAGGAGAACCAAAGTGTCTTTGTCACTTCTTACCATAAGTAGTCATCTGCTGTGCCTTTAGCCACCAGGTAGTGAACATTAACAGAGCTGGTCTGTCCAATTCGGTGTGCCCGATCTTCTGCTTGGATCAAAATCTTAACGTAAAAACATGACAAATAAAAAGTGAAAACTGCAACATCTGAGAAACAGTGTAAGCACCAGGGAACAGATCTCATTTCTTCTGCTTAGCAACTCTTTCTTATCTGGATCCTGTTAAGACCTGTGTTCTCAAACCAACTAAGCCAAGAAGTAGTCTGGTACACCAGGTTCCCAAGAGGCACTGAACAGTTTTCCAGAGTAGAGGGTCAGCACTGATGATGGACCCTTTCAGGTCCTGGTTGGGCAAACCCTTAAGAGCTCTGTCAAATTAAAGCAGAAGCGTGTTTCCCTTTTGTGCCACCTTCCCCTGTAAGCAAACTGTGCAAACCAGCCTCACAGGTTCAAGCCCAGGCACCTGTGGTTGCAGAGGCAGCAGACAACAGAAAGAGACAAACTCTAGAGAAAGTTGCCTGCCCATTACATCTCCTAATCAGCAACATTTCTGCTCTCCAGGGAACATCCAACCCCTGTCCCCTCCAGGACACTTACCCCTGGGTTCCAGAAGAGCTCTGCAAACACCACCAGATCTGCAGCAGATAATGTCAGGCCCATGTTTGCAGCAGTGAGGGACAGGACAGCCACAGCTTGCTTCTCTGAGAACTGGAACTTCTGGCACAGAGACTGCCGCTCAGCTGAAGATGTGGAGCCATCAATGCGAATGTGCTCAACATGCTGTGAAAAGGCAGAAGATGCTGTTTAGAGACCTGGTGTCCCCTTTCTTGAATACTCCTTCTGTGTTTTAATGGATCCCATGTCCAGTGCTGCCACTGAGGAAAGTCACCAGTGCCACTGTGGGTTATAGTCTGGAATGTTACCTTAAACCATTCCTCACACTGCCCTAGCATGACCCAGCATGCTTTAGGAGCATCTATGGAAATCCCACATGAAAAGTTGGACAAACAAGAGAAGTCAAAAGAAATTATTGGAAGGTCTATCAAGTCTTCCTACAGTATCTTAGTTCAAAAATGTAAGAGCACCACAGAGCTGAAGGCAGGCAGGGATGGTGGGCTTGGGTAGTCTCGTTCTTCCTCTGAGGAAAGCCTGGAGAACAATGGCCACACAGGGTAACACTCCTCCAAGAATTTGCAAGCTCCAAGGCAGACAGTGGAATTAAAGAACATTAAATACAATAAAAGCCATTCAGCTAGTACAAAGTGCATGCTGTGAGGCATTCACCCTGACAGCTCAGCTCCCTCGGTGAAGGGCACATGCAGAAGCACAGCAAGTAGAAATCATCTCTGTCACTACCTCTCTTAAACTATTTGACCAGCCATAAATCCAGGGGGCTGCTCAACATCTTTGACGCTGGAACAGTGATAAAGTTAAGACAAATCAGTCAGTCACTTACCTTCTTTTTCAGCTCTGTAACTACTGCATCCAGCATTATCTTGTGATGAGCAAACACCAGGAATTTATTATTCCCACTTTCTAGTAACTCCAGGATGTATTCTCTACATGAGAAAGGAAAAGCACCAAAACACTGTAAAATTATGTGCTGAGAGAATACAGACTTTGCTCACAATAAATTCTGAAGATACTGCCCATCTACACACAAACACTAGGAAACAGGCTAGCTTATGCTAGCTAGCTTTTTATAAAGCTGCAGTGAAGTGCAAGTAGCAAATCAAGTCTTCTGTAGATTAAAATACAGAAAGGAAAATTCCCTCAGTTTTTCTTCACCACAGGCAGACAGCTGTCTACATTATACTTGGGTGTCAAAGAGGATCAGTTTATTATATCCTACTTGGAACATGACATCTCAGGCCAATTGACTGAAGGTCATCTACACTTAATTACAATCTCACTCACCCACCTGTATTTCTAACTTCTGCACAACCACAATACACTAAAATAATCTGTATGCAGTTAAACTTCCTGGGTTTACTTGGGATTGTTTTTATGTCAGAAGAAAACACCTCTAAACACACTGATCAAAAAAACCCACCTTTTCTTGCAAGGGTTCCCACTGACAATTTACTCCAGCTTAAGTATCTAAATTTGTCAGCTATTTCTAGGAGTTATCCATATGCATATAGGCTAATGGCCAATGAGAGGCAACAAGACTCCTTTTAAATGACTTAAATGAAAACATCTATAGCTTTTCCCATGGACTAGCAGCACAGCTACAGAACCCATTTCTATGTAGTAATTTGTATTACAGTCAGGTTAACTGGAGCCTGAGGAACACCTTTAAGCCCATACGGATTATGTAATTTTTTTCTTTGGAACAGCAAAGTTGTTGAGAAGATCAGGAATACCAAGACCTTTGCTAAACTTAACATAGGTCAGCAGCAACTGTCACAAAGGACCAAGAAGAATTTCCAGCACTGTATTAAGATGGTAGACAACTTTGCAGGGTTCATAATATTCAGATCCCCATTACATGATAGTATTATTTATCAAAGAAATCTGGGAGAGAAGTGGGACGGCTGTATTTTGAAACAAATACCAAAGCAAACATTCAGAGTAGTAGGCAGATGCCAACCAACACATCACAGTTATTTTTTATCTCATTCCCACATTCTATTTAACAAATGGCAAGTCATTTCAATGGAAGCAATGGAAGATATGTCATTAAGGGTAAGACTCAGGAAGTGCTGATGATCATAGGACAATACCATTAGTTAGATGGTACTGTACTTTAGCAGCTTGTAGTAACTGGTATTTTAATTGCTACTAAACCCCAGGAAAAAATGGACTACTTCCTACCAGAGAGTCAAACAGCACTTCATGGTTTTATATTCAGTTCACACTTGCAACTGAAATAAAAAGAAGAAAGTCTTCTAACTGTCCACTAACATAAAAGGAAGAAACTCTTCTACAGAAATGAATGCTGCGACTATGAAGTGCAGTTCTGTGTCAAACAAGCAAATTTTGCAGCAAGGTCTGCGACTGTGAAATCACACAGTGCACCTCAGTTGGTCCTTACATTCACAGAGCTGTGGAAAGCAAACCATTTTCATATTATTACCATACTTACTAGAAAGTTATGCTATGACCTAAAGTAACTCCTTTGCAGCAAAAAGGCTGAGGATGAAAGGGCACTGAAAGAAATTACTTCTAGGGAAGAGAGAGTTAAAAACACAACTGTGGTACAAAACTTCTACTATTAAGGTCCCACATGAGCACTGTGGAAGAGTCAAGAACTGCAGCAGGAGCTGTGAGATTCCTAAAGTACACTGCAACTAAAGCTCAGCCCATCTCATAAGCTTTTTGGTTCAGGATTCCTGCTGCAGTAGAACTGCAGCATTTGTTTTCTCAAATTCTGTTGATGCTTTTAGTTTCATTCTTCCCCCGCTCTTTAAATTGAAAAAGGGTCCAGACCAGGGAATTTGATCCAAGTCCCAAACACAAATTCATTTTAAATGGTTCAAATAACAGTTTAGATTTCTATCTGGAATGAAATCAGAAGACTTACTCAGCCAAAGAACCCCAAGAGAAGAAAATGTTTAGTGCACTGTAATTACAATCAAATTTTTCTAGGCTGACTTGAGGCTATGCTTCATGTCCCTGCACTGTTATCTCTAAGGCACTGCCTCCCTGTTCTCAGCAGAAAACCACATTTTACTGGGCAGGAATGAAGCAGTGACACGGCGCTTACATGACTGAGCGGATTTTAGCTTCTGCTGTTCTGCTGAAGAAGACAAGAAGAGCATCCTTCTCCTGTTTTTTCTGTAGAAAGAAGAGATAAACAGATTTGAGTCTCAAAAATGCCTTTTCTCCTTCTTGCTTACAGATCTGGTATTTCTGCTGCTGCCAGTAAAACACTTTGCTAGGAAAAAAATCAGCCTAAAAAAGCACAATAGAGGCATGGGGGGGGAAGTTTCCTACTCACCATTAGGCACAGCAGATACTCACACAGCCCTGACACCTCCCTTCCTACCTCCCACTCAACTCCTACCAGCTGGATGACAAGTGCATCACAAATGCAGTTTTAGCTTAGAAAGTGTGTCCCAACTAAAATGGCAAGGAAAAACCCATAAGTTCTTACAGAACTGTATTAGCAACCTAGGAGCCTAGAACATGCATTTTCCACCCATACAAGGAAAACAAACAAGAAAAGCAAAAATAAACTCTTCACATTTTTGGCTACTGCTCTGCTCACAGCACAACTCAAACAAGGCTGTTTCTGTAGGCTGAATGAGATTACAAGGCTAGACAGGAGAGTAAGTAGAGAGGCAGGAGATATGAAAGACAATTAGAAATTACTAACAAGAGAGAAAAAGAGAGGAAATGGTATTTCACACAAAGGGACAAAGTAGACCACTTAGATCAAAAAGCAAATCAAGCTGAGCTAGTTTTGATTGTGCTGTACACTCATTTAAAACTGTGCCTTCACATAAGGTGTGGCTCTGACCTTTGGAATTTTTGTGCTTTTTCACAGGAATGTTTTTTAAAATAATACCTGAAATAGCAACAGCTAATCACAAAAATAAGTTTCTGACTTACACTTTCATATCCTTTGGCCATCTTCTTTGCTTCAGCTGCCAATGCAGCTTTGGTCTTTGCACTAATGCCTTCAGGAGCCACCACAACCATTTTGCGCTGCTTTGCTGGAAGCTGGGAAAGCACATCTGATTTCAGACGTCGGATCATGATAGACTCTTCCAGCAAAATCTTCAGTTCAGTTAAGTTGGATGATCCAGAGTAGTCCCAACCCCATGGCATCTGGGAAACATCAAAGCAGTTATTAGTGTCAAACCTATAAGAGACTGCTCTGCATACAATCCAAAAGCAGAATAAATTTCCAGGGAATTTGGACAAGGCAAGAACTTGATGGTCAGCAGGAGATTTGACAAAAATGGCAATAAAGGTAGAAACATACGAACTAATCCATTCAACATGAAAAGGTTATTGACAAGCTTCCCTTCTTCCTATCGACAAGAGCTCAGGGAGGTGCAGGGAAGAAGCCTAGGCAGAAAGGTGGCAGGGATCCCTACTCCAGCCCTGTACCCTGATATTCACTCTCACACAGCAAGGTGTTGCTGCTCTCCACTTGCAGCTTTGAGCAGGCCAGTGTAGTTCTGTGCATGCACATTTATCTCAGCTTTAAGCAGAGAGAGACACAAAAATATTCTCTAACAGCATGAGGACAAACATCCTCAACCTAGATGCCTTCACGGAGTTGTTACACTTGTCTGACATGCTAGGTCAGAACTGCTTGTTCTCCACTGTGACCTGACTCCTGCTCTGCTTCCTGACATACTCTATTTCTGCCATTACCGTGTTTGGCTCAGACTCAAGCAAACCAGAAATAAACTGTGGCCCAAAAGACATCACTCCAAACACTGTCTCTTCAAAGCATCATCACTTCAAAGCTCCTCTGAACAAGCCATTCATTTACTCCTCCTTGAAGCACTCCCCTTTCAGCCTGGCCTATCCTCCAAGATTCTGTGTGCAGGCAATATACACCTGTTCAACTAATCTCAGCTCATCACTTCTCCTACCAGCAACTCCACAGCCTATCTTTTGTTGTCTGAGAAAGAACAACAGTGGCATCAAAATTGGTACATTCCCCAAAAGAAGCATCATTCAAACAACTGTCTTGCAGAGAAGAGACCAATGTGATTTTAATGCTGAAGCAAGGGAAAAAAAGAAATCTTTCTGCTGCAATTACACAAGTAAGTATAGGGAATACAGCTACAGGAATACCAAAACCAAAGTGGGGAGAGAGGTGAATTCTTTCTCACAGCTCTAGTTCTAAATATATTGGCAGAGTCCAAAAATGCAATCTCTGGTCTTGGAATAACAACCCAAAGTAAGCCACTACATATTCCCTCCTGAAATGCATATAATGGAGATGTGAGGAGCCTCAGCACCTCAATCAGCTACATTAATTGATAAAATAGATTTAACCTTAAGTATCTATATTGATTTTGTCTTCCCCAAGAGAAAACTGCTACAGCACATAAATTGAAGTAAAAGAGAAAGAAGCTCCGAAGTATTCACTGCATCCTCCATCCTCTCCTAGAATGCATGAGAAAAAAAAATCATACTAGCCATAAGGTTAGTCATGCTACTGACTGTATTAAGGGGTAGTGCTTTGATGAACGGGGATGAGAACATGCTGTGGGACAGGAAGAGGAGGAATCAAAGAGCTTATAGGCAAGTAAGACCTCTTTGATATCCAAAAGTGAACATTCCTACTTCAGATTGAGATAGAACAATCTGCAATCCTATTGCCATATTGTACTGATGTGAACCATTAACTGACTTCAGATCCTGGTACTTATGGCCATCATTAAACTCATCTGACTTAATCTATTCCTACATAATTATGGCACCATCTGATTAGCTACAGTTGGTTCATTAAAGCAGGAAACAATTCAAACCCTAAATACATAGCCAGCTTGAATCCTGCAGAATTAAAACTTTGGCTCTGACAACAGCCCAGTGGTGTAGGGATAGAGTTAATAAGCACACCCAGATCTCAGCCAACTCCTCAAAAAAAACAACATGGGTATCACTGCGCTGCTTCCCTGAAACCAAGAGTGCAACACAGATGCATCCCTCAGGTCCATGAAAAGCCAGCTCAAGTCTACCTGGGTTTATTAGCTTTAGGCATTCTGCATGAAAGCTGACATTGCTGAGCCACAGTCTTTATGCTCCTTCTCTGCATTTCTCAGGCTCTGTGGGCCCAGCACAGCAGATGGACAGAACCAAGAAGGACCCCCTGGGGCTGTGCCCAGCCTCCAAAGCCCACTGCCCACACTGCTCAGTGCACTGGTAGGTGAATAGGAAGGATCAACATGATGAGGCTGCTCAGCAAGGCCTGCTCTGGGGCCTGGATATTCCTCGGGCTACCTCTTCCCACTTAAAAGCCCATGTTTTCCCACTTTCCACTTCCACAACAAGCAAGTCATACATATGCTTTGTGTCCATGTAGCCAAATTGATTTCAGAAGAGCTGCATCCTCATAAGACAAAGAACAAGGCACACACAGAGCCAACATCTACTGTCATGTTAAAAAGCACAGACAGGCGGAGTCCCCACAGTATGTTTATGTTATGTATTGCTTATGGTGCTGAATGATTTGCAAACAAGGAAACATCCTAGCTCTGTGCTGCACCTAGCTAGTTATAAAGAGGTAATTGCTTTTGGAATTATTAAAATTTACTTTAGTATACCCTATTGTGGAAAAGAAAAGAGAGAAAAAAGAGGGATATTTATTTTGCCAAAATACACATCTGGCTTTGATCCATAACATTCCAGAACACATGCTCCCAACTGTGATTTTCTTACCAAAGTGTTACAGCATCTTACATGAGTCAGTAAACTTATTACAGCGTTAGTAGAAGCTGCCAAAGTCTTACAAATTCTGAGCATGTGCTCAGATAGAAATTACTTAATATTTGCCAGTATCAGCCAGTTTCAAAAATGAATTCACAGCATGTATTTTGGGAAACAGTCTTAGGATACCTTGTAAATAACAGGTGACATTTCACTTGCTGCATTTTTAAAAGTACAGATGCTAGGAGATTTAACTAATTAAAAATTATAAACTTTTATAACTTCTCTAATGAATAAACTTTTGTAACTTTTCTAATGAATAAACTTTTATAACTTTTCTAATCAGATCTGCCAGATATTTGCAATTTTCTGTCATAAAATCTTGAAACAGAAACTAGTCAGACTTTAGTTTTAAATTGAATGGATCAGATTTGCCAATTTTTCTTTAATCTTATAATGCAATCAGATTTATTATTAATACCAAAACATTTTTACATAACACCTTTCATCCTTACACATCTTCAAAAGCCTTGCAAAGCTTCTCTGGTTCTGTGCAATTCTACCTCCACTCATAATGCTGCCAATTTCAGGACAGAAAGCAGAACTTACTTGAGTATTGACAGCAGAAGTACCACAACAGTTCTTCAGAGAGGATACAACTCCTAACAGAGTCTCAGAGCTACAGCAACAAATGTGAGAGATACTCTACAGTCATGAAGGAACCAACTACAATTGCCTTTAAAAATTTTTTCATTGCTGAGTGGATCTATGGCAACCCATATTTTTCTTCTCTAATACTATCTACATCTCTTCATCTCCAGCAGCCCCACTTCTCCAAACAACCAAATTCTTCCTAGGTTCATGGTATCATTTACTGACATTAACTGTAACAAAATGTCCCAGGTGAGCATGGAGAAGACCAACAATGTTCAACTGTCTACAAGAGGCAGGTCAGATAGAGAAACAAAATTGTGCTAGAAATCCTGATGAGGTTTTGAAGGGAAGCTGATATAGATTGTGACCTCCATACTGAGTTTCACTGAAGGTTAAGAAGTCATTTACACTGATTTACAACTTGGATCCTGTAAAACAATTTTACTTCTTTTAGCCAAGGTCCATGTGCCTCAAAATTGAAGTGACTGCTACTTGTGCAGAACTTTACCCTTAACAGGGCTTATCAAACTCCAAACCTACTTAGACTCACATGCTACAAATCAACTTTCCTTTTTACTGCAGAAAACCAAGAAGATTAAACTGTATCTCTTCATTTCCCTCTAGGAACCATTCTGAAAGGAACGCTCAGAAAGGAATCTTTCAGTTTTAAAGATAATGAAGCTTAGCAGAAGATGTGGCCTCTCCCTCTATATGATTCCTACTATGATACTCTGTGATTCTGCATACTAATGGCCTTACTCTAATCAATGGCATCAGCACATAACTACCAAAGCCAATTAAGTGCTCCTCTGACTTGCATATTTGGACATACACAGAACAGCACTATACTTGGCTATGAAAGCAAGTGGGCATTCAGATCTAGGAAAAAGGGGATTCAAGAATTTTATATGAGATAGCAGTAAGAATCTTCTTGGTGGAAACTTGGTGTATCTTAGCGACCCCAAACAGAAAAGAAAACAAACACAAAAGCCCTACAAATAGCTGTAAATATTTTTGAACACTGAAATGGTCATTTGGTGTTTCCAACTACTTTGCTAAACACTATGAATTAGAGCTGTAGGGAGATTTGAGTCCCTCTTTTGTGTCTAGGCAACCAGCACAGAAGATCCTAGAGCCTCTGTATACAAGAGCAGCAAAAGCTCTTCTCTTAGCAGTGTGTGTTCCAACACACACAACAGCCATGGGAAGTTGCAGGTGAGTTGCCCATACCTTGGCAGCAAGGCAGACATTTGCTACCATGCCTGCAAATGCTGGCTTCCTGCAAAGCCAAATTCTTGCAGTGGTTGGACTCAGTAACTCTGTGGAAACAACTGCTGAGCAGCTGGCAGAGAAGTTATTTTCAAAATATGCTGAGGATTGCATCCATTTCCTAAATTAGAAGAGGGTGGAATACAAAGATATAGTCTGTAAGTCTTAATTTTTTTACTTATCTGGAGATATAAAATCCAAAATCCCAAGCAACAAGTCCTTCATCAAACAGTGATTAAGACTAGAAACTAGGTTTTTTGTTTGTTGTTTCTTATTTTTTTTAATCAATTAGCCCAAATCTGCAGCTGCTTAAAGGCCTCTTAGTTACTCTGCCCCTTTAAAAACCTCAGGGGACAGGCAAGATCTGATAAGAATAGGCTCCTTTCATCAGTTATGGCCACATTTGTTTGGGGATTTTTTCCCTCCACTTTTATTTCCATGGTTTTCAAGACAAGAAACACTACTGCTTTCATGTCTCAGGCCCACCACTGCAGCACCTAGACCTCCTCAGCTTAAGAACTTTCAAAACATTACTCTGCAGAGAAACTTTCTCAAAAAAAGATGTAATATCATGCAGAAAGAAGGAGGAAAAGAAAAAGCCTCCACATATTGAAGAAGTGCACTGTTTGCAGAGTCCCAGTTTGCCACTTTCCCATGGAAGTACCTTCCTGGCGTCACAATAGCGCAGCCCAAAGGAGTGGAACAGTGGGAAGAAGCTTGGCTGCACAGCAGCAATCTGCGTGTAGAGCTCCGCCGGTCGCGACATGGCCGGTGTTCCTGAAAGCAGGATCACTCTCTTGGCAGCCTGGGAAAAACAAGCAGGGCATTATTATCATAATCATTATGAATTTACAACACAGCAGAACTTAATAAGTCACCTCAGTCCTGAAAGAAGATCCCAGACCCCTCCTGTTCAAGTACCCTAAGTGGAAGAGTGCTTCACCTTCACAGGTACTTTCAGCTATCACTGCCTGAAGGCGGTCAAGGACAGTGCTTCAAACTTCCAGGGAGTAGGACAAGCCACACAGTTCCTTAATACCCATCCATATGCTCCAAGGGAAGGAACCCATTTTTACTACAGTACTTTCTGAATCAGCACTTACCCACTAGACACGTTAATATCTTATGCCTGGCTCAACTTTTCATTTGGCATCAGCTATCTCAGGAAGGTGACACACTCTCGCAGGTACATCCCCATCTCCAAAGTAAATTCTCTCATAATAAACCTGCCACAGCAAACCACAAGTAGACTGTCTTTCTCACAAAAGCAGAAGAGATACAAAGAAGAATTATTTTTTTCCTTACTTCGTTAATTTTTTTAAAAATTATACTAGCAAGGAGAAAAAAATTAAGCTCTCTGAAGCAGAGCCAGAAGAAGATCTTATAGCCAATGGTGAGTGTTGGCATAGCTGGCTGGATGCTAGAACATGAGAGAATAAATACAAATCACGTAAGAAGATTGTAAAATGTGTTGTAGGGGAGACAGGAAGAGGATGGAAAGTATCTAAAGTAGGTGCTCCCAAGAAGTAGGGGAAAAAATTACACTATAGACATTAAAGTCTCCAAGATACATTTCTACCTTCATACCACCACTATAACCTAATTCTATTATTAGAGAAAAGCTACGAATTTCTACTCCTGTAAATTCGCATATTGTATTTAAATTACACGTGTCTTGCAATTTCCAACACGGTTTAATGCAGGTTCATTAAAATAACAAAGAGATTGTTGAGTGACATCTGTACCAACAGCTCATTCACATTTAAATGAAAAAGAAAATTAAATTCTTTTATCCTTTCACTGAGATCAACAAGTCACCCAGATCTATTCAGATGTTTCATCCACTTACCAACCAAATCTGGTGGAAAAAAAGTTCCGGAAATTAATTTCAAGACTCTTATCAGCTATTTATATATAGGTTGTGATCAAGGTGGGACTTGCCTTCTCCAATAATCCCTATTAAATAGATCAGAGGGAAATGTGATCACCACCAGGATCAGACAATTCCCATTTAATCTTATAAATCTGCTTTTTTTTTTTTTAAAAAAAAAAGCAGAATAGTAACTGAACTGAGTAAGAGGAGAGGTCAAACCTTTGAGCATGTCAGAAAGTGAGAGTCTGCACAAGACAGAGGCGCTGATGTTACTCAGAAGTAGTCACAGAGACCAGAGATACCAGATCCCATGAGGAAACAGTGATCAAGCAGAAATTAGGTCATTTTTAAAAATTAAGGTAACATTAGAGGACAACTGAACAGAACCTAGACAATATCTGACACCTAGCAGAAACCTTTGAGGAGGAAACTGAAAGTACCCTGAGAAATCTGCTGAAAAGCAAGACAAGTCCCACAAGTGCAAGAAACCTCCAAATTAAACTTGTTCCTCATGGACCAACAGAAAGTAACTGCCAGAAAAAGGGAAACATGAAGGCATGGGATGACAGACATCTCATGTAAGAAAACTATGGATCATGCTAAAGCAATAACACACTCAAAAACAGATCAGGGACATAATGCAACATAAACACAACTGTGTTGAAAGGGTTTATGCCGTTCTCGAAGCTCTTGCTCCTCAGAGGCTGTTCCCCAGGAGCTGCACAAGATGAGGTTGGAACACTAATTCCACAGTAGTCATAACAATTAATCAGGCTCCTTCCCCAATCCCTACATAGGTATCAAAAGAGAGCATGATGAAGTTACAGGTTATTTGAATTCTAAACTTGTCCAGCTGCTGCTTTGCTGTTTATAACTCATTTCTGGACAGGGTATTCAGCCACTTACCAAGGGCTGTGACATGTCTTCTAATTAACCATTTAAAGCAAACTAAAAAGTAAAAAAAAACAAACAATAAAAGCAACAACAGTGAAACCAAACAAACCCCAAAAGACACTAACTCTACAAGAGCTGTGAAGAACTTCAGATATTAATTCCAGAAAATTGCATGGAATATAGGTGGTCTAACTCATTATCCCAAAGGTCCCTTTCAGTTTTAAAACCTGTGGCAGATGGAGCTCAAGAAAGAACAGAAGAAAAAAAAAAAAACAAACCTAGGACAACAAATTTCCAAGTGTTGAAGGCTGACTTAAATTCTGGATGAAAGAAATGGCTTTGATTCCCATTTGTTTTTTTCGTGGCAACTCATTTTGAATAGATGCCAATAAAGATTTGCTCCTGCAGAGAAGTCTCTGCTGATCACTGCTTAATTCTTGTTTCCTGCTGAACCTTCTGTGCTGCCAAGAGTAAGCATGTAGCCTCTTTCTTCAAAGGTCTGTAACAATAATATGGAACTGCACCACAGAAAATAAGATTGCAGGGGCCAGAAAGGACTTTCTAGCAAAATCAGATCTTGTACTCAATTGATACATATTTCCACATAGATGAACTAACATTAGCTGCTCAGTAGTTGCATTGAGGCATGAAGTTCACAGAACTGGTGGAGACCTGGTCTGCAGTTCTCATTTACTAAGAAGCCTAACAAAAATGTGGCTTTGTAGCATTATACAATACACCAGCAAGAATTAATTCCACAGCTGTGAAAACATTTACAAAAGTCACTTTTGAAAGTCAAAGAATAATTTACAAAATGATGATACTTACTTTAGAGGTCAAGACCTAGCAACCAACGATTCAAAGGGGAGTAGGCAAGGCGAGGGGTTATGTGACAGACAAATAATTGAACATGCAAAGAGCCTCATTAACATACAATGACTGTTTCTGTGTTAAATGAATTTCACAGCAGGAGCTTTGCCATATGCTATCAGACTGACATACTTTTTAAAATAAGTGTGGCTGTTTCTGGCTGTGCATCTACTCGTGTCCCCAGCTTTTGCTTACTGAGTCATTTTAAACTGCTTAAGAATAGCTTATCCTGCAAAATGAAAAATCTGAGAAGGACCATAATAATATAATCACCTGACAAAATAGAATATGTGATAAAGGGGAAGAGTAGCAGCTGCTTTGAGGTGTCTGTTTCTCTACTTGGGCAAGAGATCGGGCTCTGCATTTCCTAAGACAATCCTACAGTAATTATTCTGAAAAATAGAAATACTTTTCCCTATTGTTAACCAACATCTAGACAGACAATGTGTGTCAAACAGCAGTAATGAGCTATGAATGGAGCAAATTAAACTGCCTTCCTATTCCAAGAAGGAAAAGAAAATGGGAAGGGCAGATCTGAAGATGAAGCCCTGAGGGCCCACAGCTTCTTCAGTTTCAAGATGAAGTTCTTTCTCTCAGCAGGTGACAATAAGGAAAGGTTTATTTATCTAATCCATACAGATTTGCTACACCTAAAGACAACTGCTATTTATTTCCTGACAGAAACTGAAATGTCTGTGTTCCCTCCTCACCTTCTACCTTCAGCACAGACCTGTTTCTCTCCACTATTTTCAAGTTGCTCTATGGCAACAAGCATAAAAGGTTTAGATTCCAACCACACAGTGTATTTGGACTCCCATAACAAAACCAAAGACCTTCAACCCTGCAGACATCAGGGCATGCATCAGACTATTAACTGGAACAGCAGCTCAATGGGAACAATCAAATTAGTAATATTATCCACATGTTGGAGAGCAATGCTCACAGAGACTGTAAAGAGTGTAAGCATATTTAATGGCACTGAATTTTTTTATTAGATAGTACCTTTTATTTCTCAGTTTCCAATGCAATTCTTCACTACTTGTTGTTCTGCTTCCAAAAAACTCATCCATTTTCCATTGGGACCTTCCCTAGTTTCCATGCCTTGCAGTATTCCATGCAATTACAGAAGAATAAAGACCATGCAGCACCTTGGCTGGTCAAAATAAGTAGAATCCTTTCCAGTCTGGTCCCCAAGAGATCCCACTACAGATCAGTGAAAAACTTGGTTTGTTTGTTTCTCCTCCATCCACATCCCTGTGGCTTTGCTGGTTTAAGGATATTGGTAGTATGTGTACTCCCATGTTTATGTCTCTGAGTCAGTCTAATCTTAGAAGGAAAAAACAAAATGCTTACAAGAAGTGTAATACTATTGACACTTTCTGCCTCTGAGGGAAGCAGATGCAGGGCAGAGGTGAAGGGAACAACCAGTGTTGTCAGTATGCCTAGGAGAACTTAGTCCTAAACATGAAACTACAGAAAACAGCAAGATGTCAAGTAGGTCCTACTACCAACTGACACAGCTTTGAATTAGGGGGAAGGACATACCAGGCCTAACCAGGCCTTTTGGTGACTCAACCACAGCCCAGCAGTATGAAGCTATTCTCACTTTGATATGCATGGAAAAAAGACACAAAGACCACTTTGAACACAGCAACCTCTGGCCTCTGAGTACTGTGAGAGGTGCTGCAGCTGGGGACAAATCTCAGGCAGCTGCCAGCACAGACCTGCTGGTGTGAAAGCTGGCTGACTTTGAAAGCAGCAATTTTGCCACATGACCAAACATCAAAGGACTGTTTTCTACTACAGCTTTCAACCCATCCTCCTCCATAATTCTGCAGGGATGCACACAGACTGTGTGCAAACTCTACTACCTCCTTTTACATAGGCAGACAGAGCATTCTCCCCCATGTACAAGTCTGCACACCCACAAGTTTGCACATCCACTGGAACATGAAGAGAATAAGAAATACGGCCTAAACATCTTGCTGCTGCTATTTCACTCTATCTTACTGTTCATGCAATTCTAAGTTCCTCTCAAAGTTCTGCCTAAAGTCCTCTGTCAAAGTTCTGTCTGTTCTGTAAATTTGGCACAACATGTCTATATATCTACTCTAAACTAATGACAACCTGGGGCAAGCCATGAAGCAGCAAGCACAACCACTGCATACACCCAGCCATTATAAAACGCCTTCCTCTGTCTCAAGTAAAACTTTTCTGAGTGTCAGGGTAGCAGCTAAGTATGTCAGAAAAGATACTGAGTGCTGCACACACAAAATTTGCAGCTTTTGTTAATATTAAAAAAAAGTCTAAAAATTCCCAACTGGCAAACTTAGGTGGCATGTTTAATATATGGCTTTGCTTGACAATTCCATACCACACTTGCTCTGCAATATATACAAGAGAGCAGGAAAAGATGAATTATGACTGAGTAGCTAAAAACACCATTTTGAAAACTGGTCAACATGAGACATTAAAACTAAAATAAGGCTTTAAATGCTGTGACCATGAGCTAAAGATTTGAGAGGTGGAGATTCAGTTTGGCTATCTAACGAGACAAATTAGAAACTAATATCCAAGGTATGTCATCTTTATTATCAATGTACTAATTTAATCCAATTATTGTGCAGTTCTGTATAAGCATTTGCAAAACCTTATGCATTTTATTTACTATTCAAATGGAGAAGTTAAAAGAGCCGATTCTATCAAGATAAAAATAATTAATTAAGTATGGATAGAACTAACAAACATTTCTGTCTCCAAAACATTTTAACTTACATCTGTCCAGTGTCATTATGGACTCATAAATCTTTGTAGCATGTAAAGACCAAGGATCACATTTCTTAAGTAGATTTCTTTTTTTTCTGTCCCTGAAAGTCAGTTCAAGCTTTTATGCTTTAGGACATTGAGATTCCCAGGGGAAATACCAGCAACTATGGAAATTTCAGATAGTTTAAAGTAGTATTATGCTAACAGAAGTGACAATGCTTAGAAGATAAACAAACAAGGCATAAGTTAGCTCCAGGGGCTCTGGTTACAGCATTGGCACAGCTGCACACTGTGACCTTAAGGTAGGGACTGAGGTAGTGGGAGCAGTTTACCTCTCAAGGATTTGCCTACAGTTACACCTTTTTCTGGTCTCTTCTAAGAGCCCTACTCTTGCTCATATCCTTTTAACACAGAGAAGGCAAGAAGAAGAATATTATCCTCAACAGCATGTTTAGCCACACATCTTATTCAGTAATTTCAAGGTATCATGTAAAATAATAAAAATACTCCCATTTCTACCCCACTGGCTACTTACTATAAGTATCACATAGTATAGTTATTAAATTCAGTATTTAAGTGATGAAAGCTCCTGATATTTTAGCAGTTCTTTCAAATATGAAAATGTTGGTGTGATGTGTTGTGCCAGTAGTGACCACAGCATCACTCACTAGGAGCTGAAGACACAGCTGACAAAGGGGATAGTTTTAGAGCAAAATGCCTATGTTGGAAAACAAGGAGATAAGAAAAATGGCTACTACAGCAAATACTTCAGAAATTTAGTCAGCAACCAGGCAAACAGAATTTACCTCAACATCTAACACAAAACATCTGTTGCTGCATGCTCATTGCAGGTGAGATAATGCACTACATGAAAATGAAACTCTTAATGCTTTCAGAAGACTGAAATTCTGTTTCAGAAGCGTCAGCTCTCAATTCTTTAAGACCAGTGATGTGACAGCATAAAACTGTAAATTCTCAGGAAGTGCATACAGGCAATTAACCTTTGCCTAACAGCTACCATCTTTCACTTTCATATCTTGCAGCCTGCAAATAATTTTGACAAGCTGATCCTTACAAAGCTTCAAGTAGCAAAGGATAAGGCTGCCTTTTGAGCATTTTGCAACGAGGCGAATTTGTTATTTTCCACCATTTTCAGACATACACCCTAATTACTGTATTTCAAACTGCTCACAGAATTGAACCTCCTACTTAAGTTTCCAAACATTAAAAGCCTGAAGTGATTTGAAAACCAAGAGAAGACACAAACCAGGCCTTTAAGGAGAACAACCAAGTTATTCAAGGACAACCATCTTCAGCATGCCATTAAGAATCTTGCATATTAAAGTTGGTTGCTATAAAGCCATCACAGATCAAATCATCTCTTTATACATACTGCTGACTAATTGCTGAAGAGGAATTGCATTTATCTTCTTCTAATGTACAGACCCTGCAATGTTTAGAAAC
Source organism: Rhabdornis inornatus (assembly GCA_013397075.1). Classification (NCBI taxonomy): domain Eukaryota; kingdom Metazoa; phylum Chordata; class Aves; order Passeriformes; family Rhabdornithidae; genus Rhabdornis; species Rhabdornis inornatus. Next base: position 1,983,096 of record VWZS01006282.1, on the reverse strand, counting down.
TACCCATAACTTTAACCTGGATATGGTAGAGGTTACGAGGGTGAGTTCTATTCTTTGATCCCAGGACAACAGGAAAACATCAGAATTTACATTTCTCCGGTATCTTACTGCCTCCCTTCTGTGGACCACATGTCCCGCTAACCTCACATTCTGCCATTTCCCAGTAGCTCTGTATATGTGACCAACAGAAACGCTCCTAATCCCCAGCCACACAAATACACTGGAAGCCTGCAGTAACAGTCTAGAACACTAAAACCAGGGAAGGGCCCTAGGCAATGCCACACATGCAACAGCAATTTGTGTGCTGAGAAGTAACTGATAATGATTATTTTCATTTAACAAGCTATTTTGACACCATTATATTCTTTCTACTCTCCCTGAATACATTAAGTTCTGACATTCCCTTTTCTTTGTCACCACAGAACTCAGTGGCAGTACCACAATTACATCAAGGGAGCTTTTGAAGTTGTTTTGTTAGGTTTTGCCATCTAGTATTTGTATGCAAACAAGTGATAAAGCCAAATTTCAGTCTTGGATCTACACTATTACCTGGATTTCCCTTGCACACCAAAATAATTCAGCTGCTGGCTCCTAAACCTGGTAAGTGGAGCAACACTGCCCTGGGAGCCTGATAGTAGCAATCAGAGCTTTGGCAGCCAGCATACACACCTTGAGTAGAGGCATGGCAGCTTGGCAGCGTGCAGTTTTTGTGTTCTTCAGGAAATGAGATTCATCCTGAAACAAAACAAGCATGAAAGCAAAGTCAGTTCAGATCCATAGTTAAATGCAGGTTACAGAACAAATTCCCAGTATTCTCAGCTATCTAGTACTACAGGCCTTTCATTCAGGATATTTCAGGCATTGGGATAGTCACATCAAATTCTAAACAAAAAGACAGGATGCAGAGTAGCAGGCCTCCTGCACTCAAACCTGGAGCAAGCAAATGGAACAAAAAATCAAACCTTGCAGGCATGAACCATAAATGAACACCAAAAAAAAGTGAGCAGAGGGGGCTGAAGAGGGAAGGAGAAAGAGGAATATTATTTCCATCACTGATACTCATTTGCCCCTATGTATCTTTTAAATGCAGCAAACACAGGAGGACTATACAGTGCCAGTTCCCTTAATAAAGGGTGAATGCAAATTATAAGGAAAAAAGAAATCTAATTAAGATCCAACTGTTCTGTTGATAGGGCTCACCAGGTGGGTAATAGTCTCCTACTTCAGACATCACCCTCAAATGGGCTTCACTTCTGCTGCTATAGTAAGGCAGAATTTAAGGCACAAAAAGCAATCGGTACCCTCCAAGGATATATTCTCATCTTTCCGTGTGTGTAGAAACAAGCATGCAAAGACATTGCAACTACTTAGCCTCTCAGGCACAGTCTTCTCCCTCCTAAATAACAAATAAGCTACATTAATTTTCCCAGCCACCAAAAGAAGATTGGAAGAAAAAGCAGGAAAGCTCAGCACGCAGTAGGACTACTCTCTTTGTAGGTAAAAACCTACAAAGGGTCCAAATTTGAACATATAAACACACAGAAAGAACATCTGCCAGTTCACGGCTGGTTAGAAGTTCCAAGGCAGTAGCCTCGAGCCTACAAAAGTAATAATCTGCATTTCCACCTTGACAGAATGTTTAGTCAGAGTGTGTGTAGGAGAAAAAATACAAAAATGAAAAAGATCAGCTCCCCCATGGGTAGTTTGGTCTCCAAAGAACTCCATCTATTACCACATTCCCATCTGATGCTGAGAAACAAAAAGGTTATTATGTTCCTATTGTCATGATCTTTGGGCAGGTGTGTATGTGTGCTGAAAACTAGACTGAGAACATCAAACACTCATAGTAAGCTACATATACACTTTTGCTCTCTATTGATCCAAGCTGGATTTGAAACACTAGATGTTTTGAAGTTTTAGTAACTGAAATCCAGAAAAATGCCATTAACTGTGGCTCTCTAAAAAGATAAAAACTAGAATTTGAAGTAATTTACAAAAGAAATGATACAAGTGATCAAAGAAGGCTTAATGCAGATTGTCAGTGGAACACAATCTAAGGGAGATGGCTTTGATGCTTTACCCACATACTTGATGTTGAAAGGTTATCTGGTTTATTGGATAAACACTAACACCACCCTGAAGTCCAAGAGTTAAGAAGATAGAATTCTAAGACTACTGTATTGACACACAACATTAAACACTTTTCTTTCCAGCAGAGGACATGACCAAGCACAATGAAATCAGAGAGGCACCACAACCAGTAAAAGTGAAAACACAGCCTTAGGAATTACAAAGGAATTAAACTCTTACTAGTTATTTCAAAAGGTTTCAGAGAGACCTCATGCTTGCACTCATGAAGGCAGCTGTGATCACAGCTACAATTACAAGTTGCTTTCACTCCTAAGTAAGGCCCACTTCACACTTCTTTCCTGTACAAAGGCTACCTCATTTGCAGCATAGAATTAACTTGAAAATTTTCATGTACCACTTACAACAATAACTACTTGGAATGTGCTCTTAAGTTGCTTGTCCATCCTGCTGAGGAGATCAAAACTGATGATGTTTATCAAGCTTCCTGTGAGGTTGTCTTTCCCACTCACTATGACATTGGTGCTTCCTGGACTCAAGGATGGAAGCCATCTGTGAAATGCCTGGAGGAAGAAGAAAGAAATTAATTGCATTCTGGTGCTTATCTTCTTTGTCAAGACCCCAAAGCACTACATAGAACATCCTCATGAATACTTAGAACATGGACCCACCCCATCCACCATCAGACATCACTTTGGAACCCAGTAAGGGTAAGCAGCCTTCCCATGGCAACCTCCCTGATAATGGGAATGCCAAGAACAGAATTCAGGCTACAAGGCAACATCTACTTTACACAGCAAGGAAAGCTCAAACCCTATTTCTTCTTACTGGAAAAAAAACCAAACCAAACAGACAAACAAAAGAAAAACAAACCAACCCCAGTGATACCCCAAAAAAACAAACAAAAATCTGATCTTTAGTGGAAATGTGCATAACCTCCTGAGAAAGGTACCTGCTATGCTCAGAGCCAGAGAATACTGTGACCACTGCTTACAGGGAAATTTAGTTTTCCCACTCAACAGGAAACCTAAGGTTGTGAAACACAGACTTCTAAGCAGTAAACATCTATCACTATAGCAATGTTTACTCCATGGTGAGGGTGAAGTACAACTCACCCAGATGAACAAAACTCTTCCACTACCTCCTCTGCTTTAAAAGTCCACCAAAAAACCCCAAATAACCAATAACAACAACAAAAAAACAAAATGAAAAGATCAAGTTGACAACACACCAGCTGCTCTATGACAGTAGCTGAAATTCATGTGGTAATTGTCATTCAATCAACCTCTTGAAATGCTCCACACACCAGAGCAAGATATCCTCCCCCAAACCCATCTGTTAGCCAGACCACCCACCATTTCCCTTGTAATTCTGTCCCCAGTGACACCAAGCTCTCTGCAGCATTTGAGTTCTGCTGATGTTGCTCTGCAGAAAACTGTCTGGGCCCATCAGGATCTGCGCCCTACAGAAACGGAACCAAACGGTGATGAGAAATGGCATCTCTGTCTCTAGGAGCTTTGCCTGTTGAAATCCCCCAACCACAATCATTCCTCTCCACTGTTCAGCAACCTCATACAGCAGCAAGAGTTAAATGTGAGCTTCTCACATTTCTCAGTATGTGAGAAAGTAACAATTAACTATCCTTCTCCACTTACTGAAAGCACCACAACCAAAATGACCGAACGTGCAGGCAAGGTTAGATACCAACCAAAAAAGTATGTGCTTGACACCATCTCAAAATTTAAGACAAAGGTGGCAGCAAAAGGAAAGTACCTAGAAACTCCTACTGTACTGCCTTCATGTTTAATAAAGGGCATGTGACTAATTTAATCCTGAATTTTTCACAGGGTGCTGACCTTAGTCCACAAGAAGTGCTATGAAACTACCCTGTTAATGATTTAAGTTTCAATGCTGAACTCCAAGTTCACATGGGTGCAACACTTCTGACCCAAGAGTACCTGGCACCTTCCCACCAGCTTCCTATGGCACCTTGACTACAAGGTCATTCAGTGGCCTGAGCCCAGAAAGCCAAAATAAAACACTGATATTGCTAAGATGAAGAAAATTTCTGCTGATTTGGTTCCAGAGACACCACAAAAGCTTCTACAATTACAGTAAAACACATCTCTACTAGAATGAACTGAGAAGATTACAGACTATAATAAATTTCACCTTCTGAATTTCTGTGACACATTTTCCTTACATCTGCATCCACCACACACTCAAAAATCAACCAGATCTCTAAAGCAAATGTTCTAACGAAACATATCCCACAAGAGCCTCCTGGGCAGCTGGGAGTAGGGGAAGGAAGAAATCAAACACTCAAATAAATTAAAAGAAAATCAGAAACAACCAGACAAAAATGCCTCATATTTCTTAAATCTCCTGAAGCAGAATGTAGAAGTTTATTTGCAGTTGCCCAATACTTCAAGGAAACCTAGGCTCAAATTGTTCCTGGCAGATACCCCACAGAAGCAATGGATTCAGGCTAGGTGTTTTCCCACAGATCTGTAGACCTTGAGATTTCAAGTATGATGAGCATCACTCCCTTTTTCAGTAAACAACTTTATTTTCTTTTTACCCTGCATTTTGTTGCACTACTGGACATTAAAACACACAGCAAGGTGCTCAGAAAACCTGGTTATAGCACAAAACCAGCAAATCCAAATCAATACTTTTCTCATCAATGCAATATTCCAGGAAAAGCTAAATTCCCACCTCTTCCTTCTCTGGGTAGAATTTACTGACCTAAAAGCTCTGGCTCACCTTTTGCTCCCACGGTGAACATTTCACTAGCCTATGGCAACCCAACAGCCTCAGTATACAAACTATGGCAGTGATTTATTTCAAGACAATTTCTCAACCATACAAGCTTTCTTGGGCTTTTACCAACATTAATAAAGGGCTCAGAGGAGTCAGCAGCATCCACTGGACAGGCCAAAATACATATTATGACAGACACTTAATAGTGATGATGATAATGGGGCCTTTTGAACAGAGCGGAGAATCCCAGCATCTGGGCCCCTACTGCAGCCACGAAACTGGCAAATACTGCTATGATGGGCTCAAATACAAGACAATTGCTTGAATGTAACTATTATCTTTGACACTGATGAGTAAAATGCCTCCTTGCAGCCAAGTGACTTGCAGGAACAAAGTTAACAGAGGGTCAGAGGACACACTTTCTCTAGTTGTCCCTCTTCCCAACAGATCAGCTGGACTACAAAAAGAAAATCAGCCTATAAAAAATTAGGCATATACCCTACAGTCAACACCAAGCAATTCCCACCATCAAGTTTCTAAATCAGTACAATATTTTGTTTCTTTGCCTTAATACATTTAGAAGTTTAACTTTTGCAAAGCACAATAGAGTCTAACCATCACACAGGCTCTTTACTGACCCTGTGCACGTGCCCAAGCTCACAGTACCTCTTCCCATGTAAACCTCACAGAAGAAGGAGTGACCACCAGCAAGGGCCATTCCTGCTGGTAATAGGCAGCAATGCAGATGGCCTGGATGGTCTTGCCCAAACCCATATCATCTGCGAGGAGCAAACGTCCATTTCTGGAAATTGCAAAACTGGGGAAAATAGAGGGAAAGAAGAGTCAAGAAACAGGAAATCTGGCAACTAAAATGAGCATGTCATGACTGAGCTTCTAACGTGGATCATCTGGAAGTGATCTGGGTTCTTCACTAAACCTGGATTTTCTCCCTTAGTCTTCATACAAGGGAGCACTCTCACAAATCTCTCAAAGCTTGGAAGCTCCTGAACAGCGTGTTTCAGCCCAGTCCTTAGAGATTTTGATTTCATATGAGAAGTAGTCTCAAGACCTCACAATTATTTAAAGCACATTCTTTCCATCACATTGTGTTCCAGAGTTCATTCTGGATGAGCTAAGAAATTATTACTAAAAACAATAGCCATTTAAAACCATTAAGTACAGACTGTCCTGGACTGCATATTGAAATCAACAACTAATGATCATATATGATGGGGACAGGGACATTTAAATTTGTATCTGTACATATAATTAGTAATTTTAAATCTTTTAGGGCTTAGGTCCCATTTCCTGGTCCCTTCTCATCCATATTTAATAGTCAAAAAGCAACAGAAGAGATGCACTTGGGAAAAAAACCAATTACCTTACAAAATAAAAAATCATATGACAATTATGTACATACTGAATCACAAGAGGGAGATCAGAGATGTACCATTTGAAAAATTTTTTAGACTAGCAAAATACTACTTTCCACCTGACTCATGATGAATTCTATCTAGAAACAAAACAGATTTGTCACTCAAAAAATAATAAAAAAATTTTTAAAAAATCCCAAACAAACCATACCATACCAAACAATCAAAAACCCAAAGTGGCAGAGTATAATAGACTCAGACCCTAGAGAAATGCAGAACCCTCTGTGGACAAGAAGGTAAACTGGGCACCAGTATAAACTACACAATTCTAGACAAGGACCAGCACTCAACAGCTTGCAAAAAGGACATACTTCACACCTTCCCGCTGAAAGGGCATGAGGCTCGTCACAATTTTGGAGTCCACTACTGAAAGGTCAGCATCAGGAATGTCTGTCTGTGATGGAGATCTCTGGAGTTGAGCAGCGAAGGTCTTAATTACTGCTTCAGGCAGTGGCTCCACTTCTACAGACACGAGGCTCAGTAACATTACCACTGCAAAGAACAGAGCAGTTTGTTATCTGAAGGGACAACACACACACAACTTCCATTATGCATCTCAGGACACAACCCTCAGCCTTGTCAAAAATGTAATTTCCTATCCTGAAACAGCTCACAGAAATCATGGCATTGTGCACAGGTGTTAGCCTGGCCTCTTCCATAAAGTCTATTTCAGAACCACAGGATGAATCACATCTCCTCCCCTCGTACTTAGACTTGGTTACAAAAAAACTGAAACTCTGATGCCATCATTCAGAGATGATTGTTACTAATACAGCTGGAGCTGGATTATTCACGATGAGGGCAGCTTAGGGCACACTTTACTCAGAAAGGAAAGTACAGATTTGAACAAAAGAGCTCCTGAAGCCTAGAAAGCGGGGGCATCTTTATCTTGACCTTGGGATTCTGTACCTCTGAGGCTTCCACCATGCCAAAACCATCAGAAGTGACCCAAGACAGTTACCTAAAAGAGTATAATTCATCTTCATTTTTGAAAACTCTCTTCTCCTGTTCCCTTAATTCACACAGTTGAGCTCTGCCTCCACTTTACCATGCTTATTTACCACATAGTAAGAAAACAGGAAGCAGCTCTTGTACCACCGGCAGCAGCACTTCAACAGCCATCCTCCAGGACCAAGCATCTCCCTGCTCAGCTTGTGGCCACTGCTGTTCTCCTGGACAGAGGCAGCTTACAGGCCAGAACCAGCTTACTTCAGCCACATCAGTTCCTCAATACTACTGTTCCTTCACCCATGGAGCCTCACAACTTTACCTTCCCAACTGGACTAAAAGGATCCCCAGCATCCATTATGCCATGATCTTGGAGCCTTCATCTTTTCAATCCATGCATCATAACAATCACAGCATTTAGCCAATTCTCCTCCTGGATGACCTTATTTTAGTCCCCTCCAGCAGCCTTTCCAGCCTATTCCCCCAAAAATAAAAGTGTTTCTTTTTAATCTAATAGTTAATTTCTAAGAAAATAAATACTATTTTTAAACACACAGTGAGCTGTGACCAGGAAAATTTATTTAATAATTTTTGTCCTATGAAATCAACGACACGTCTACACTAGGAACACAAATACAGGCGCATAGATTTTTATTGCAGGAAGCAATTTCCTTTTTTCTTTAGTAGTCGGTTTGTATATGAAGTCCAGAATATAAAAAAATCTACTTGGAAAAACAACTAAAATAAGAACTCACTATACCAGCAGTAAATGCACCAGAATTCAGTTAGGTATTTTTGTTTCAGTTGTTTCCAAGAGGAAAACAGCAGGATGGACTCCTGCCATATAAAGGGGGAAAGCAATTCCAAGAAATATACATATGAAAAGATTTCCATTTGTGGTTGGGCAATGACCAAACTTTTTAAACTCTCCAGTTTAATTTCTACTTCTTCAATTGCAGGAATTCTCTCTACCCAAAGAACAGCACAAGCTTGTTATTACACTCACAGACAGAGCTATGTGTTAGCATAATTGCTACAATTTGCTCACTGATAATTCTGTTGCTATTGTTCTGTACATGAGCTGGGAGAGTGATTAAGATATATCTGCCACCAGGATGATTCATCCAACAGACAGTTTTTAGTGAAGTGACCTTTATATAAAGATGACTGAGCAACTAGGCAAAGAGACATTAACCTCTACAAACAGTTCCCAGCTAACAGATATCTCTGCTGGAAATGGCAACCAGCCTTTCTAAATTCTCTTTTTTTAATTTTGATGTAGGCAAATGAACAGGCAACAAAGCAAATGCTGTTCCTCTAAAAGGCACGTGCTGAAATCCTCAAATGCCCTCACAAATTACACTCTGCAAGATTTATGGATGATTTTTTTCCTTTCCTCAAATCTGTGGGATTCTGAATACTTCATGTAATGTGTACAACTGCCAGTCAGCATGACCAAGCCTATGACAGACTAGGAGGTGATGTGTCTGCTCAGACTGCCTGGCACATGCTACAGGATCAGGCCCTTTGCATGTACAAAAGGCCTCTTGACCGAATTGTGAGCCATCAGCAGCAGACACCAAAATCAGCAATGTCAACATTCCAACCCTGCAGTTTCATAAGTCTCCTCCAAGATACACTCACTTGTTTTCAAGACCTGACCTTCCTACACAGCCCCACCACATGGGCTTTCAGCCCTACAACCATTACTAATGTTATTAAGACATGCACCATAGAAGCATGCACTTACTCAATTATTAAACACACTCTGGTATCCCATGGAAGCAGGAGTCCATGCTGGAGAAAAACTACTCTGAGAAACAGCATTTCAGCCTGAAAGACTCACACTTCCTAAGGATGTGTATAGAGCACCTGGCTTATTATCCTTCTGAAACTTACCCAAACCAAATTTCACAGCCACAAACCCTCACATGAGCACCAAAGCAAACACAGCATGCCAACTGGGGTGATAAATAATAGTTATAATACTTAGGACTTGTGTAATGCTATTCATCTCAAAGCACTCTATAAACTTCAATAAACATAAAAACCTGAGAAGCAAATGTGCTAGAAGCATGCTGCAGAGACTGGGTGATTCTGCAAAACTGCATCTATTAAAAAAAAAACTGTACCAAAACACACTTCTACATTTCAGTTTGGCAAGTCACAGTTTCAGCAGCATTATACAGATGCAAAAAGGCAAAATGCGCAATGGGTGAAACTGATGCACAGGAAGTTCTCCCTCACTGGAGAAACATAGCTACTCACTTAGTTTGGGGTAATCCTCCAGCAGGAAATTCCACTTTCTGGTATTCATATCTGCAATAGTTACAACAAACATTGTCGTAAGTCTCTTTTAAAAAAAGACTGAATTCTCTGTCCATAAGAACCTGCCTACCTACCTATATCCTCTGCATTTCAAAGCCGTTTTGGAAGAATTGTTACCTTGATAAAAATCAGTTCTCCTCTGCTGCCATGTTAAGCAAAAAATTTGAAGATTTAAAAGTATGACCACACATCTAGAAATGGTGGTATCACCAAATGAATGCATCTGCTCAAGGATTTTGGCAACCACTTTCCCTTCACTGCAAGAAGGGATGAAGAATATGTACAAAGTTTCTATTTGTGAACCAACAAACTCTGACCTCAATCACTTTCAGTTGTGCCACAATACCCTAGAGTCAAAATGCTCAGGAGGCTACAGGAGGAAATTCATCAATTCATCAATATCCAAAAGATAACATCAATGCCAGACCTATCTGGCAGGCTTATCCCCAGGTAGCATCTGTGTACAACATCCAGGGAAAGAAGACTGAATTCAGAGTCAGGTGAAGACACAGTGAGCCAGGTGGGGCCCTGCTCAAAGAACTAGAGCTCCAAAATTTCTTCTCCATGTTGTCACTGACCTTCTGTGACACTGTGCATGTCACCTCATCACTCTGTGTCTCATTTCCCAAATTACAAGTGGAAAAAAATATATTTACCATTGAAATCTGCGTGCCAACATAAAAAGTGCTCTAAAGGTACATTTGCCTTGAAAACATTGGTAAAACTCCTGCAAATTAAATCTGCTGAGGCACTTGCAGCCACTATACAGCACAGTAAAGCAGAAATAAGAGAACGTCCAGCTGCATTTGATAATAAAGACAAGAACTTTGCATGGTCTCCATACTGCTGGCAAATTATCAGCACAACCCACCTCACTTACAGTATTTACAGTAAATATAATCATGCTGAGATCCAATATATCACCTCAGCTAACAGGCACAGAAGAGGACATGTTCTGCCATGGGATAAAGTGCTGGACACAGACACAACACTGAACTAGAACTACAAGATCTTTCAAAATCTTCAGCAAAGCACATTTCCTCATTCTCTTTCAGAGCCTCTCTCCTATGAAGCAAGAGCAGCCCCAACAAGGTCATTATTAGAAAGCAGACACAGCAGGAGGCTCACCATAGTTTCTGGAACCCATCTGTTTGAACACTCCGATCACTTCTGCAGAATACCCAATATCGACCTCAAATCGCAAGCGAGAGATAAGCACACACTTCCCTTTCACAAGGGCTGAGGGCTTCTTCCAGTTCTTACACATCTTCAAGAGGGATTTCACATCAACCCCCCTGTCAACAAAATGAGAGCCTGATGCCAAGCCAGCCACATTTTCTCCTTCCAGTGGTGCCAGAATCACTGAAGAAAGTTGATTTGCTTCTTCCACTAGGGAGAAAAGCATAGAGATATAAAAACGAATTAATAACAAAGAACATACACAAGTTTGAAAGCAATGATGATTCCCTGCTTTCATTCACAGGGACAAATAGAGAAAGCAATGGCCTGGAGGAGCAGGTTGGTGGGATTTTCCACAGAGAATACAGCAGGGACAAAGGGAACATGTTATAGTAAATGGACAAGGACCTGTCCAGCACTGTGATTGCACTAAGCTCCCTCTGTGTCAGCAATCCTAAAATGTGGCTCTCTAGGCCAAGGCAAGTAATCTGCAGAAGCACATTTAGCAGTAAATTGCACACAGCTGTACAGTGCTTTCAGTCAGAAAATCACAGGGACAGAGCCATAGTGACCAATAGCATGTGGCTGAAAAGATGGGAAGATGCTTCCATAAACAGCAAAGGAGAAAGATTTAAAAATATCTGCCTCCTGCCTCACACCAATGTCTGATAGACAATCCATCTAGAAGGAATGCTGTGTATTCGCAATGCTGCAGGAAGTAATCTACTCCAATTTCCTCTATCTTTTTTGTTACAATTTAAGTTCATTACCCTTTATTCTGTGTCTTACAGTTTAACTTGCACTTCCACCCAACCATCTGCACTCCTATCTTACCCATCACCAACAATCACCTCTGTCACAATGCCAGGGCATGGAGAGAGGAGGGACCCTGCATTTTACAGATGTTAGCCTGAGAACACAGCTATCCACAGTAACAAACATGCCACTTACCCCGTGTTTCCCTGGCAATCTATACCCATTTATTACTGTAACTGAACTCTGATGATTAAGGAATGGGACTACTATTTCCTATACTTTTTACAGCACCAAAGTAGCGAAGTTCATCCCCAGGTCTCCACCTCACAGATACTACAGTAACACGAAGATCCATGAACATCTCCAGAGTCCATTAGACTCAAGAGCAGGGGACCATTAGGCACACTCTGCCTCCAAGCACTTGTGGAAGGCAACTTCCCCTCTCTGGGAGCTGTTTAGAATAAACCCAGGTGAATCCAGGCCTTTGAGCATTGAGCTGCACATCATGATCCACTCTGCTTCTTTTTAAGTAGTCCAGAAAACTGATATGCAACAAAAAAGTACAAACTTTAAGGTCAGTGGTCAAGATGCGAAAACAGATAAAGAAATTCAGACCATTTCTTCCTAATCAATTAATAAATAAATCATTTGGGTATCATCCAACCTTATTTTAAAATAAGTGACTTCCTGAATAAATCCAAGCATTTGAGATTTCTACTCCAAATAAAAAGTTTAAGGGCACCCACTGAAAATAATTTTTAAATTAGAGGGATTGGAAACCACCAATTTAGACCTTCTCCTCCCAACGCACCAAGCAAAAGATTTTAGATGCTACTGGTTTAGCATTGTGTAGTCAGAGGGCACTTCTACAATTAAAACTGAAAGAAACTAGGGGGGAAAAAAGCCTATTTTACTCCTTTATTCCAACATTTGTTTCTAGGCTTGACTGCATGTTTAATTTATAGTACAAAGATTAAAAAGGTGACACAGGACCACATTATTCAGAAAAACTAAATTACAAATGGGAACTTAAAAACATATTTGTTTTACACTTTCGCTTTTACATTTTCAAGGCCCTTTTAAGTTAGTTTCCTTTTCTCAGGCTATTTTCCCCAATTTCACAGGCCAGTGTTGCTCACATTGTTGTCTTCACTTGCAAACAGGAACTTTTCACAGAGTACTCATATATTTTATAGCTTTAAAGAAAAATGCCTGATTTCTAAAAACCATTCTCTTCATTTGCAAGCTCCTTGGTACAGAGACTCTGCTCTCATCTGTACTTGATACACTTCAAGCAAGCCAACAGCATTTAAATTATAAATGTGTGGCAACCCACATGGGAAGCTAAAATACCAGCACTCAACTGTGGTTTTTTAAAGTGCTCAACACAGGCCTAATTCTGTTCCCACTGAAATCAATAGTGATTTATCACTCACTTCAATACAGTGTGCTTTTGAAAAGCCTACCTGAAGTGTTTGCCTCTATCATCCCTCAATCTTTCCAGAATAAGATGACAGGAGAGGAAAAAAAAGATAAACCCATCCTTGCTATACAAAAAAAAAAAAAAAAAGGCAAATTCACTTTCAGTCTCACTCAAAACCCTGGAGAATTATCCTTTATCCTTTTCTGACACACAAAATTAACAATAAAAGTGTTTCTATAAGTGCTATTTTAAAAGAAAATACATGAATGGACCCAGAACTTAAGCATTAGCACTGGAACACACTCAGTTTTTAAAACAAATTCAAAACAAGTACCAGCACAGCAGGTTATTTTCCTATGATCTTGTCAGTTGCTGAAAAGTTCAGTGGTAGAGAAAGTGCAGCCTGTGCTTAGTATTTAGATTACATGAAAAATTAAATTATTTCTAATCAACTACAAAGTATCAGAAAAATGTTATGAGCTAGATGCCTAAAAGATGGGCATTATCTTTAAGTGGCACTACTTTTATTACTCAAGACACTAACGAAGCTAAATAATAACTACGGAGAGCAGGGGAAGGAGGGGGTGTCAACATTCCACTTGTTTTTTATCATTCAACATTTACTTACAGAGACTGCTGTAATCTTGCATGCTGAAATTCCATTTTTTCATAGCAGGATCTGAAGTAGGGCAAGAGTAATACGGCAGAATATGAATCATTTGGGGCAGAAAAATAATGGTGGTGTGAAATGTTCATGCAAGGTGAAAGTATTCAATCTACTCAGGCAAACTTTTCACCACACATCTGAAAAAGAGTTATGCTCAAATTTATAGCTACATGACACCAGAAAAAGCCATGGGGAATATCAATACTAAGACAAGAAGAATGCAACAGCCGTTCACAGGGATCAGCAACACAGAGGGAAAACAAACAGAATATAACAAATAAAGGTAGGGTAAAAGATCAGAGGAAAGACAAAAGGGGGAGATTTCACTGCTCTCTGCAACCCAGGATATCAAATCAGCTCATAACTCTGAACTACAGCTGAAGTGACCCATTTTCACATCCCAGTTTATGAATAACTTTGCTTCCTTCACTTCCAAAAAACTCTGACCAGTTGTTGCCACTAAACTTCAGAGAGCACTGCTCATAAAGCAAGGCTTCTGGCTTCTTTTCTAAATCCAAGCTCAAGCTATTTATGTCCAGAATTTCTAGCCAATTTAATCTGCATTTACTTTTCTAATCCCCCATTAATACCACATATTCCACCCCAGCAATAGGTACACTGGTAAGAGCAAGTAGCAACTACAATCGCAACAGATGCCGAAACTTCAACCCCATTTAAAACAGAGATAACAGCAAACAAACAATTCTTACCATAGGCTTTGCTTGGTACCTTCTTAAACACAGCAATAAGTTCAGCATTATACCCTATTTCAACCTGGAATCGGTCTTCCCCATATTTCACACATTTTCCTTTTGTAACATTATTTGCTTTCTTGTGAGAGGCAGCTTCAAAGGTAGAGTTCACACCAGCAGAGCTGGCCAGCTTCTGCATCCTGCCACTGGCCTGAGAGACAAAACCTACCCCTGTTCTTTCTGTCGGTCTGTTTATGTTCATCAGCATTTCTGAATCGCTCAGAGTGGCGCTGCTTGGTGTAGAAACATATTTAATGGCAGATTTGTTCTGAGTTTGTAAATCTTTACTACCATCAGGGTGCCCATTATCAATGAATCTTGGATGAGGTGGTCCTGTGGGGTTTTTGAAAGCTGGGTAGCATTTGGGCTGCTGGAATGTTCCATCATTAATTAAATTGTGTTGTCCATGTTCCTGACTACCAGCATCCAAGTAATGTTTATGGGTATAACTCCGAGAATTTGGGAACTGCTTAAGGCCACTTGCTTGTTCTGAGTCCTCTGAACAACTCTTTTGCAGCTCTCTGTGTGAGCCAGCCATCTGTTGGTTTGCTGTGTAATGGTTATAGCCTTTCTGGAGACAGCTCTTCTGCTCCACAGGCGTGTTTGTATTCTGTCCGTGCTGGCTGGTGAACCCATGATTGTTTTCTTCCTTTGAGCTTCCCGGATTGCCCAGACTCTGTTCTTTCTGTGGAGCTGCAGCGATGCTCACGTGCCCAGCTCTCTGGGCTGCCAGCCTCTCTGCTCTCCTAGCCAAAGCTAGCTGGCGGTTCTCTTCAATCCTTCTCTTCTGCTCCTCTGTAAGGCCTGATGACATCTTCAACAATTCCAACAATAAATCTGTACCAAAACTACATTGAGAATTAATCACAGAGGCACCTGCTTCTTTCGAGGAAGGCAGACCAGTCTACAGAAAAAAAAAATTGTTGTATTGGTAACTTAGTATTATTAATGATTATTACTGTAACTGATCCTACACAAATCTAGTAGTACAGCAAAGCTGTCACACCAATGCTGAGCCATTATCAGCACGTAGATGGTGAGAGACACTGATGAGGCCTTGTATGCCAGTCCTGCATAGATAGAACATATGGAAAAATGAGAAATCTCCTATTCCACTACAGTTCTGAACACTCTTCTCTGCAGTTCTCAGCAGAACTAATAAAATAGCAAAGCACGGAGACATCCAGCACTGCAGAGCCAGCCCTGCAAAGGCACATGCAGGCAAAGGATTACATCCCTGCACAGTCTGGTGAAGTGCGTCCTATTTTGGGTACCAATTAGCACAGATGGGACCACGCCCATCTTCCCTGGTCACCTTCGGTTCCTGAGTAATTCAGAGCGTGGCAGGTACATGCTGAACCCCACAGGACAGAGCCAGCTCCGCCTGAGAAACTTCCACTCGCAGGTCACGGACCTTCAAACAGAAGCGAGGAGCTGGCTCCCATGACATCTCCCAGCAGCCTGCCTCGCTCCATGCGCTCGCTGCCCCGAGTCCTGCGGGATGCCAGACCCCTCAGTTCCTCACCTCCCTGCAGGTGGTAGGGATCACCCTCTGCCCCCTCCTCTCCCATGAGCAGGGCAGGCTCCCGTCACAAGCTCCACGGAGGTCCCGACCCACCCCGTCCCTCGGCCCCCGCGGCCGCGTCCCGCCGGCCCCGGGATCCCGGAGATCAGGCCTTGCTCCCCGCCCGCCCCAGGGGCTCCGCCGCCCGCTCACCGCCGGCAGGCACGGCCCGGAGAGCCTTAGAGGGACTACAGCTCCCAGCAGGCCCTGCGCTACCGCCCGGCGGCACCGAGTGAGCGGCAGCGTACAGCACGCCGGGAGAGGAGAGCGGCGAGCAGGGCGCGCGGGCGGCTGGGAGATGTAGTCTTCCGGTAGCGGCGCCATCTCGGGGGAGCTGGGGTTGCGGCGTTCAATGGAAGGAGCCGGGACGCCGGGTCCGCCCTCGCCACTCGCTCAGGCCCCCTACGGCGTGTGGGCACTGCTACCGGCCCCAGGCTGAAGCCTTGCCACAGCCAGCACCCAGCTCTGTACGGCGGGGGGGGGCACCCTTGCTGGCTGCCCCCAGTGTGTGGGTTAGGCACGGCAGTGTGTGCTGTTCTGAACGGTGACGTGCACGGAGTAAACAGTGGAGCTGATGTGTGAGAAAGAGTGATGGGCATGTCAGCAGTGAGGAAGGAGTCTGCCCCCGGGGGTTAGGAGTAGCAGCTGGCATTGGTGCAAGACTGCTTTGTCATTTTTGAGTATTGGCGGTAGGTTGGAAAATAACCTCTGAGACCGTCAAGTCCAACCTATGACCAAACACCACCAGGTCAAACACACCATGGCACTGAGTGCCACGTCCAGTCTTTCCTTAAACACCTCCAGGGATGGTGACTCCACCACCTCCCTGGGCAGCCCATTCCAATGTCCAATCACCCCTTCTGTGAAGAAATTCTTCCTGATGTCCAACCTAAACCTCCCCTGCTGCAGCTTGAGGCTGTGTGCTCTCATCCTGTCCCTGGCTGCCTGGGAGAAGAGCCCTACCTCCACTAGCTACAATCTCCTTTCATTTGCAGAGTGATAAGAGGCTCCCCTGAGCCTCCTTTTCTGCAGGCTAAACACCCCCAGCTCCCTCAGCTGCTCCTCACAGGACTTGTGCTCCAGACCCTTCACAGCTCTGCTGCCCTTGTCTGAACTCACCCCAGCACCACAGTGTCCTTCCTGAGTTGAGGGGCTCAGAAGTGGTCACTGCACTCGAGATGTGGCCTCACCAGTGCTGAGTGCAGGGGGACAATCACTGCCCTGGTCCTGCTGGCCACACTATTGCTGATACAGGCCAGGTGCCATCGGCCTTCTTGACCACTTGGGCACGGCTGGCTCATGTTCAGCTGCTGTCAACCAGCGCCCCCAGGTCCTTTTCCACTGTGCAGCTTTCCAGCCGCTCTGCCCCCATCCTCTAGTGCTGCCTGGGGTTGTGAGTGAAGTGAAGGGCCTGGCACTTGGTCATGTTGAATGTCATACCCTGGTCTCAGCCCATTCATACAGCGTGTCCAGCTTTCTCTGCAGAGTGACAATCCAACCCAATTTGGTGTCGTCCATGAATTTTCTAATGGTAAACTCAATCCTCTCATCCAGATTACCAATAAAAGTACTAGGCCCAATACTGATCCCTTGGGACACTACTAGTGACCAGACAGATGAGGGGATGTGCCTGGAGGCTGGAAGAGGACAGATGTCAGGGCTTTCTACAAGCAGAACACAAAAGAGGACACAGGGAACCACGCGCCCATTAGTATTACTCCAGGCCCTTGAAAAGTAGTACAGTCTTCCAAGAAACTATCACAAAGCAAATGGAGCAGGTGATTGGGGAAGCCAGCACAGATTTACTAAAGGCGAATCATGGCAGGTTAACCTGATCACTTTCTACAGCCAAATGACATTTTCTGTCTACATGGGGAGAGTAGTGGAGGTTGTTAACCTGGACTTCAGCAAAATATTTGACCATGGTCAAATGGTCAAATGGTTTCCCATGGTCTCCTCCTGGATGAGTTGACCAGATAGACTGGAGATATCTGTGAGATAGGTGGGAAATTGGCTTCCAGACCACAGCAGAAGGCAGCAATCAATGGGTTTTATGTAGCCTGGCAGCCTGTCACAAGTGCTGTCCCTCAGGGAGCAACACTGGATCCTATGCTGTTCAAGAAATTACACTGGAAGAGGTTTCATCTTGATATGAGAAATAATTTTTTTGCATTGAGAACAATCAATCATTGAAACAACCTCCCCAGGGACATAGTGGGCTCCCCATCACTGAAGGTTTTTAAGATCCAGTTGGACAGGGTGATAGATAACCTCATCTAGGCTTGCTTTTCCACAAAGGGGTAGATCAGGTGGTCTTTCGAGGTGCTTTCCAATTTGGCAGGTTTAGATTTTGTGAACATCTTCAAAATAAGGTGATTACTCATATTTGCACCAGTTAAAATAAAAAGGCCTCCCAAGATTTTAATTATACATGGGGCTTGATTGTACACACTGAGTTGCCTTTCCTGAACAGTCACGTTCCCCATGTGGGTGACCAGAGCAGTAACTGAGGAGAAAGCAGAGAAAAACCCTGGGGAAGACCATAACCCCCTCCCATCTCAGAATTTTACTACCCTGCCCAGTGGCAGGCCCAGAGCTGCCATCCTTATCCCCAGATATTATTTTCTCCCACCTGACAGGCCCTTTGGCTCAGGACACTGAAGCCAGCTGGCTGTTTCACAGTTTATTCATTCTTCTCTCTGCTGGGTAATTAGAAAAGGTTATCATTAAATTGCTTCCTGATTAAGCAGCAGTGACTGCCATTAGTCAGGAGCTTGTCAGCCTGAGAAAAACAAGGCAGGCAGGAAGAGTGAGGTGCAACTCAACACACGCCACAACCCTGGGAGTGCTGCTCCTCACCTGGCAATCACACGCAGACATGAGCACACCACACACACACAGGCATTTGCAAACACACCACGTTTAAAGAAAATCACAGGCTAAGGAGCTTCTCTATAGCAAAAAAAATCAAACCTTTTTGCACATTCCAGGTCCTCTTGCTGCAGAGCATGTTTGCTAGGAAGGGATGCACAGCCTCATGGTCTCTGTCCAGATCTTCTGCCTTTGCCCTTTCTTCCCCTGCAAGCCAGCATACTCCAGGTGGCTACACAGCAGAGAGAGAAAGGAGCAGATGAGAGCCCTTTTTTCTCTCTTTCTTGTCGTAGTTTTAACTGCCCAGAGCTAAACCAGATCCCAGTGTCACATATGGATGAGAGAGAGAGGGAACATGCAGAACATAACCCCGCAATTGTTTCCAGCCACTTTCTCCCTGCCAGCAGCTATCCAGTTCCAGGTCTCTGAAAATGGCTCCTTATGTTTTGAGAGATCTTGTAGGGAAAACTTGGGAAGAGTGGGAAAAGCCCCATTCAGGGACTGTCCCCAGCTCATGCAAATGTTGAGAGCAGAGCATCATTTGCAGAGAGCTCTTGAGTTGCACGGTCAGGCAGACATAGACAGACGTTGAAGCATTTGCTCCCATATGGCACAAGTTCAGCGAGACACAAGGAACAGCCTGGCCATGCAGAGAACAGACCTACAAAACGAGAGGCCTCTTGCAAGCAGTTTTCTGGTGCACCCCAGGTGTCCTTTCAGTCAGAACATGCTTCCAGCAGTGGCTTGGACTCACTCTCCACATACTGGGTTAGAGGCAGAGATGCAGAGTGAAAATCCTGGGAGGACTGGGCAGGATGGTGCACCCTAGCTCTGCTGCAGAGGAAATTGTCCACATCCTTCCAAAGAAATGATCCCATTGGTGAAAAAAATTAAGTAAATGGGGTTCTCAGTGTTGTTCTTAGCAGGATCTTTGCATCATTTGGATCATGCTCTAAACCTCCTCTCATGGGCTGGTCTGGCTGACTGCTGGCTCCAAATGCACCAGAACTGTAATGTACATCTTATCTGAGCAGCAGCTAATATCTGAATGACAAGTCTCCCAAAACTCCAGAGCCATTCTGGAATCTCACGGATTATTCTTTGAGGAGTCTTGAGCTGCTCTTTAAAGGTACTACTACTGTCATATTGAAAATATTTGCCCCATTTCATCACTGCCAACACTCCTTGGTGGTTCTCCACATGGACAGAGCTGGCTTCCTTCCTTCTGGATGTGTGGCCAGCCTGCACTCTCTGCTGGGGCTGAATTGCATGCAGGGCTGCTGTGTGTAGCAAAACTATCCAACAGAGAACTGAAAATCAGCCCAGGCTAAGGGTCCTGAGATGCCCCAGCTTCTGGGAGGGTTTTGGTAGCCTACACTGAGCTCAGAGACACCATAACCAATGCCCAATTGCACCAATTTTTGACCAGCTGTGGAGAACTTGTAGTTGCACTTTCTGAAATAAATTAATCCCATGTTATTGGTTCTTACCCAGCTAAAACCAGTCAAGTGGTTGGACTGGAGACATACAGGTCAGCTTTTAAGAGAAGGTTGTGGTGCAGGAGAGTCAGAGAAAGGCCTCTGGACTGTCAGAGCTTGTTCCAGTTGGAGAAACCTTTCTTTTAGGCTGCTAGGGTCTGACCTGAATACTCTTTACAAGACCTGTCCTGTGTAGGCTGTGAGGTTGTGCTTCCTCTGCTCTGGTTTGGGATTCTCAAGGAGGTCAAAGCTGCCTTATGGGGAACTCAAGCCCTGGGCTTGGAGGGCCAGGGTGTGCTTGAGTTTGGGGAGGTGCTGACCCTGCATCCCCTACCATTCCCTGGATTTCTTTCCTTAGACAGCTGTTAATCCCCTCTACTTTCCCTCTGCCATTGAGGCACATCAAGGACCATGGCCGCTTGGCCATGACAGCTTTCCCTGAGCATCTTTGTAGGACCAAAGACAAAATTTGGAGTTTGCTGAATCCTGCTGTCCTTGAAACTCTGATGAAAGGGCATTTGCAGAGGCTTTTCTGTGAGTTTTTCTAGCATGAGAAGGTTGCTCCCCTCCTCTGACTGCCAGCTCAGTGAAGACCACTTCTTTTTCCCTGCTTTTTGGTCATCCAGAGCAAGAAAAATTAGTCACCCTCCATTCTTTTGAAGAAGCCTCTTTTATCTACACAGCTTGTTCTGCTCTGGCATGCTGAAGCCTTTCTGCTCTTGTTTATAATACAAGCCTCCCAACAGATTGCAGGGTCTCTTTTCTGCCTTCTGTCCTTCTTGGCTGGATTCCCCTCCATAGCTCCAGTCCAGAGCAATGGTCTGCACAGCACATGGCCCCTGCTTCACTGCCAGACCACTGCCTCACAGAGCTGCTGCAAAGCTGAGTCTACTCGAGATCTTTTGTGTCATGCAGCCCAAGTGTGGGGGGCAGCTCATTGGCACCCAGAACAAAAATTTAAAAGAGAAAAAAAACCCACATCCTACATTGAGATTCAAACAGTGTTTCCAAAGCTTCTGTGTCACCAGCATTTAACACAATATGAGCTGTGATCCAGCTGGGGTGAGGGCACTGGCAGTGTAGACTCTCTAGTATCTTATGCTTAAGATTGGAGCAGAGCACACTCCTCTGCTCTACACGACTGGTTGGGATTTTTTTGTTTGGATGTTCAACAGAACTTTATCTTTGTGAAACACAGCTGAACTGGCAAAAGGGTCCAAAGTTAGAAGGAAAGGCTTGTGTGCACACAGAGACAATTTAACTGCATAAGCGTTATTTCTTTAGGAAATGAGGTTAAACAAACCAAAGTTGCATTCCTAGTTCTATTTTGGAGCTTAAATTATTGGCCTGGTTTTCAAGCTCAGAAAAAGCAGTTAATGCTATGGCCTTGTATTTATATGAAGCCAAGTATTGAGATGCTGTTTGTTAAAGTTAGCCACAGTTCTCTGCCCTTTCTTGTCCTGATGCATAAGAGACCCAGAGATATGGAGATATCCTTTAAGCAGTAGAATCAGAGGTCACTGGTGTGATATTACACCAATGTAATATTAATGGTTCTTTGCTCTTTCAAAGGGGCAGCATCATTCTTTGAGGGATCTCAAAGCATAATCCAGACCAAAAGGAGTTGGCAAAGCACCTGTGGAGTTCTGTGGGGTGCAAGGTCTGATGCCAAGGGGTCTTCCAAGAGACAGACCCAGACCTGTGGCATGCTCAAGACTTTCCTAAAAGCCCTGGGCTTACAGTGGGTTCTGATACAATTGTTTGCCATCTTCTGCTGTGGCTTAGATGGGGGCAACGTAAGACCACTGCTTGAATTAGGAATGTGGACTCAGCAGAGGACTCTCTTCCACCCCAGTCTTCACTCAACCAATGATGCAGGAAGGTTGCTCTCATCTTAGAAACCTCTGTGAGTGCACTTCTTGGAAAGCGAGCCAGAATCTGGCCTTGACAAACAACTCATGCTCAACTTGAAGTGTGTGCTTAAGCTTGTTAAGCCTGCTCCTTCAACAGAGAAGATTTTCCTTTGTGTTGGGAGTCTCATCTGCTACAGAAGGGGGAAGTCACAAGGATTTGTTTGTTATATTTTGTATAGCAGCCTGATCTAGAAAACACTTGCTGTCAGCTGCAGTATTTTGCTACCAGCTTGTCTCAATGATTTCCACTGAGCTCCATGGGATAGCAATTATTCCACAACAGGGAGTGCTCTTGAAGTGTCAGGGCAGTGTGCTTGCAAGGTACTGCTGCAATCTGCCCATACGTCTCTTAATATAAATAAGAAGGGTCATAGGCAATGGGAGTGCATGTGCTTTGTTTAGGGAGGGCATTTCCCCTTTCTGATCATAGTAAAAATCGTAATAGCCAGATCCTGAGAAACAGCCATAAAGGTTCTGTTTAAATGAATGTGTCTACAGAAAGCAGATGCTCATCAAGTTAAATAAGGAATTTAATTAGCCAGCATTTTATCTTGTTTTCAGCAATATGATGACAAATCACATCTTAATAAAATAACATTAGGGAGCAGCACAATTCCAGTGCTTCAGGAAATGAGAGGCAGTATAAGTTATAGGCCTGTTCCCACCAAAGAAGTTGTTCCTATTCACAAATCTGACATGCTGTGAAGATGGATAGTGTTTTAGCAAAAAGGTCCTCTGGCATTTAGAAAGATTTACACCACTTTTGGCTTTAAAAGGCTTAATACAGGGTGATGAGGGAGAAGGAGTGGCATGAATAGCTCAATGGACTGGTAATGAAATTAATATTTTTTATTCCTGTGGTGGCCCAGGTATGCAGGGTTCTTCACAAATGAGTAGAACAAAGTTGTACTTTCCTCAGTGGGGCTACAAATAAACATAGATGTTATACATTGTACAATAAGTAACAAATTTAGTGTTTGTCACGTAGTCAAATATGTCAAAATTCAACCACAAGCTGTGATTTGATGTTTTGTGTAACATACTGATTTTTACCTAACACTGAGAAAGGTTTATGGAGGATCCACAGAAGTTTGCTCATGACCTGGTTTGAGAATTGCAAAAGTTTGTCTAAGCTCAGCTTCTGGGACCCAAGAAACTACTATTGTTTGGAATATTTATGTCCAGTAAAAAGGGTTACAAAGTATAAGAATGACAATAACAGATGAGGAGAATTAGCTTAATTATACAAGAATAAAGGAACTACTTCTGCCATTCAGCACAGCTGTCCACTGAATCCTTCCTTTTGTTTGTACTAGGGATCAGACTCAAGGTGACTGATCATGTGAGTATCACATAGATGTCTACTATGAAATGCACATTTTGATCCATGATGAAATATTGAGGCAATACATTTCCCTTGCTCATCATATGTTTTAACAACAGTTATTTCTGATGGTCTATTTGACATATTCCTTCTTTCATATTCAGAAGTTGCTCCATAGGGCAACTGTTCATATTGGCCCATAGAAAGGAGAAAAGTGCAAGAGTTGTCTGATTGGAACGCTTTGTCATGCAAGGGTGCACACATACAGACACAGTACAAACACTGAGTTTATTGAATCAAAGACAGTCAGTGCAGAAGGGTGGGTTGGGAGTGGGTCTCCTCTTTTAACAGGCAAGAAATTTCTTTTAAGATTATCTTGCAAGAGCTTGACTTAAGACTGAGTGTGGAAGAGTGAGGTTTTCTCTTCTCTCTTTTGGTGAAAAAAATTGAAATGTATTGACCTGGAAAATCCAAGCTCAGAAGCAGCAGCTGGGTTTTCAGCAAGTCCCTTAATTATTTTCTTGTTGTCCATCTGGATTCACTGTAACACAGAGAAATCAAGCACTGCCTCTGAGGTCAAGTGAAGTTTGGAAATGGCCACCATTTCCATGTAATTTTGCCAGGATGGGGGACACTGCTCCGTCCTCTGAGAGCGCTGCTGGATGTCAGGGTCTGTAAGCAGTGGTGGGTATGACTTCTCATTTGCAGAGCTGTTTGCAGAATTGGACCCTAAGCCCTCCTGGAGTGAACTGTGAAGGAATGCACAAGTCAAATCAAGATGCTGACTGAGATTGCATCATGGCACAATATCATGCTGACAGAATTTGAGGCTAAAAGCAGTGACATTCATGTCCTGTGATGTCTAATGCATCATGTGGTTGTAAAATGACACCTGAGTCCTGGAGGACAAAGACTAACCCCCAAGTGCCCTGAAAATACTTTCCAGTCCACAAAGTTAAACACCAGGTCTTGAAAATCTTTTGATCAGTGCGTGAACTTGATCTCTTAACAGAACAGGTAGTTCCTTCTGAATTTGCAGATGCTGTCAGGTTTTATTCATAGGCATGACACCTTGCAGTATTAATGTTCCCTGTGGATGCAACCAACTTTTTTTTATAGATTTTCCACACTTTCATTAATTACTTAATTGGCACTCAGTAGTATAAGAATTGAAGTGTATTCCTATAGGGCATACATACTTTAGACAGGCACCAAGCTATTTGCAAGCTGAATTAAAAACAACTGGGAGAAGTATTTTCAGTTGTCCCTGCTTCATTCCTGATTTCAGCAACAAAGCTGATATATTGCCAGGTACTGATCCCACTACCTGGGATTTGTCCAGGTTGAGAACTTATTAGCGTTTATTTGAGGGAAGAGGGAGAGAGAGGGAGAACACAGCTTGTATAAATCAGATTAAAGTATTGACAACTCCTAAGCAATGCTCATTCCAGGAACAAGTTCACTGTGTGATAACACCAGTGCTATAAAATAATTGCATTTTGAATGCATGCTACTCTGCAAATACCTGGTGGGTCATGAGTTCTTCAGGCTTAGCTCCTAGAAGAGAAAACAGGATTGCAGAAAAAGTTAAATACTCTAGATGGAGATTGTGTGAATGATTTAATATGTGGGAAACTTAACAACTACTGGACCCTGCTCTAGCTGATGATTCGGAGCCATCTTGGATTAGAGTAGAAATTGTTACAGGTGATACAGACTACTTGAAAAAATCCAGGTCTTGTCCCAAGCCTAGTGAGCAAAGAACTTCACTGTGTGCCATGATTAACCTTGGCTTGCACATTTCAGTGGGAAGGCATGGTTAAATGCAAACCTGAAAGTACAAAATCCTGTCTCGTCTCTCAGTGTGGCTGCTGGATGTCACAACCATGAAATATAATAGTCAGTGTGTGTTTAAGAGTCCTCCTCTCTGCCTGGTCCACAGGTAATACATATCTGTCTGATTTCAGCCACAGAGCTCAGCTCAGGCTGCAGGCACTGGTGCTCTTCTCTTGGGAGCCCTCGATGCACTCAGCATTGGCTTTGCCACTGGTGTCGAGTCTGGGCTAGGCTTCCTGTCACCCGGGCATCTTGTATCAGCACTAAAAAGCCCTGTGTTATTTTTATTTGACGCATTTTTTTTTCTAATTGCCACAAAGCAGAATGCATGTGGATAGCAATGGATAGCTGGGTAGGAGGAAGCAGAACGAATATGGGGAGCAATGAATAGCAGAGTAGTAGGAAGGAAAGGGGACAGCTACAGTTGCAAGGAGAGAGCTCTTCAGTGGCTCTACCAGTATCCCAACCCCTTTCCCCATCCCTCTTTCACACACACACAGAGGCAGTTGAGCAGTAGCAGATGGGGAAAGAAAATAGATAAATAGAAGTGTCAGCAGGATGGATTGATTTGCACTTGGTCTCCTCTCATCTCTCTGCGTATGTCTGCTGGTATGTAAAGATCACACAAGCAAGGGACTTAGAACTGACCTGGAAAATTTATATCACTGAACATAAAAATGAATCAAGAAGAAAAATGTAGGAAGGAGGTGGTCAGGGAAGAGAACAAAAGGAGATTAATTTTTTTTCCCTTGTACATCAGGATTTCATTGGGACAGTGATTTTACAGGATCATGTGGTGCCAGTGCTACTGCAGGTGCAGCTCTGCTTCAGAGAAAACAGACCATGTGCGCAGTATCCTGGGCTGAGATCCCTTGAGGTTTTGATCCTTTTCTGCCTAAATGAGGGTTTTCCAAATGGCATCAGAGCCAGTTGGGGTAGGCTCAGCAGCAGAGTCCCAACACATTATGGCTTTAGATAGAAAAGACTCCATATCTGTCTGCACGTTCTCCTGATACCCAGAAGGCTCTACCAGCATCTCCACGCACCCAAACAACTTCAGGGAGAGCAGGAGAATACATCTCAGTGTACTCCGGGCCAACTCTCCTGTGATTTACCAGTTTTTCATTAAGTCTTGATGTTTTGCATAGAAGTCATACCCAAGATCACAGGCAGGCTCAACAGTGGAATGAGGTTCAAATTTGGCCTGTGTTTTATGCACGAAAACCTTCATTTTTAGAAAATGCTGGAAACGTTTTTCCTAAGGCACCATTCTCCAGGGCATCCTTGCCTCGTTTTCATTGCTAGTTTTTACACAAATGCAGGATCTTTGGTGCTTAGTCACTCTACTGTTCCTGCTGTTTATTGCCTCCAACGGGCATAATTCTCTGCTTAGGAGACCTTTGCGAGTTGCTGTGGAGGAGCTGTGGGCTGTTGTCATCCCGTTTCCAGGGGGCAATAAACAGCAGCAGTCAGACTTCCATGGAAGAAAGATTGTGCGATTATTCAGTCATAAAAAGGGGGAAGAAAAATAGAGATATATTGCATGTGTTCTCACTTGCACATCACACAAGGATGTGCAAATTGCTCTCGAAAAGAACCATGCTATGAGGTAAAATAGTTCCCTACGCAGCACTTCGCTGCTAAATCCAAGGGGGAATTCTCTTGCCTGTCCCACAGTTTCCCAATATAAATCAAAGGGGTTGTAGCTCTTCCCATCTAGCTTAAGTGCTTTCAGGGCCAGGAATCAATTTATGTCCTTACAGGGCAGGTCAGGAAGGCAGGGTTGCGAGTTTGGGGATGATGCAGGGAGAGAAGTGTTTCCTGGGGTTGACAGCTTGTGTTTTCCCCCTCTTTTTCAATGAGAGCACATTTGTCTGGGAGGAATATCCAGAGAGACCACTTAAGATGGAAAGGGCTGGTATTAGAGTCAGCCCATCACCACAGTCATCTGCATTATGGCCTGAGGGTTAAAAAACATCACCAGAGAGAGCCCAAGGCCTGTTAAGAAGGAAAAGCCCCTTTAGCAGCATGGAAGTTCCGCCTACAGGCAGACACTGGCTCAGAAGCCAGTGTTTTTGAGGGTTTCCTTTTAGGGTCTGTGAGACTGAATATTTCAGTCTACTGGGATCGAGTCATTAGGAGCTGCATGACCCCACAGACCAGAGGAGATTTCCAGCTCACCAGCAGTGAGGGTTCATCCCACAGGAAAGCCCAGGCACTCACCACCTTTATGGAGATGTTCAGCTTGTGGCAGCATCCATCTCTAAAACGGTCCCCCACAATAAAATGTAATTAAAAAACTCTTTAACTACATAAGCTTCTAAATTAATCAATTATCTTGGCAAGAAAATGTGTATGGTTTTGAAATCTCCCTTTAATTAACATAAAATGCATTAGGAAGCAGTAGATCTGGGCCATCACTTGGATGTAACAGTCTCTCACTTTATGTGCTCCTGAGGCCCTGGGAGTTTCAATGCAACGTTTAAGCTCCCTTTCAAATACAGTGTCTGGGCCACATGCAAGGCCAAGACCTCCTTTTCAGAGCAGAGTTTCCATTCTGAGGTACTGTTGGGGGATGCTCCTTTGAAATGCAATGGTCAAAAATCAATTCCTGTATTCATGGGTGTCAATCCACTACCTTTTCCCACTTACCAATCTTCTGTTTCCCTCTGCTTTCATCATCTGCATCATGCCACCTCCAACAGACCTGCCTTTAAATCCACACTCCTCTCTTCCCGATGGAGCCTTCAGTTCACTCATTGACAGACAATGCACTTGTCCCTTGTGCAAAGGTGTGGGGAGAGGTCACCAAGGAGAGTGATACTTGCCAGTAGAACCTCTGTGCACTTATTATTGACAGTTGTGTGCTTTCCTGTGTTTCTGATGGGCATTGGAGCATATTCAGAGCAAGAGAGAGAGATAAGGCAGTGTCTTAACAGGCTGTGGGTCAGCCCAGTGTTTTGTGCCTTACATTTCAGGCAAATGTGGGAGCCTACTGCCGCCTTCTGTGAAAACGATGTGGAGCTGGTGCATATGGTGGGTAATTCTTCAGCACAGGGAGTCACTAGGATGTCTTCCTGTGACGTACTTCAGTGTATCTCTCTCTGATCTCCAGTGTCTCCGCTCTTCTCAAGACCCATTTTATACCATGAAGATTGCTTAGGAGACACCTAAAAAGGTTGTCTTCTCATGTCTGAGTCTTGGCCTCTGCCAACATGGAAAGTCACCTACTACTGATGAAACTAAGCAGATTATATGGCTTGTAAGCAACTTGCACTGTACTTATGCAGCATGTGTATATCTGCCTGCTGATCCAGAAACAAGCTGCTGTGGATGGGGAAGTTATCTGGGCAGCCTAAGATGTTAAATGCCAAGATACATATTGGTAAGAATTTGGGGAAACAGTCTCAAATATCCAAATGTTCATTATACTGAAGGAGAATTATATCTCAAGAAGCATCTTAGCACAGGATTCACAAGATTCGTAGGATTAATCTCCTGGACATCCTGGTGTGGTGTCTCCATGCACTACCCCTTTTTGCCAGGTATGGGTCCTCCTGAGGAGAGACATTCAATCTTCCCATACAAAACTCCTGCATTTTTCTCTTGAGTATGGCAGTGTTGTGCCAGATGATGTTCCTAGGGGGAATATCCTCAGTGTTACTGTGTCTGCTGATGAATCCTGGTAATTAAGCAAATGCTGGATCACATGCTAGATCCTTTCTGTTCACCTGGATTTGGGGAGCATGGAATATCTCTCAGGATCAGCCCCTAATGGGCTTATTTAACAACACTGGTTTTTCTCTAAATCCCGTCAGACAAGTGTAAGCAAGTTCTAGGACTGTTGTGTGTCACTAAAATAACATACATCTGAGAATGCAATTAGACACTTGAAACAAATTTGAGTTGATTTAGGAGATTAGTGGAAGTATCCAAGGGACCTTTGATTATATACTTTCTTTCTTTTTTTTTAATGTCTAATTTTCAGGTCCTTTTAGGCTTGGGATTTCATGACAATTACTACATTCCTGGATAGTTAAATCCACTCAGTATTTGGCTGAATGCCTTCTGAAAATATCCTGAAACACACCATCTATTGCAGCTGCTCTGTTCCAGTCACAGTTCTGACTAGTCATCCAAGAGGACAAGGAATTCCTTTTGTAGGAGGTAGTGTAGGACTTGTTACCAGGAAAGCTCCATGTTTGAAGATGTCTAGTCCTGAAGAGAAGTGCTGTGGCACTGCAAGTTGGAATTTTAAATCCAGAGCCTAAAGGAGGAAAGGTGGGGGCTGTCCTCATCAGCAATAGTATCTTCTCACCCACATTCTCCTGCACATTGACTGGCCTCAAGCCTGCTTGTAGAGAAAGCTCAATAAAACAAAGACTCAGATTTCTTCCTGAACCCAGGGAAAAAGATGTGAAGGAAAAAGATTTGCTTTGCTTGGGGTCCTGTTGCTGGACATGCCTGATTTTTCAAAAAAGAACCAATCCTTTTCTCTCCCCTTTGTAGAGAGCAAGCTGCCATGGAAATAGAAAAATTTGCTCTGTAGCAACTCAGATACAGACCATGATTTTTGCAGGAAGAGAGCAAGTGGAAGTTCACCCCTGCCTGGGGAGAAAGCAATAGCACAGGAACTCCCTGTCTGCAGAGTGCGATGACTTTTGCTCCAGTCCAAGACAGCAGATACTCCAAGGCACAAAACTCCAGAAATTATTTGTGATCTCCTCTGAGAAGATTATTCCAATCAATATATGGATTATTTCTGAATGTTAGAAAATGCATAACCCCCACCTGCTCAGCCCAGCTTTCCATCAGCAACATCCTTTGCATCAGCACACTTGCAACTGCCCAGAAAGAAAGACCAAAAAAAAAGTGACATAGCTCCCTATGGCCCTTGGCTGCATCTGCCCACAAGCTTCCTCAACTGAGTTATGGTAATTACATCACTTGAGATTTATTTAATATCTCCATCCGGGAAAAAAAACTAGGAAGTCTGGCTGTGACAAGCAATCAGAGGGTACTCAGCTGATGAGCAGCTCCCCACCACGGAGAGAGCAGTAGGAATCTTTGATGTATTGGATTTAAGTAATGGTTTGCCAGAGGGATGGGGGCCCATGCCACGGCAATCAAAGCTCCTCTGCACCATTAAGAGCTGTAAGTGGAGCAGGAGGCGCAGTGCAGCTATTGACTGAGTAGGTGGGCATGAAAATGGGTTTAGGTAACTGTTTACTTCCTGAGAGATGGAAAACACAAAGGAATGTTCCTCTGGCAGCTTTCTGGCTCCCTGACCCTCTCTGTCCACATCAGCATTTATATTGTCTGTCTCTCATATGCTTATGCACAATGACTGGTGTGCTGAGTTCAAGCTGTTCGGCTGCAGTCCACATAATGCTTTCCTGTTTGCATTTGCCTTCCCACTATCTCTGGCATTAAAAAAAATCCCAGAACTAACAAGATAAAAAATAAAAATAAAAATTTGCTTATATGATTTTATATCAGGCTGCCACACAGGCATATCAAATATTGATGCAGCTCTAGCCACTCTTTCTTGCTTCCTCCACCCCCTCTGTGCTGAGCAATGGCTTGTACAGAGAGGTGAAGAGGAGGCACATGAATAGCAATACTTTTTTTGTCCTTGTTGAGGGAGTAGCTAAGGGCAAATGGGCCCACACTGTGTTTTAGATAACCAGTGATAGAGTGTCTGCTCTGAGACCAACCTGCAGCCTGAATCCTTCTAGAACAGGCCTGCAGGTCTGTGCCAAGACACCTGGACATCTCCCCAGTCTAATTTCCTAGTCAGTAACTTGGATGTAAGTAACCAAGAGGAACCAGTTCTCCACTCTCAGCTGATTGAGTTCCATGGTTTTTCTTCCTCTTTCTGTACCTGAGGAGGGCAGAGGTAGTGTCTACCAGAGCTGATCCCTCCCAAGTTATCCTCCCTGTGTTAACCTCTTGCCTGTTAGAGGGCTCAAGAGACAATGGATCAAAACTCCCAGAAACAGGTTCTTCTGCAAAAGAAGGCGCTGCCCATCATTTGCTGCACATTGCTTCCTGTGAAGCAAAATTAGGAAGGCTGAATTGGCCTC
Source organism: Rhabdornis inornatus (assembly GCA_013397075.1). Classification (NCBI taxonomy): domain Eukaryota; kingdom Metazoa; phylum Chordata; class Aves; order Passeriformes; family Rhabdornithidae; genus Rhabdornis; species Rhabdornis inornatus. Next base: position 1,951,687 of record VWZS01006282.1, on the reverse strand, counting down.
CTAACAGCTCCTGACTCTCACTGGCATCTCACCAAAGTGTCTTGGGCCAGCTCTTTCCAGTGCAAGCATTTTAAGCAAGACACCTTGTTACATACCAAGGAGCCTGAATGCAGCATCCAAGTGTGAAAACATTGGCAGTTGTCCCATTTACCAAAACAGGAATAATAATAGCCACTCACCTCTGGGAAGCATATGGAGCACCTCCGATTTATTATTTGTTTTATTTATTTTGTCACATTTATCAGCCATTCAACTCTCCGGGCACACAGACCATACATTAAAACCCAGAGTATAACACAAAGATCTCCTCTACCCTGAGAATATCCTTTCTGTAAAACCACGCATGGGAAGGAGGGAAGGATGAAAGATGCTTTACACAAGCAAAGGATGAAAACAATATATTTTTCTCCAATTCTGTTATTGATGGAACCATTCTGAAAATGTTGGTGACATCAAGACAAGAAGATGGAAACAATAAAAAGCATGGGGGTGGTGGTGGAAAGCCATCCTGAAGCATGGACACAGAGGCTCAGCCTCTAGCCAGCCTGTCTCACACACAGGAAGTCTCTAAAATGCTCTTTCCATTATTATTTCTCTAATGACCCCATTAGACACATATGAAATTCTGAGAAGCCTTAAATATGTTGTAGACAGCCACACTGGCAAATCTGCCCAGCTTTTCTGAGGAATGGCAGGCTGCATTGATGAATGTTTTAAAGCATCCCAATGTGTAATTTATTTCCTGGAAATTAATTGCATGTGCTAGTTTCATTTTCCTGTAGCAAATAATCAGTCTGCTCCTTTTTAATTAGGTAACAACATAGATTCCTCTACTAATCATGACACAGTGGTTTATGCATGCCATGTCTTTTTCTATAGGAAACAATTTCAAATCATTGTCTAGAGTCCAGCACAACTTTTTAAGAGACATGAGATTATTTATCAGTGGTGTTGCCTGGGTCACTGCCAATGAAGACCTTGCACACAAGACCAGCTAGAAAACCCAGACTGGCATTGGTGCACGCAGTGGCCTCCTGAAAGAGAAGTTTAAGGAAGAAACTAAATTAAATTAAATTTCAATGGCATTGACATGTCAGACCCAGGCACCAAGAGGTGTGTCCCGTCTTGCGGGTATTCACTGGTCCCTGAGCTGAGACATTGCACTGACATTAGCCATATTGCACAGACTGTATCAATAACTGGTATCAATAATATTTTTGGTCCACATAAAACTCAGCACCTTTGTCAGCTGTTCCAGCTGGAATGGCAAATACCAAGTCCCAGTGGAGACCTACATTTTCCCTAGCATTCAGAGGCTGCATGGGTCAGCTTGGACACATAGCAGGATGGGCTGGGGAAAGCCACTTCTGCTGATGATTGCAGAGAAAAGATAATGGCCTCCAGCAGCTGCTACTTAAAATCTTCAAACAGGCTGAGAGAGTAAAAACTATTGGCCTTGGCATCCATTCATTACTTGCAGCAAAACTCTAATTAAGCAATAGTGTTCAGTCATATTTACCCTCCATTGGGCTACAAGGAACCCATATTCTACTGAAATACATGCTACTGAAACAAAACAAATCTATCAGCATAAAATGCTGCTGGAGTAAAATGTAATAACGATATCATAGCTATTAGACCGTGAAATCCTCTGCAACAAATTAATCTGCTAAAGAAAAGTTTGTTGGTGGGATTTCGGCTTCCTGCTGGTAACCTGTAAAACCCGCACTACTGCCCGAGACAGCGCCGCACTCGCGGCCTCTGCCGCCTGCCCCTGGAAGTTCCCGTGTGTCACAGGTCCCCGCACCTGCCGGTGGGAGGTGGAAATCCACCTGGAACGCGGCGGGGCGCAGAGGCTTCGCCGCCTTCCGGGTACCCCTCGGCGGTGNAGCGCCCGCCCAGCTCCTTCCCCGCCCCTCCTCCCTTCCTCCCCGGAGTGGGCTCTCGCAGGCAGCCGGCAGCCCGGGGCATCAAAGGTTGGGAAGGGCTCCATTCCTCGCTTTGATTCTCCCCCTCTCACCCCGCCTTTTTGCTTCTTCTTTCTCTCTTTTTTTTCTCTTATTTTAATTTTGTTTTTCAAGCCGGGGGAGGCAGAAGAGCGCGGCCACGTCCCACCCCTCCCTTCCTGCAAATCCCCGCTCGCACTGCAAACAATCTGCCTTCCCCATTGCATCCAAGGGAGATAGCAACGGCAACATCGTCACGGCAAGCCGGATGGGAGAGCGGAGAGGCGGCTGCTGCTGAGGGAGGAAGGCACACACGCACACACCAGCTCGATGTTGCCAAAGCGGTAGGAACCGCACGAAAAATAAGCCATGCTGCCCCATGTGTCTGGCGCATTGTGCTCCATCCGAGCCTTTTAGGAGGAAGAAGAGAATTATCTGCTCCGATTTTTTTCCTGTCAGCGAGAGTGCGACAGACTTGCGATGGTTGAATGTCAATGCCTGTGAGAGAGAGCAACAGTCAGAGCAGGAGGAGGACAGAAGGGGAGGAAAATGAAGGTGGGGACGGTGGTGGAGAGAAAGAAGGAGCCTCGTCCAATGCATCAAAAGGAGGTCCTGCAATTGCTGATAGAGCCCTGACCGCCTCGCCATCCACAATGGTCTGTACAAGCTGCCAATGCGTTTGATGACGTTCCTGTTTTGTGAAAGGAGGAAAGGAAACGTGACCATGTAAGATCCACGTTTCCCCGGTCAATTACATGCGAAGAATAGATCCGATTTCGACGTGGGTTTTTGGTCCAGGATGGTAACAGCTTAGGGAATAATACAGCCGCCTTCCCTCATCAATTTCGCTCTGATTTTTTTTTTTTTGGTGTGGTCCAGGCAGCTGCTGTAATAGAGGAGGTCAGAATATATAAATATATATAAAATATATATGATATATATATT
>VWZS01006282.1:1724447-1948705 GCA_013397075.1 Rhabdornis inornatus | reverse complement strand
TAAAGGCAACGGTAAAATCTGAAGCCACTTGGGAGTACAGTGTTGAAAACGTAGGGTGTTTTCCCACAAACAATGTGAAGGTCTTTTTTGTCAAAGAGGCAATTTTGATAATAACAACAGCTACCAATTTTGCATTTTGATAGCCAGACCAGCTGCTATTTTGTCTGGATGCACACCGGGATTCGTGTGATAGGGTTTTATTTTTTAATTGAAAAAAATATTATAAAATAGAAGAAAAAGGAAAATTACTTGAGATGCCAAATACTGTCGAGAGAACCATATTCTCCCTCCTCTCCACACCCACCGGAGACGTGGACCCTTCTTTTCTACAGGCTTAGGAGTTGCGAGAGCTGATCGGGGGCTTTCTCCCGAGACCGCCGCCTGCGCCCCTGGACCCTCGGGCGTGGGAGATTCATTTCCTCCTCCCGCTGATTTCTAAGCAAACTTGTGGAGGGGGGGAAAGGATCCCTCGGCAGCAGAGAGTCGGGTTTTTTTCTGGTGTGAATTTTTTTTTCAATTGCCGTCCCCGCCGGGTTGCAGCGGGCTGCCGGGGACTTCTTCCCCTCGCCCTCGGGCTCTGCTTTTGTGCGTTCCCCGGCGGCCAGCGCAGCCCCCCCGGCACTGCGGCCGCCGCGGAGCCCCCCCGACCGCGGGGCGCCCGGCTCCTACCCTTTTCTTTCCCCCGTGCCCGCCTGCCAAGGAAAGGCACATGTTAATACCACCCGGCGCGGGCATTTTCTGCTACTGCTGCTGCGGGCTCCTCCGTCCGAGACAGATGTTGCGAAACCAAGGCCTCNGGCGGCGGCGGCGGCGGCGCGGGCAGCCCGGCCGCCGAGGAGTGGGGCAGCCCCGCCGGGGAGCCGCCCGCCTCCCTGCCCAGCAGCACCTCCTCGGATGACTTCGGCAAGGGCAAGGCCGAGGACCGCTACTCGCTGGGCAGCAGCGTCGACAGCGGCATCCGCACCCCGCTCTGCAGGATCTGCTTCCAGGGGCCCGAGCAGGTGAGCGGCCGCGGGCGGTGGGCGCCGGGGTGGGGGCCCGGCGGCAGCGATGCTCCAGCCTGAGGGACCCTGCTGCTTGGGGGGTGTCCCTGTTGCCCGGAACACGACCCCAAACCCAGAGGGGCTCTGCGTTCTACCCAGGCCCCCAAATCCAGGTTTTGCACCTCGGTAGTGTTTCCCAGGGAGGTGTGGGGTGGAGCCGTGCTCCCTCCTGCTCTGCCTCCCGGCAGCCTTGCCCCGGGCACTCGTGCCCAGCCTCAGAGCCGTACAGCTGTGGCATGGGAGGAGGGATGTGCTGACACCTTCATGGAGCGGAGCGTATCTCAGCAAGGGAGGCTCTTTGGTGTTTTGTGGGTACTCAGTTGCGATGATTGCAGAAGTGATGCAAAGGAGGAGTTTAATGTGCTCTTTGCTTTTAAAAATATAACTTCAGTCTGTACAAAACACGTGGCAGGAGACAGCCCCGCTAAAGTGTTTCCCAGGGGATGGCTAGTAGGAACTGTGCAGGTGCTCCACTGCTCCCATGCTCCCGGTTGCACTATCTGCAGGAGAAACACGGCTGGCTACAACTGTACCTGCTAAAGCTGCAGCCTTGAGATGCTCCGTGGTACAGACTGAGGTTAGGCCAGTGAAGTTTCCCTCCACCACACAGGAAAATGAAACAAATGCAACCATGCTAGAATAAAAGATGCCGCCCTGGAACATTATTCTCCATATTTAATGACAATTAAAAGCAGCCCACATATTTTCAGGCTGGCAGCTTCCTTGCAGTGATGTACCCAGCAACATTTGTACCTCACATGACACAGCTTGCAGGTGCAAGGAAGGCTGCAGACCTCTGCTTGTGGGATCAAGCCCATATGTGCAGATAACCACTATTACTCAGGATAATTCCATTACCTGTCATAATAGGGGATCCTTGTATGGGAAAGAGTTGCAAAGTTCAACTTGACTATTTTCATTTTTGGGCACAGATTCTGGCATGTAAGGCATTGAAATCTTATGCAAAATGGGTTTTTCCCCAGGTGTTCTTTCCCCTTCATGGACCTGCGTGCTCTGCTAAGGAGAAAACCAGTTCGCATTTGAAAGTGGCCATGCTCTGGCACATGTCCTGCCTTTTCCAAAATTGCCTACATCTGTAATGCAGTGATTGTGCCCTCCTTTACGTTGGTTTGAGGATGGTGACAATTGGTGCTGGAAATGGGGGATGGGCTTCATTCTTCCTTAGGAGAAGTGGGGTCTGCCACTAACTGATGCCAATATCCACAGCCCTGCTGGATGTGTCATACCAAGGGTTCCATAGGTCACAGCTTAATGCTCAGTGGACTGTAGCCTTCTCTAATGGTTTATGCAGCTGGCAGATAGCCATGAGACACAGTTTTCACCATAGGCTTTCAGATGGGAGTGGAGGAATTAATTTTTTCTTGGAGATACTGCACAGCTCTTGCTTGTCTTCTAAAAGTTGGAAGCCATGCAATTCACTTCCTGGGAATTTGCATTATTCCACATTTCTAGTACTCTTCCCTGACTTGCCATTCTGCCTGTGTACACAAGACGTAGCACCTGTGAGATTAGCTTACCTGTCAGAGCAAATAGAGCCTAAACAGAATTAAAATAGAGGTAGCTTGCTTCCTTGGAGAACATTAATGCTTGAAAATAACTGGATGCTAATTTTCACACTGAAAACCAGTGTAGGTTGCATTGTAAAAGTGAGACTATTTGCTGACCATCTGCTAGCCTACCTGAGTGAGGAGCCGAGCAGACGTGACTGGCATCTCATAAGACTTTCACCAGGATTTCTCTTTTTTGAGTCTCACAGTTTCTAACCAATATGAGATATTTGCAGCTGGATTTGCTACTTGTCCTTGAGCAGTACCTTATTCCACAAATAATTTTTTGTTCACCGGCATTGCTTGAGGAGTATTTGAAACCTTTATCCCCTGCAGCAGCTGGGAAGCACAAGTCATTATGGAGGCCCAAACTGTGGGGTTTTAAAGCACAGCCAGATCCTGACACATCTTCCTGGAAGTGCAGTTCAGAATAACTGAGCACTGAATTGGTGCAGCTGATGTCAAGACCTGCAGTTTGGTTTATTTGGTGCTTATGTCAATAAAACTCCAGTAGGGCTAAATCCCACATTCCTTGTTCCTTTTTGTTATGGTGCTTATTACTGGTTTAGCCTTTATTTCCCATTTGTTTTACAACTCAACAGCTGACCAAAGACTCTTCATGTCTTGGACCCTCACAACTGTAAAAGTCATAGATGCACATTATTCTATACCACCCCTGCCAAGATCATAATGAAAATTTATCTGCTTGGAAACAAAATGTAATTGCTAGTTCTTTACTCTGCAGATTAATAACAATGACAGATCTAAACAGTATTTTATTTACCTGTCAAAACCATCTGAATTTGCTGCAGCTGTGGGCAAATTTGCAGGGCTGCATCACAGTAACAAGAACAAAAGCCTTCATTATAATTTGACTGTTAGGCACTCTAAGCTTATTTACTCAGATAAAGTGACAGCGAGTCTCCAAAAGATGTTTTAATCCTGTTTTGATGTAAAAAAAATCACAACAAAAACAACAGCCAAAAAGGTTTCTTAGTAATCTGGCTTCGCAAGTAGGTTTTATTTAATATCTAATGCAAAATAAAATTGGTAGGGATTTTTGCTTTAAATATATGATTGCCCAACATGCATGATACTTCAGGCTACTGAATGGCTTATATCTTAAGCTCCTCATGTTGGTTTGTGGCTCTTATGGGTAAGCTGATTCTTTCATTTAAAAATGTGCTGAGGACTGTAGGAAGGAGGAAAGCTCATTATTGTGAAACTGTTCTTGTGTGCTAGTCAAGAGAAACCAGGGATGTGGGCAAGAAAAGAGTGGATCTGATGACCAGGGGATTGCAGCATCTGGCCTCATGTTTTAAGGGCATGAAGAGCAAACTCTGCTCAGGTCTGACAGTTGAAAAAGGCTGTTGCTTTCATTGAAAATGAGAGCTAAACCTCGTTGAAGCTGAGGGACTGAACTCAGCTCTTGGCAATGGCATTTCCTTTTGGGGTCTTGCTCGGCATTTTCAAAGGTTTCAATGACTGAACATCCTTCACCGTTGTGTCAGCAAATTCTGAGACCTTGGATTGAGTGGCAAAGCTCTCGGGAGAAAGTGAGGAAGAAAAATGCTGGAGTATTTTCTTCTGTTTTGGTTAATGCTTAGTGTTTGCAGAATTTTGTCTGCTTTCCTGGATCTCTGACAATGTTCTGCAAGAGAAAGAAACTAAGATGAGCTCCTCTCTCACAAATGTTTTATAGTATTTGGTATGGTTCCAATCTAAAAGCAAGTAATGGGGATTAGCAGAAAAAGACATGGGTGAAAAGTCCCTTCACATCAGGGGATAAACTTTGCCCACATCACAAGGAGTTAGCAGTGCTGTGGAGTTTAGGATCTCAGAAATGGTGCTAGCTGTGCTGAAAATGAATAGAAAAACATTCTTAAATGAAACTGAGATAATTTGGAAAGTCATATGTTTCAAGGTTCACTTGTTATATTGTCAGTTAGAGTGTGTGCGCACATCTTTTATTACCTTAACATTTTCAGTCTGCATTTTTGTTTCTCTTTTTTGGGAAAGATGCTGGAAAGATGGAGATTTGAGAAGTCAGTAGTGGTAGATTTGGTTGGTTGTGGAGGATCAGAGAGAACAGATTGTGGACTCTTACCTGCAGGCTGATAGCTTGGACTTAGTTCAGTATTCAATAGAAATGCTTGGATGAAGACTATTCTTCCCACTATATTTCCTGCTAGACTTTTGGGACACCAGCTCCTTAATATGACAACATGAAGAGACCTTCAAGAAAATTGGAAGGGAAGACAACTTATAATGGATATTAAGACATGCATTTCTATATGATATGTAACTGGGCTGTGGAGCTCCTTGCTTCAGGACATACAAAGAGCTAAAGTTTAATGAAGGATTATAAAGACATGTGATTATTATGAATATCTAGAGTTATCATTAATTGATAACACTTCTGAAAGTAAAATTCATGCTTCTTGTCTGAAGCCAATCTAGAGATCAGGGTAAGACTGACTAGGAGCAGGGCCCTGGGGCTGGTGTCTTGCCCCACAGCTCACCAGCCTCCTGTGCCTGACCAGTGAGATCCACCCCTGCAGGTGCATGTCTGGATTTCATGCTCATGTAAGGTAATGTCTTCACTGTTTAGGCACCCACCATGTTCAGGACTTCTCTAGAATTAAAGTGACCCCAAATTACTCATCCTGGAGTAACACACATTCTTGGGGGCCCTGTGTAGGATCAGGGAACGGTCAGTACCATTGAATGACTGGCCATTAGCATGTGTGACTGAAATAACTAGTGACAATCTGAACCCCTTCCTGGTACAGACATGAGCAGAAAGCATCATCAGCTCCCTGCATGGCAGGGTCTGCAGAGAAGGCATGAGCTAAGTTCAGGAAATGCTGCTACTATGCACACTGGTCTCTCAGCAGCACAGAGGAATGGAGGAGGTGTCTGGGATGCCTGATTTCTGATTTGCAACGTTTGCAAGATTGAGGAAAATGAAGTACTAGAGTGAGACAAAGAGGAAAAGAGGAAGTCGGTGTCAGAATTCAGGGCTCATAATGAATGAGTGGAAAAAGAAACAACTGTGAAAGCAGTATCACAGACGTATCCAAAGCACAGAAAACTTGCAAATATAGGTGCTGGTACTTCATGGGGTCTGTCCAAACTGGCTAGACCATCAGGACACTGTTTTCAAATATGTTGAATTACATGACAGTGCAGGCTTCCCATCCATGTCCTTCTCATAGGTGTGTTCCCACAGGATTAATTTACTTGGTGTTAGAAGGAGAGTCATTCATTAGAAAACAGCCAGTCCTGCTAAAACTGAAGAATAAGAGATACTGGAATGCAGCAGTTTAGATTTCAATCTGTATATTGTAATTTATGGTAGGAAGGGAGGATGCTTCCTGTGGCGTTCAGTCCATCTCTCTGTCTTCCCACCTTTGTATCTTAACACCTCTATAGCTATCTCTCCTGTTTCACCTGTCCCAGGATGAAATCTGTACTCTGCAGGCAGAACATTCTTGGCTTTGGCAAAAGCTTTGCTTGAGCCATCAACTGAATGGAGCCCAGGATGTCATCTATTTTAGATTTAGTTGCTCTTGCCACAGAGTTGATTGGCAAAGCTCCCATTAACTTCAACAGCAAAAGTGTAGACATCCAGTAGCAGGGACCTGACCTCTGTATTTCAATAATGTTGTGCACACAGTGGGGTTTCTATAAATAATAGTGAAAGCCACTAATCCCATTGACTTTTAATTGCTCCGGAAGACAAGGTTTTCACCTTTTGTGCCTGCTGAAACTCCGATGCCTGACCCATTTATTTCAGTGCCACTAGCTAGCCTTAGCAGCAGTTTTTCTTTTCTTTCACTTTTCCCTGTATAAAAGGCTTCATGAAGGAACTTGTCTGTGTTTGTGTCAGTGTTTCTTAAATATACATTTCAGGCCATGATTAACAGGGGCCGATGTCAGTTAGTGACAGAACAAGCAATGCAAAAGCATGTAGCTCCATTGTTTGCATCTGTAGAGTCACTGTTATTTCCACAAAGGCACTTTGCCTCTGGAAGGGCTCTGTTCCTACAAAACTGAATTGCATTCAGGTTGTCTTTCAAGCAAAAATTCATTCCCAGCAAGAGCCTCCTCTGTGGCAGCCATTTGCTCACACTGGTGTTTTTCCATTCAAGGCTGGCCCAGTCCAGAAGTCAAAAATGGTTGTGCCAAAAATCTGTGATATTGTGTGTCCTATGTGCCTACTGCACATCTCCATTCCTCCTAGGCTTGTAGTAAGATAATAAAATGTACTGTAATTGTTAGTGGTCCATATCTGTGACCATCCCATCCTTTTATTATTTGGTTGCCAAAGGAATAAAGCCATGTGATGGTGTCAGCTGTTACAGGTTATAAACTTACTTACTCCTCTAAACTTACTGGCTAATGTCTGCCACATCTGGCATATCTGAAAGGCATTAAATTTCTGTATGCTTCATGGAAACTAGCTGGATGAAGAAGAGGAAAGCTAGAAATGTCCTGCTGAGGGAGAGATTATAGCATTGTCTGTGCTAGACACTGTAGAGTCCATGGAGGACGGAGCTTCAGATGGAACAGCAACTGTAGTAGGAATGTGTATCCCATTAGACAAAAAAAGAAGAACCCCAACATGATATGGTTTCCATGGGAAACCAGACTTACAGAATAGCTTAACTTTTTATCTTTCTCCTTTCCCTTTGTTAATCAGAATTGCTTACCTAAAATGAATTGCTTGATGCTGAAGACTTTCTTATCTTCCCCCATCTTTTCACAACCTACCTTTTATTCTTTTCTGATTTATCACTGGTTACAGTAGAACAAATTACACTGTTGGCAGTGGAGAGTGATGAGTGATGACTTTCTTCTGGTGAAGAAAGTAACAGCAGGACCTGGAGACCTATGTAGATAATGAATGGACTGTCCCCATGTCCCTCTGTGAATAGTGATAAGGCAAAATCATGGTGGGCAGACTGGTTCCAGCAACAAGGCCCCTATACTGAAATTCTCACACATCTTTTGTCATGTCATTTCTTGTTCTTTACACTCTTGGGTGGTTTTCTCTCACCTCCTCTTCCTTCTTTTCTTCTTGGTCAAAGCCAATTGACACATCAGAACTTGGTCCCACCCATCCTATCTGGCTCTCTCTGCACAGGTTCTCCTATGGCCTGTGTACCATCAAATCCAAGCCTCCTCTCTGTGCAGCTTGTGTAAACCTCATGGAGGATGGGGTACTTCTGTCTTGAAGGGATTTCTCAGCAAGTCTTGTCTCCTCTGTAGAATAGCTTTGTAGAGAACAGCCATTTTGGTTGGAGAACTGGACTGTCAGACGTACTTTTTTCCATGCAGTCACAGACATATGCAAAACAACTTTGCAGAACAGGAGATAGAAAATAAACTTGATATTCAACCAGTTTGGAGGTCAAGGACTGCTACAGTCTTTGTGGTTTCTTTGCCATGTCCCTCTTAGCAGAAGGTTACCAAGGACTGCTTGATTGACAGTGTGTTCATGTTTAAGGTAAGGCCATGAGATCACCTTTCTCATGCAAAAAGCATGTGCCATTAGCCAAGAGGTCAGTGCTAGAGGCACCTCTAAGGTTTGTAGTGCACTAAGCCTTTGGAGGTGTTTGCCCTCACCATTTGCAGACAGTCCTGTGGCTGCAGCCTCTGTCAAGTCATTCCCTGGGATTGCCATTGTAACCTCTGGTACTGTGTAGGTTTAGCTTCTGTTTATTAATGTGTGCACTGATCATGCCCAAGCATGGGGCAGTGCCCAGTTCTCAAGAGATCTACCTGTCAAAAATCCTGACCTAAACAGTTCTTAAGGGTGGGCATAGTTGGAGAACCCATCTTTCCTGCTGCTGCTCATTTCTTCTTGCCCTTTCCTTTTTTTCTCCAAGAAGTAAGTAACTGAAGGTATTTTCCAGTAGTTGCATGTAAATACAGTGAAAATTCATCCTTTTAGGATTTTACAAGTTTAAGTGACAACTGAATCTGTAACACTCCTTTTTCTCTAGGCCAAACAATCCCAATTTGCTTTTATGATGTGTTTTCTAGACTACTAATCATCTTTGGTGTTACCGTTACCAAATGGTCCATATTTTGTTATAAATGCACTGGAAACAATTATCCAGCTGAATACTTGTCAATGCTGAGCAGGCAGAAAGGTTTTGAATCCTGTTTAACAGGTAGCAGAAGCCATCCATTCCAGGCTAATGTTCACCCTCTTTATTTATTCATTTATTTAGGGAACAGCAGATGATTATTGATTGTTACTCAGCTTGTGATCTCCATGTCCTTCAGAGCTGCTTCTTGGCCAGTCCTCCACCCTGGCTCTGTGCAGTTGGCATTACTTCACTGGTGGAGGAGCTGCATTTGGCCTTCCTGAATTGTATCCATTTTTCCTCGGTAGCAGCCCCTTAGAGGAGGGCCTGTAAGATGCAGATGCAGTAAGCATTAACTCTGTTGACTCTTCAGATCATTAATGACTTGAGCTCTTCTGCCTCACCTCCTGAGGAGAGCTGGAAGGAAAAGGCTGGAGGAGCAGTTGTGCTTTTCTTTAAGGATCCTGTGACTGCCATAGGTAAGACTTATGGCTGGTCCTGTCACTGCCCACTTATAGCCATGTGGAGGAAGAACAAATGGATCCTCATTACTTCAGTTCAGGTGTCTGCTCTCTGCCCCAGTTAAAGTGACTCTCAGCAAGGCTGAATATGGTTTTCCTGACAGATTCAGGCCTCTAGCCAGTCCTGCTTGAAATGCTGCCCACATCACCCACTTCTCTCCCGCTTCTTCAATCACTTTTTGGATGGGGTAGCTCACATTTCCTCCTAGCACTTTCTTGTGCTAGCACAGTCACTTGGGACATTAACCCTATGCCCAGCTTAAGCTTATTTTCTCTCATATCCTAGCTGTGTACTCAGGTTGTGTCCATTTGCTTTCTCTATGGTTGCACAGACACTTGCTCAGATCCTCATATTTTGCTTTCATTACGGTGATCCCTTCCTCTCCAATTTCCCAGCACAGGCATTGTCCTGCTTCAGTGAAGTCAAAACCAAGAAGTTCACTTCTTTGACTGGTCTCTTGATGAAAGAAGTGGTTTTCCAAGAACTTCCATGTGCATCTCCACGCTGTTCAGTGTTCCCTGCCCTTATCCAGATAGATCCTGTGTAGTTCTTTACTCCAGTTCTCAGTGTTTGGAAGAGCTAAATAAAGCCATGTGGAAGGACCTGTTGAAGACATAACACACAGCATCAGCATGCAGGAATCCTGCTGGCACTTCACCCACACCACATCAGCACCTACCCTGGCAATTTCCTGCAGGTGCTGAACTAAAGCTCAATGGATGGTTTGTACTTCCTGCAAGTACAGGGCCATGGGCTAAACCTGCCCCTCCAAACCACCCCAGTGCTTTTAGTTTTATCAGGTCTTCTTCTCTGTCTGATGTCTTGCATGACCTTGCACTGTCTGATGAATTAAGCACTTCCCTTTTCTTTTTCTCCTGGTTAAGCACACTAGGACCTGTCAGGGCTTAAGGTGCTGGAGAAGTACAAGAATATTATTATCCCATTCCAAGTGATATTAAAAGAACATTAAGATGGATCAGATGAGCATTCAAGAAAAGTAGGCAATGATAAAATACTGTATGAGAGAGAAATAGCAGTTAAGTAATTAAAGAGTGGGTTTCCACAAGAGGCAGAAGGAGAGTTATGGGTGCTTCTGGCCTCCTGACCATTCTTTATTTTAATACTGTGGTAACCTTTACAGGATGTCAATATGTCACGCATTGCACCAAGAAGTGAAGCAAAGGCTTTTCTTGCCCTACAGAGTTCACATTTTAGGACATAAAACCCCAACATTTCCTTAACATTGAAAAGGCAGGCATTCTTACAAGATTTAAGGCCAGAGGGAGTTACTGGGTTAGTCTAGTCTGAACCTCTCTGTAATAGCAGTGAAATAAGTTCCCTCAATGAAACTCCTGCTTGAAGCTTAATAGCTGTGCAAAGACTGGAGAAGAAATATCCCTTCTTGATTTTCAGATCTCCAACAATGGGAAATTTTTGCAGTGCCCAAGAAGAAAATCTAGGGAGAACTGAAACTGTCTTTGCATATCAACTTTTGTCTTTTCTGTCACAGAAAGAACTGTGTACTGTGCGCATCCTTAGAAACCAGCTTCAAAAACCCTTGGGCTAGCTGGCACAGAAGATTTCCCTCATGGAAAAAGTTCTGTGTTTGAAGACAATTTTATTCCACATCATATTAAAAGCAAGAAACTTTCAGTCTGGAAAAACACTCATGGGATTCAGCTAGTTAGAAAAAAACCAGTTCATAGCCTCCTCCGACATATGAGAGCAGAAGTGCTGTCACCTACATTTAACCCACATCTGGAAAATTTTCTTCATAGACAGGATGGCTACATCATTTCTAAGAAAAACATTTTTAGAGCCCCCATAGCCTGAAGTGAGTACTCCTTCATGAAGTCCATCTTGCTAAACTGTTATGACCTGTCCCAGCTGCCACTGTTACTCCCTTTGCCACTCCTTATGATTTATTTCTTGCCCTTATCACAGACATGTGAAACCTGTGGGAAAGTTCTTGGCCTTCCCATTCTGCAGCTATTTATGAGATTTCCTCTCTCATCTTTTTCTTGGTATGCCAGACAGGAGCTTCATCTCTTTGAAGATGTGCTCAGGCATTCAGTGCCAATGTCAGGTGATGGTGACAATTCTGAGTTATAACTCAGGTCCAAAAAAAATCACACAACCTGAGAATATTTTAGGATTTTAGGGAACCTCAGGAAATCATTTTGTTCAACTTCTACTCAAGCAGATCTGACCAAATCAGATCTCTAGAGCTGGATAACTCCAAAGACAATTATTCCACTCATGTCTCTGGACACCAGATTAAGTATTTTACGTCCTTTGTAGTNATTTTTTATTTATTATAATAATTTCTTGTGTTTCAAATTGTTTCTATTTCCTCTTGTGACCATACACCTTCAAGAAGAGTCTGGCTTTCTTGCTGTACCATGAGGTGGCTGAGGACAGCAGTAAGATCTCCCCTTAGCTTTTACAGTGATTGTAGGAGGAGCTGTGCAAAAGAAAGGATTAAATGTCTGCTCTAAATCCCCAGTGTGGATTTGGACAAGGGCTGAGATTTGTGTAATGGTAGTCAGATAAATACCAAGGGAAAATACCTGCCCATCTATAGCTTGAAGAATGAGAACAAACATTGCTAATAATAGCAAAAGCTCAGATATTTCTCTTTGTCATAGCCAGGACACTTCTTGATCCAATAATCACTAAACCTCAAGGAGGTGATTTTATTTCAAATCTGAGTCTTATAGAAATACTGGTTGTAGAAAACCTTGATTGAGCAAGAACTGTTTTTGTTTAAATTGAACAGAAGGATGAGCAAAAAGAGATCTGTAACTAAGGTTTTCAACTTTACGGAAGCAGATTTTGAAAAATTAGGAATCTCTAAAAATATGCAATATAGCAGAAATTTATTACATGTTGTCTTATTACTACCAAAACAGCCATTAGTCTCTTTATAACAAACAAAAGCATTCTGTTACAATTGCTGCTTTCTGGAGTCTTAGAGTAATTTTCCCTTCTACAGGCTATTTTTGCTTTCTGCCTTCAATTTATTTGCCTGGAAAGCTGTTCAAAACCTGTCCCAAGATATGTTTTAATGCAAAGGAAAAATATTCTCTTTCTTACTTGCTTCCCTAAGCATCAGTACTTATCTATGTCAGTTCTGTTTATAAGTTTGCGAAATACACTCAGTGACATTTAAACTTCTCTGCCAAACCCAGCCAGCTTTAATAAATAAAGGCTGCAGAACTCTTAAGCTCTTATGAGTTACCTGAAAATGTGTGGCCAAGTGGGGCATACTCCCCACACTGGGTTGTGATGCCATGGAGGTGAACTGTCATAAGAGGCCAATCCCTACTAGACATCAAAAAAGCCACCTCACTACCAGGTACAATTGAGGGAGAGCATACACACTGTTTGGCTCCATTGCTCTGAGAACTTCTGGTTCTGCTGTTGTCTTTTTTTAAATTGTCTTTACAAAAAGGCAAGAAAAAGACCTATCTTCCAGCAGAAGCAGAACTAGCAAGTTTGAAGTCAATACTGGAATATTTGAGAAAACTGTACATTTAGGAAACATAGGGAACTGTATAGTAAAAGTTCTGGAGACTTCTCCAGTGACCCCAGTCCAGGATTTGTTATTTCATTCGGCCTCTTTCAAGGGCACTTCACAACAGGGTGGTCACACACAGCCAAATGGTGGGACTTGCCCTTCAGGCAGCACAAAAAAGGAGGATGTTAATGCAGCCCTACCTAGGACTGCTTGAAAACCTGAAGAAACACTTCTGCTAGATGGCTGATGGCAGCAGCTCTTCCTCAAGCCTGCAGAAGTCTATGTGTCACTCCATCACTGTAGAAAACTCATCTGGAGGGGAGAGCCTGGTGATCAGGGCAAGGATTGTAGTTAAGCGATCATAAATGGCAGGGAGAATATCAGAAATAATTCTGTGCAACTCAGTAAGAGGAGGGACTTTGATCAGAGGCATCCGAAGTGCATCTGCCAGTAGGAAAGCAAACTAAGCTGCAGGGACTCTTCAGAAGTTCTTATTGCTCTAGTAAGCTAAAGGGGATGCAGAGGCTGCTACAGGCTTATGGATTTCCACGGAGCACTCCAAGAAGCTCCACATCAGAGATTATTTGCAAACACAAGGCATACAAACGTGTGTGTGTAACTGAGCTGCTCTGCCTGTGTTCAGGAGGATCAGAAGCATACAGGGTAAATGTTAGGAGCTCTGAAGGTGGCAGGAGTTTTTCTACCATAGCATGGCCCTGCTTTCTGTTTGTGTTGGATCCAGTTATTTTTCCCTGTAATGGATGTGAGAAGGCCTCTGAGATTGGGTTTCGGTGATGAAACAGAAGATGGAGGGGGATGATCTTGGGGCAGATGAAAGATGGAAAACACGTGCTCTGCTTCTCTGATCAGCACAAGGTTCTGTTGCACCTGATGGAGCCTCATTCATTCATTCATTCATTCATTCATTCATTCATTCATTCATTCATTCATTCATTCATTCCTGCAATCCAACTGCCACCAAAAAAGCCTAATGGCATTCATCAGCTTCTTGCTTCTTTACATCCCAGTTCTGCATTGCCCCATTTGTGTGTTTCCTTCCATAGGATTTATAACTTCATCCCTCTTCAGGTGGTGTCTCTCCAACAGGGCAGTGTAACTCTGTCTTTTCCTACTAGATAATCTTTTGCCCCTAAGCGCTGTGACTGGAGCAGCAATACCAGCCCTCCTAAGCTACAGGGGAGATTTTCACCTTCTCTAACTACATCCTGAATATTCCCAGTTTTTCAGCATGCTCTGCATTTTGGCCTGATTAGGCTATTTGTTCTGTTGTATTGCAGAGACAAGGAGCAGTGCTTAGGCACAAGAGAGAGTATGTTCTTTCTGTATCCTGTAAAATAAGAGAAAATTTGCTCAGCTGGAAATGAAACAACTTTGAGTTCAAAATTCACTTTGACTGACAACTGTTTTGCATTTTTGTACAACCATCAGTACAGGCCAAGGTCTTTACCCCTATGTAAATGCTCCTAAGGCCGTTAGCTCTTTGTTTCCTGGAGATACTGACGAGTCTAAGGGAGGCTGTACAAATCCATGGAGATAGGGAAAACCATCAGTATCCCCCCCATTTAGCATGCCCTATACGTGTTTGGAACAAATATTCACCCCAAGTCCTCTTTCTCAGACTGCCCTGTCCACCTGGTCAATAGTGTTTGATACCCTCTGACACAGCTTCACCTGTCATGGGTGGGTTGTAGCATGAATAACAGGCCTTCCTGTGATTTATATCCTTGAGAGAGAGAGAGGGAGTTTTGCCAGATATCCATCTACCTATAAATGCATATGGCATACCTGCTGGGACACAGCTGCACTCACGTGACCGTCTTTAATCTGTTTCCTTTTAAATCACTGTGTCTACATTGCCTTGAGCTGTTTTTCTTCCCTCTTGAAATGAGCACAGCAGCATCAGCATCGGTATCTCCAGTGCACTGCTCTGCTTCTGGACTGCACAGCCTTTGGGGCTCTCATGAGATGGTCAGAGGGCCATGGGGGACAGGGTTCCCATTAGCACACTCCATGACCTCTCTCTTCAGAGGTTCAGTGTGACTCCCAGGCAACAGGCAGCCTGCAAGCACTGCTGCAGCATGTGCAGAGCCCAGTGCTT
Source organism: Rhabdornis inornatus (assembly GCA_013397075.1). Lineage (NCBI taxonomy): Eukaryota > Metazoa > Chordata > Aves > Passeriformes > Rhabdornithidae > Rhabdornis > Rhabdornis inornatus. Next base: position 1,933,835 of record VWZS01006282.1, on the reverse strand, counting down.
ACTGCTGAGCAGGGACTGGCTGTGTGTGTGCTTGTGGCAGTGTGGGAGAAGGCAGAGGCCACGTGGCTGAGCCAAATTGGATTGAGAAGGAGATTAGATGGTCATTTGTGGGTCACATTTTCCTGCAGAGGGCAGATTGATGCCATGATGCACATCTGGGTCGTGGAGAAGATGCAGCAGTCTCAGCTGCTCTGAGGCACTTTCCTGGAGGATTCTGCTGGGCACACTACGGGGCTGGAAGCACAGCACACCAGCCAGGAGCTCTCCCAGACTGGGAGAGCTGCTCTCTGCTGTTCCTGGTACATTTGTAGTGAGAGATCTGCACTTTGCCTGTTTCTCCAGTAGTGTGTGCATGGCATGGCCAGTGCAGTGTGGTGATTTGCAGTGTATCACAATTGTGCTGAATCACACAGGCCTCTGTGTCTTGTTTTTCAATCCACTTACCAGTGTTCTGTGTCCATCCACTGAAAGAGATCGTTCCATCTGACTGGTCAGCTGTAAGTTCACCAGGTCGTGAAAGAGGCTGACCTGGAAAGATCCAAGGTATGAAGATGGTTCAGAACTTGATTTAGGCTCGAGTACTTTCTGACACTGGGGTGTCAGCACTGTGAAATAGTTGTGAGCCCTTGCTGGATAATACAAGTGGTAAAGAAAACTTCCTGACCATGTCAGAAGATCTCTAAGCAAATGGCACACTGTGATGTGGAGGAAAACTACATGGCCCTCTTCCATGAGTGCTTGGAGAGGGCACCTCTGCTTTCTGCAGAGCCTTTCTGCTAAAGAAAAAGAAGCAAAGTAAATGGTGTGGGGAACTGAGCAGCTAACACAGCCCTCTCAGATGAGAGTTACCCTAGGAATTTGGGTATTCAGAATTAACAAACTCCAGATTTTTGAGTCAGGGTGGCAGCTGGGTCACTGGATAACAGGTCCCAACCCAGGTGAAGGGTAGAGGGCTGTGCTCTGAGAGGACACATTTAGAAATTTCTCCCATTGGGATGGCTTGACTAGAGGATGTTCCTCTTCCAGTTTAAGTGAATGAAAATGGATGAGCAGCAACCATGGATCTCAGCTTGTCCTCTGAGCTTTGTAAACAAGCTGTGATTCTGGGCACATCACCAAGGTGGGACACAGCTCTGAATTGCAGACACCTCAATATGAGTGTCACAATGTAGGTGTCTGCATGTGGACTGGGTGTCTAGGCAGTGAAAAATCAAGAGCTTGAGTCATGCCCACGCAATGATTTCTTAGTGGAAAACATCTTGAGGTAGGTAATCATGCCCCTAGTGAATGCAGGCAGCAAAGCTGGAGAGCCAGACACCCACATTTCCTCAGCTGACTCACTCCCAGGGCTCTGCTGTCAACATTGACTAGACCTCCATTGATTATACAGGAACAAGGGCATCCAGTGCACACAGAGCCACTACATCTGCATAGAGTATGTAGGACCCTTTCATGCCTCCATAAAGCAGACTGGAAAGTTTCACTTCTATGAATGCTTTAAGGGATCCTTGCTCATCTACAAAACACCAAAACCACTTCAGCCTAGGTGCTCTGCAAATGCTGTGTTCACATTATTAAAAGTAAACAGCAATTCAGAAATGCATGCGTAACATCGAAGAGAAGTAAACAGATGGGAGAAGTTGCCAAGTAAGGCCACGCTGAAGTGATGAGCAAAAATAAGTGTTAGAGACAGTCTGACATTTTTATAGCAAGGCAGATGCAGCCAGGATTTGAAGCATATAGCAATTAAATGGGGTCAGGAAGGTGAGCTGCCTTTTCTTGGCCAAGCTCTTCTCCTCTTGGGGAGTCCCTTCTGTGCTCAGTCAGCAAGTGCTCCTCATTGTTGGCCTGGCTAGTCACGATAATCATGGTGCAAAGTGGCTCCAGTGGACAAGGCAGGAAAAGTGATATTGTTTGTGGTGAGCTGTTGTGTGGGAGAAAAGAGATTTTAAATACAGCCTTGAAGTCACTGACTGACACCAGCACTAGGCTGACTTGAACTGACAACTGCTAATTACTAAGAGAAAATTGACTCACTAAAAAACAATAATTGTCTTACATCTAATGGATGACTTACAGTCAAATAGAAAGCTACAGTCTTGGCATGGGGGACATGAATAATGTGACAGACAGCCTGCAGCCTCACATATCTTTTGCAGAAACAGAGTTCAAAAGTTGTGCAAGACGTGCTGTATTTTAATTAACCAAAGCCCAGAAAAACTGCTCTGCAAACCTATGTAGAAACTGCATGAGGACACCCTTCTCTTGGCAAAACACTGAAAATCCAGTCTGATGTTGCTAACAGCAAAAATCCCCTGAAAAGTCCCTATTTTCCATTTTACGGTATCCAATGGGAATTGCTGCTGGAAACTGTCCTGTGGGGAAGGGAGAGCATCAGCAGAAGGGGTCTCCACAGAGAGATAGTGAAAGTGAACAATTCTTGGGGAATGATGCAGTAAATGTGTGACAGGCACTTCTGAAAATTCATGTGTCTGTCAGAACTGATGAAACTATTTCCTGTTGATGTGATAAGAATGTATTAAATATTTGTCTGGGTTTACACAAGTATGGATTATGAAGAAAGCTCTTGTATATTAAGGGATTACATACTTTATTACAGTACATGCTACCTAAGTAGTACTGGGAACAGTTCTCACGTGTCTGTGAGAACTACAGGGGAACAGTAAGCAAAAGGCAAATGGTTTATGGTGGTCTTAGGTGTAATTTGGATGAACCAACATGGTTTTCCTATTTTGGAATCCAGAATGATCTTTTCACCTTCATAAAGTGGCCTAAACCAGTCTGACATCTGATGATGCTGAGGCTCTCATCATTTGGAAGTAAGTGGCTCCACCATGGTTCTTGGGCATGGGAGCACAGGGAATGTGTCTCTGGTCCTCAGATCACTTTTTATCTGTCAGCAAGTCATTTCCAATCTCTGCTTTGGGAGGGACAGTTGAGCAGACCTTGGCTCTGAATTTCAAGCTGCTGGGCCTATTCAGCAGACAGACATGTCTGATGGGAAGCAAGGCATTCAGCATCTCTGCAAACAGCACCATCAGTTCAATGTCATCTTTATTTTTTAAAATAAAAAGTTGGCTTGGTTGGCCCTTGAGTTACTGTTCATTATTTTCCCATGTGCATGTTGATAATTCCTTGTTGTTGGGTCATTTCTCTTTGTAAAGCACTTTAAGTACAGTTCAACACCAGTGTGGGACATGCAGTTCCCTAAGACAGTGGTGGCCTCCTGTTCACTTCTCTTTTTCTCTCTCTCTTGCAATCACTTGAAAGTTCCCTTGAGCCCCCTTGCTTAGCTGGCTCAACCTTGACTCTAAATAGTAACAACCTTAATCCCGGGGACTTCTCTAATCCTGGGGTCAAAGTGGGAAGCGTGAGTGATTGCTCTGAGCAGTAAACCCATTTATGCAAAGTGTTTCTCTCTCTGAGCAGCATCGTTGGTGAAGGATGAGATTAGAAGGATCTCACTGGCAAAATGACTAAGAGATTTATATTATTCATAGGCTTGGCTTGTACTTAAGGAATTTACATGATTGGGATTTTTTAAAAATCTGAGCTGGCTGAATCTATCAGTCTTCCAGCTGTGTCATAGATATCAAAGGCTTGTTGTTTCCTTCCTGGTTCCCACCTTGCAGCACCTACACATTGCTCCCACTGCTTTCTCTTGTTGCTTTTCTACACCTGTTTCCATATGCCAGGAGTACCACAGCCACCCCCAAATCCGTAAGAGATTATCATAAGACAACTCAGTGTCAAGACACTTTCCCAGGTATTCAGTCTGTTTTTTCTTTTGCTTAATTAATTTCTTCATTATTTGTCTAGTTAATAGTGTTGGGAATGATTAAGAGAGATGCATCTCCCTCTGACACTGGTTTGTTTGAATATATATAATAAAGAAGAGTTAATGTCTTTGAAGTGTCTAAGTCAGTGATTCCCCTCTAGAGCAGGAGCTGGGACAGATCATAGTATGGACATAGGTATTTCTGTGCATCTGTCTTGAGAGAAAATTCCCAGGAGTGCAGACCTCAGGGAACCCCTAGCCCAGCTGAGATTGGGCTAAGTGCCCCAGCTCACAACAGTGAGCAAAAGCCTGGAGTACCTTTGCTTCACTACAGCTGTGTATTCGGACAGACTACTTGGGAAATTATATCAGCAAAATCGCATGCTCCTCTGCTAATGAAGACTGACACCTTGCTGGGGCATGGATGAGGAGGGGGATGGTTGGCACAAAGGAGCTTCTCTGGGTAAAGGCTGCGTGAAAAAAGACATGCAGTGCTGGAAAGCAGAACATCCACGGTGAGCAGTGTCAAGCTAAAGTCAGTTCAGAAACCATATCTTCCCAACATGGTGTCTCCCTGCACAGCAATTAAAACAGGAGCAGCAGGGACATTCACACGGGAAAGAAAGAGGTGTCACTGAAGCTGAAAGAGAAGTCAGTGTCACTGAAAGATGGTAAAGTCTTATCTGCAGACCTTTCCTCAGGGTAAGGGTGACTGTCTAGGGTCTTGGTGATGTGTGTTCACGAGCAAGCTGAGCCAGTCCAAGACCTTGCAGCAATAACGAGCAGCAACCTCAGCTCTGCATTTCCATCCTTTCCAAGCTTAACAGCCATGACCACGCAGCGAGACAGATCCCAAATTTTTTTAAAAATTCTGATTAGCTTTTTGTTGAATCAGTTCCCCTATCTGACCACCTGGTCACCAACACGGCACTGGTAACAGGGCAGGGCAGCACACCTGCGAGGGCAGTGGGAAGATGGCAGCATAGACTTAGGAATAAACTGTGCCTAGAATTTCACGCCAATAACAAGAATTTAGCAACTCCCTTTTAGCAGCAATGAAGTATAAGGCATTTGCAGATACTCTGCAGCAATTTCAAGGGGATTATTCTATATTCAGCCCAGATAGAAAGCAAACTTCAAGCTCAGCTCTTCAAGAAAACAAGCTTCTTGCCTGGCCTGACATCTGAATATCTGTCCCAGGAGGGAGTCCCTTTTACCTCTGTAAAAGGAAAAAGAAAGCCAGTGACACTTTTAGGCACAGAGCCATGCCATTTTTGTTCTTACACACTTTGCAGTTTTTCCCAAGTGACACTGAAGTTGTTCCCAGCTCAGGGAGGCAATGTCTTCTGGCCATCCTGGGAAGAAGGGCTGTATGAGGTGGTTGCAAGCTGCAATTTCAGAGATATCTTTCTTAGTGCCCAAATACTCCCCCAGCACAAACGAGAGATTGACAACCTGAGCTAGTCCAGTGGGGGATGCTAAAATGCTAAAGGCACAGAAACACATTGTATATGAGGAGAGGCGGAGGAATTTAGATTTGTTCAGTCTGGCAACAAGAAGATGAGAAGGGAGATCTGCTGCCTTCTTCTGCTTGAAATCAGAGCATAAAGACCACAGAGCCAGAGGGGCACAGCAAATTGTCTAGAGGCAATGGCACAAGTTGCAGCAAGGAAGGTACTGGATATACAGAAACAGCTCATTGGATATACAGCTCATTGGATATACAGAAACAAACTTTCCCAGTGAGAGCAGAGCAGTGCTGAGATAAGAACCCAGACGTATGGTAGGATCTCAGTCCTCTGACATCTTGACAATTCAGCAAAATGAAGCCTTGAGCAACCTTGAAGCTATCCCAGGTTTGAGCAGAAGGTTGGACAAAAGAAATCCAGGGACCTCCCAACCTAAATTCTGTGACCTTAAAAAAACAGGGGCTGAGGGGACTGAGAGTGGCTACAATATCACTGCTCGCAGGTTTTAGCCTTCTTGTTCTGGAGAATGGTGTTACAGGGAGAAGATTCTTAAGCATGCAGAGATGTGAGCCCACCCACTTGCCTGCCTTCAGACACAACTGTGCCTGCAGCCATCTCAGTGTGTCCCAACTTCTGTCTGGCTGACCATTGAACAAATGAGCTGGCCCAGCACGAGAGCCTGTCCTAATGAGCACAACAAAGCTATGGCCTCTTGAACTGGTGGCAGCAGTCCAGTCAGTCCATGACTGATGCCCAGGAAGTGCCTGTGCTCCCCACTCATGTTGTGGGGGCTGGTACTGCCATCCTTCACTGGCTGCACTTTGAGATCAAATTAATGTCCAACTAGTGAAAATTTGGTCTGGAAGAGACTGGATAGATGTGCTGTCTATGCCCACCGTCTGCCTTACCTGTACCTCTGGCATGGCTCCTGTTCTATTCCCTATATAACCCCCAACCTCCCATAACATCAACATGGCTTACTGTAGGTTACACCAGGTCCCTCCAGTGTAACATCAGACTCCTGCTCCCCAGGTATCAACCTCTTTGCTTTCACTATTCTCTCCCATCTTGCTGAAGCACCCCAGTAACATATTCCCAGTGACTATCACCTCAGATCCCCACTTAGCAGCACCTCTCTTACACCCCCACTTCCCAGAGGCTTCCCAAGCTCAGTACTGCAAAGTCATTGCACTTGTGACCATCCTCACACAAGGCTCTTTCTCCTATGGCACATCCCCACTTCCCTCTCCCAGCCCAGCCCCCAGAAATGGTCCTCCCAGGTGGCCTCCCTTCATCTTCACCTTCGTCCCTGGCAGGAGTGTGGGAGGAGAAGGCAGGCAAAACCTCTCCCGTAGAGTGGGCGTGCTTAATTTGGTGTTTGTTTTCAGCGCTGTCTGCTCATCATTGCTTAATGGATTGCATTTATGATGTTCAAAGAAAGAAAAAAATAAGAGAAATATCTCTGCCTCACTACAGCACCTTCTTTCAAGGGAAAATACCTTCCCTGTTTGCCTCTGGATGCTTATTTCTGTCTGTGGGATTCAGCTATCAAAAGGCGTGTGGTCACCTGATGCATTGAAATGCTGCTCATTTTCTCCATCAAGGAAATAGATGGAAGGTTTAAATCTGGTGCTGTTGTGCCAAGGGAAAAAGTGATGGTAAAATGCATGCCAACGTTCTGTCAAGGGAGAAAGTGATGATACAGCTTGCCCCAGTGGAGGAGCCAGGCAAAGAGGGAGCTCTGGACAAGTAGATGGGCTCAGCTGGCCAGGTTTGGCTGCCCTGTGTCCCTGAGCATACCCAGCACCAGCAGGAAGGGACTGTTCCCTACCTGCTTTTGCTGGGGACAGACCCAGAGAGTCCCTGCCCTGGGGATGGCCAGGAAATCTGGGCACTGGGCATGCACTGGGGCTGCCCAGGAAATCTTGATCAATTTCTAGCCTGCCCACAAGTCCAGGCTGTTTGAGACCTGTTTGGTTTTTTGCATCCACAAAGTCCTATATTTAACCAAAATCAGACCTCCAAAAATGTGAAATGATTGATTCATATTTCTTTAAATAGTTACTAATTTCCTCTTTAAAAAATTTCTCTCCTGTTTTCCTACAGTGAGTTAGGATTAGGTGCCACAACTGGACAGGGTAGGCTTTCCCAGCCCCTGCATGGGGCTTGTTTCCACATTGCTGGTTTGCAGAGGAGCCATTTTCCTGATTGTGGCACTGGCTCTGACTCTTATTTAAGCTGCTGTGAAAGGGGAGGCATTGGGGAACAGCTATCAGGTCTCCAGAGATCCAGACCCCAGCAGAAGTGTGAAACGTCACTGTGCCTGTGGGTGAGAAGGAAGAAAGTGTGTTAATGCTTTCGAGAAGCACCATCGGGCCACAGACTTCATTTCTCAGCCATCCACCTCACAGTGCTCTTAGCAAACCGCAAATAGTAACACCTCCCTCCATCCATCCCTCCCTCCCTCCTTCCCTCCCGGGAGCTGGGAGGCAAAATTAACTATTGCAAAACCCTCTGGGCGCATGAAGCAGAGTCCAAAGGGTCCATGAAAAAGCCTTTCCACAATGCAGATTCTCACTTGTGACGTACTTCAGGTTTTTCATGGGATTAAAAATAAAGCAAGACGAGCCTCCTCCCGGCGCTCGGAGCTGCGGATGTGTGCAGGGAGGGTTCGGGCTCAATGCAGACGCTGCTTTCCCCAGCACGAGTGACTTGAAGGAGTGAGCCCAGCCTCGCATTGTGCTCTTAGCACAAAGGGATGGATTTGGAGGCTCAGTGCGAAGAAGTAGCGCTGCCTTTCCCTGCCACCCTGCTCCCACCTTCATTATGCCAGAGTGCGCTGCCAGGAGCAATTAAGCAGAACGAGTTTTGTTCTCCCAAAGAGCAAGAGCTGTCTCATGGAGCAGTCGCTTCTCACTGCTGTAATGTGGCTTAGCTTAGCTCAGGAATTTGCCGTGGCTTTTGAAGGGGTGTTGCCAGGCAGGGTAGGAGCAGCTGGTTTCGTTAGAAAGGGGCTGAATGCGAAGCCAGGGATGGGGGATACAGGCTGGTTAAAGGATGGAAGGATGGTGCCAATATGAGACCTGGAGGTTTGTTTGGAAGCCTTGGAAGCCTGTGTCATAGATCTCTGCTCTGCCAGCGTGTCCTGCAGCAAGCCTCTGCCCACACACCAGCTCCTCTCCGGGAACAGGGGACACTGTGCTGTCCCTTTTCCCCAGGGACACCATCAGGGTGAAGGCATTGACAATTATGCACCCTCAGACAGTATGAAAGAAGGGGACACAGGCACACATGCCCAAGATAGCCACTATTAACCTTGCCTCATTTTATATATTTTTACAGCTGCCGCAGATGTCTCGGTGTCTCCCTGGAGGGATGTTAGGTACTCACAGCCCTTTCAGCTCAGAGCTGCCTACAGGAGCTGCCAGCTTTGGCCCCAGCTCCATGAGGCTCCCTCCTTGCAGGGAGGCTGGTTGAATTGTCCCTGCTCTGAAATGGTCTTCACAAGAAGCCCAGCTGGGTCAGTGCTGGCAGCCGCTCACCCAGATCTAATTGTAAGCTCGGGATGGAAATAAGGCAGAGGATAAATAAGCAAGGATGTACTGGGAAGCCCTACAAGAGGAAATAAGGACATTATTATTGATTAATAAAGATAATAACAATAGTAGTTATCGACTCAATCTTGCAGCATCAACTAGCCATGTTGTGCTATTGCAGGAGAAGGGAGAGGTGCAGAACCCCTGCACGCCTGTCACACAGCTCATTTGCTCTCACCCAGCAGAGCCAGAGAGAGCACGTTTGTAAAATGTAGCCTGAATATCACAAGCTAAAGTGACCTGTAGGATTTTCACACTACAGTCAACTGGGGAGCTGTTGGCAGCAGTAATCCAGAAGTATTTTTCCATGGCATCAGCCCAGAGGGTGGTGGCGTTGCTGGGAAATTTGCTGAATTTGGGGAGCTTTGCAGCTGCTTGGAAGTATATTGCAGGAAATGGAGAGGAATTGCTATTTGGATTTGTGGTAGTGCTGGCTCCCAGTCCCAAGCTCTGTAGCAAAGTGGTCTCCCCCTTTAAGCTATCCCTGGACTCAGGGCTGGCACAGCCATCTGTGGAAATGCTGCACGATGGGATGTATATGTCCCGGCCCAGCTCAGCTCAGCCTTAGGGCCAAGGTAGGGGATGCTCTGCATGGAGCTAAACACTAAACATATTTGCTGTCCTCCAGTTACCTCTCCACCTGGCCCCTTTGCAAGGCAGGTAGCTTTAAGTGGGGAAAGAACTACCAGGACACTGCTGCTGCTGCATCCCAAGTGAGACAATGCAGAGCCCAGGTGACCCTAACCCACAGTGCTGTGGGATGTATGCAACCCTGACTCAGGTAAGAGGCTTATATTATGGAGGGCGTGTGCCACTCTGCCCAAGAACATTTGCTTTGTCCTCTCACCCCCTAAATCTGATTTAGGGTAGCCTCATCTCTGAGGTCTCCAATTCCTTTAGTCTGTTTCCAGTCACCCTCCTGGCCACCCTGATAATGTGTGGATGTATGTGTGTGTAGTGGGGTGTTAAGCCCTTTAGAGCATGAAATGTGATAGCTGTCCCTGCACGCAGTGAACTGGGGCTGCAGAGGGAGATGGAATTAATTGCACCAGCAGTAGCAGTTGATTGGCAGTCAGCATCGTGGCAGCAGGGAGGTGAGTCTGCAAAGGGGGAGCTTTATCAAAAAGCTGGTAATCAGCTTAATCAGGAGTTTTCTTCAGCCAGTAGCTGGACAGAAAACACATCTGTTGGCATTAGTGCCTGAAGGATGCACTGGGTTGGAGGAGCACAGTGGAGGACCATGGCAGCGTTTTGTGTGTTGGCCAGGCTCCCCAGGGGTGTGGAGAAGGGCTGACAGGACAGCAGCTGGAATGTGCTGCATGAGAAACCTGGTTTGATGTGATCATAGGAGAGCAGCCATAGACAAACCCCTGGGATGTGGGCTCTAAGTGAGGGCTTGGGACTGATCAGAAATACCAGATTTAAAAATGAATTTTGGAGCTAGCAATTTTCAGAGGCAACTGAAAATTGCAATTTTCAGACTGGCAATTAAGTTAGAGGATAAGGGACATTTAGCTGCTCATCTTGCGTGAGATTCAGCCTGGCATTTCTGCTCCTCAAGCATGGAGCTACCATGAACCTCCTGTGCCACAGCAGGGTAAAGCACAGTGCCAGTGAAAGTTGGTTTTAGTGTCGTAGGCAAAACTGACAGCTAGTTTCCAACCCCATAGTTCACCTTCATAACCCCAAACCCACTTTGTACAATTCAGAGTCTCCACTAGGGCCAGATCCTCAGTGACTCCAGCTTGATGTCTTTCCCTCCTTGGTGCCATAGAGAGGTTTTATTGCAGGCATCAGAGATGTGAGCACCCAGGCTGATCAGTCCAAGGCTGATAGTCACCATAATGACAAACTACCCCATGGCTCTGCCTTTTGTTACAGGGCTATTGCTACCATGTCTGTGACACAGAGATGAATCATTGTGCCCAGCGGTAGTGCACAGCCTCCTCCGGAATGGCTGCTGGTTACTCATGCACAGCAGGAATACGTGCTGGCTCACTGTTCCAGGAGGGTCATCTCCAGCTGCCTCTTCATAATGCAAGAAGGTGGTGATTTGGCCCATGCTGTGGCTGAGTGAGGCTGATACCCTAGATGGGCAAAAAGAGGGGCAGCACATTGTCCCCGTCCCACTTTTCTTAGCATCATGAAGAAACAGAATTTCCACCTTCCCATAGAGTCATTTGAGCTGCTCAAAGTAGGAAGCAGGGCTGGGTAGCAGGGCTCTGTGTTCAGCTTGTAGCTGATTCCCTGCTTGACATGGAAAATGAACTAGGGCTTGTCTGCACCAGAGAATTTTCCCCCCCTGCACTAATCTGGTCTGGCAGAGGAGGCAGAGTGAGGTGCCAAAGTGGTTTTTTTTTTCCTTTTCATCCTCTTTTTAAATAGCAGTTCAGCTGATGGGCAAAACACGGTCTAGAGTAGCATTACAGGCAGCAGAAAATTAGTTCAGCTTTTACCCTCATTAGCTGATTGCCAGTAATTAACATTTTGTCATTAACTACAGATGTTTATGGCCTGGAAGAGAAGTTTGGGTGTCTCCACGTTAGCTCTCAGAAATGCTCTGATTATCTCCATTTAATTGGCTGCCTGTGCCTCAGTTTCCTTATTTCCTACGGGGAAAAAAGGTCACCCCTATCCTCTGCTTTACATCCCAGCCTATAAGGGCTGTCAAAGAAAGATGTGCTGCCTTCAGATATACATCTTTTTAGGAAGTTCAGCTTCAGGAAATGCAGTTTTTAACTCTTTCTAGCTTGCCATCCCTTCCCTTTAATGAGCCTCACTGTCCAATAGATCATTCCAATAGATCATAATCTTCTTGGCATTGACTTCTCATTGTGTCCATGAGCTTTATGCCACCCTATTATCTTCAAATATACATGAATGCCCACAAGTTCATTCATGCCTTTTTTGACAGCACCTGGTTACAGTAAGGTATCTTATTGAGCCAGAGCTGGAAACCAGGAGGAGCAACCCTGAAGACCCAGCTCCTGGTCTGAAAAAGCAGACAGAGCCCAGCACCTGGATCTCAAACCCTTTGGTAACTGGGGATGGATAGCACTCATTCATGGGATGCCTCTTTGACAAGCTCCTGTATGTCCCTGCATTTCAGAACAAATCCTTTCATAGCATTTGGTTTCTCATTAAATGCATTTCTGTAGGAACCTCTTCAGGAGGAGTAGCCCCACAGTACCAAATTCATACATGCAGCCTGGCATTTCAGAGGAACAATGTAATGGGAAATAAAGCCAGCTGGAGTTTAAACAGGAGAACCAAAACCTCTCTCCTCTCCCACTGCTTGTGCCTGGGGCATTGAGCAGGGCCCAGCACTGTCCTGGTTGTGGCTCTCCTTCCCTCCTGTTCCCACTGCAGCTGCCACAGCCCTGGGAAACATGAAAGGCTGCAGCACTCCATGCAAAAATGTCTTTCCAGGAGACTGCCTTAAGTGCCACTGAGTGAACAGGGAGAGGTAGGAAAAGCTGGAAAGTTATGCACAAGACCCTGCCAGTTTCGCTTTGAGAGTCATCGCTGTTTATGTCCCCAGCATCCCCTTCTCCATTCCTCCTGCTGTGCTGGGAGCCTCAGTGCTCTCTGCTTCTCAGCCCTTCCTCCTCCTCTGCCTACATAGCCATCTACACCTTCTGATGCTCTTTCTGTGAGCAGGAGGATGCAGAGCAGGGATTGACAGTGGAGTCCAAAGGCCCTGGGGATCAAGCAGTGACGCTTTCTTGCTGCCGCAGTGACTCCGAGTCTCTTGTCTGGTGGTTCCACATGCAGGGTTGTACACCAGTGCCTCTCTCAGACACTGCTGCGCTCTCTGCAGCTTGAGACAAAGGCTCTGGCTGTATCTGGAGTCAGTGGCAGTCTTTAACAGAAGGGAACATAGGTTTTCAGGAGAGCTAAAGGCAGCTGGGTGATTTCTGGTTCACACAGCAGGCCCAGTGCTCAGCTGCTCTCTGCATGGGCAGGGAGTTTGCCTGTGCCAGCAAAATGCACATCGATGCAGCCTCACACACCGACCCCTCCCACGCAGCAGCATTGACTGCCAATGCATTCCTATCACTGGATTTATATCCCAGCAGTGCCCTGGCCATGCTATTGCTGTTAATAGGTGTCAGCATCAGCACCAGCAGATTTGATAGCCCCCAGGCAGAGCTCCTCTGAAGGGTAGGGACATTGCAGTATCAAGGCTGGCATTGCTCCAGCACAGGATGGGAATATTGGTGAGGGAGCCCGTGGACAGGCTGTCACACTGAGAGGAGGAGGCAGCAGAGGTAGGCTTTATGCAGCAATGTCCAGTGCTTCTGTTTTCTTGCTCTCTCACCTGTTTATTTTCCTCTCCTCCTCTATGGGTGTCACCTGCAGAGTCTTTGGCACTGCTTTTCTGTTCGGTGTGCTCCAGTTTTGCACAGATTAAATGCAAGTGTGGCTGACAACCGCTGGAGTAGCACTGGGAAAGCATGACAGCACAGAGCACACCATCCCAGGAGCAGCCAAGATAAGTGAATTACTGGGCATCTGGATAAATCCAAGGGAGAGTCTCAGGATTGGCCTCAAGCAGGGACAGTGTGTCGCCAGAAGCTGTGTCACAGTCCTGCATAACACCAGGTCATGAGGAAGGAGCAGGACCCCCAAGGCTGCCCAAGCTGTGCAGAGCATGTTTGCACGCAGCAGGAGCTGAGTGTCTCGGGGCACTCTGTGCTCTTGGCATCCCACTCAGGCTCAGGGCATGGGACAGTCACATCTGATCTAGTGCCAGAACGGTGACTCTCTTGGCATGACTTCTGAGTCCCAGTGGCTCTATTAGGTATTGCTGAACCTATTGCTCAGCTCTCCAGCTCTGCTCTGAGAGTGTTATCCTGCTGGAGTTGCTTTGCACAAGGCAGGAATCCCCAGGCCTGGATTCCCCTCTGCTCTTGGCTTTCCTCATGTAGTAGAACCCCCAAACACCTACCAGTTCCTTGTGAAGGGAAAATTCCCAGGCAATTTTTGGTGCAGTCTCTGCCTTCTCTGCTCCTCAGCACATCTCCCAGTCACACCGAGTGACATAGCTGCTTTGCAGGCAGAGAGGGAACTCCAGAGAAGTCTGGAATGGTCTTCCTGCTTGTTAGATGTCTTCAGGATGGGAGGATCCTCCATAAACAGCCTTGGCAAACACTGTCTCCCATGCTGGCAGCTGGTCCTAGCTCTGTGGTTTCCAGGAGTAAAGATCTGGGATCTTCAGGGAGGTCTTGAAGAAAAGGTGGATCAATGCTGTTGAAGACTGCTTTCCTCTGTGCCTTGCACTCAAATTCTCTGGTGCCTAACTATGTGAACTAAAGCAATTTCCAGTATACCAAGGCATTTCTGACCCTGTCTTTACGTCCTCTCCATTTTGTGTGGATACTCCGGAGTCTAATAAGGAATTCAGCTGAGTGCATTGATTTTCCTACACTGACAGTTTGTAATAAGGTTTCTCTCTTCTATGCATTCTCTTATTTTCAAGACACATAAGCAATTTTATCTTAGAACCCTCTTATCTTTTCCAAGTTTGGCTGATACTGGCCAACGATGAAAAAACTATTTATTGAGGGTTTTACGCAGGCCTGTGTATTACCAACTATGCAGTCTTGCAAACATTACTCCCATTACAAACCATGCTGAAAACAGGAAGAGCAAAACCTGGTGTGACTAGTCATGATGGGGGAAGATGCAATACTTTAGAGATGGCAGTGATGGCAGAGGTGAGGTAGCTCGGACTGCAGGAGAGAGGGAAGAAGTACACTCAGCAGTGCTGCTGAAGCAATTGGATATATTTGACATGTGCTGGGATGGTCAAAGAAACTGCAGTTCTGGACAAAGGTTGATACTTCAGGTGTGGCTGAGCATTGTTTTGAATGCCTCCATGCTACATGCTTGTGTATTTCACAGAGTTTGAGCTAGAGAACTGGATAGACTGTTGGGGTCCCTGAGAAGACTGGGGCAGGTACAAACTGGTGTGTGCATTTCTGCCAGCGTTAGAGCGCAAGCACATTGTGCCCCAGGGAAGGACTTTAGGGCAGGACTGCCAAAGTGTCTCAGAGGGTTTGGATGGGAAGGTCTCTGACAAGGGCTCAGTGTGCCAGTGAGAATGGAAAAAGCCCATGGGACAAGTCATCACCATGACTGCAGTAGCTAGGAGAGAAAGTCGTTGATTTTCTTGACAGTGCCTCTGTGCCACTGTGGTCACCAGATGGATGCCAGTAAGACCTTTTAGCATGTGGAACATTTTCTGTTATTCAGGGTAAAGCAGCTTGGCCAGAAAAACTTCATCCAGGTACGGGATGGAGAGGCATCTGGGACTCAGTGTGAGTCTGAGCAGCACAGAGGTCCTCCTCATGTCCCAGCAAGCACAGAAACAGGGAGAAAAGCATTCCAAGCTGGGAGCCAGATGTTCTGGCTGGGTTGAGATGCATTTGTGGCCTCTGAGAACATCCAGGGGAGAGACAGGGAATTCCTGTGCCCCAGAGATTCAGGGAGGAAACAGTAGAAGAAGAGAGCAGGGGAGAGGGCTGCGAGAGGAGGCAGGCTATTCTGGTCACATACAGTCATGGAGCTGTGGTCATGCGTACCTTAGAACACTTGGAAATGGAAGTGTGAGAGGAGGACTGTGTGCAAGTGATCAAGATACTGATTAATGTTCTCCTGTGAAGAATGTGTGTAACTGCTCAATGCACAACTCATGACTGGAAGGCAACAGCTATTACACAGACATGCAGAAGCCTTTAGGAAACAAAGGTAAATTCATGGATTTCTTTAAGCAGTTCTTTTATAAAACGACGCTTCTGGTTTCTCTGTGGTGTGAAATTCTGTTTCAGGTTTCCCTCATTTCAGTGACACTTATATAATTTCAAACATATCTAGGTGTTTGTTTAAGACTCCAGGAGTTGGGGGTTCTAGCGCATCTCTCTGTAAGTTCTTTAACAGCTAACTGCTTTCACTGCTTCAAAAAAATGCACTTTATTTCTAGACTGTATCTGTTCACCTTCATCTTGCATCTACTGGATTTCTTTCTGCCTGTCTACAGGATTAAAAAGCCCTCCACTGTTAAAAACCTTCTCCCAGTGGTAGTACTTAACAGATTACAGTCGCGTCACGTCTTCACCTTCTCTTCATTAAGCTAAGCAGATTAAACTTCTCTCTCTGCTCACTAGAGAGACAGGTTTTCCCAAACACAGACTCACAGTTCTGCTTTTCACTTCTGAAATTGTAGGAGGTTTGTGCAGAGTCAGGGTACGCTCCAGATGGTTCAGATGACCAGACTAACCTCAAGACATGAGGATAAGATGTAGGCTGTGTTTGAGAGACTGAACTCACTCTGAGGTGCTGATTTGCCAGACTCTGGTCCATGGAGATGAAGCACAGTACTGTATAGTCTTGGAGACCTCTCCTCTCCACTGTATCTTCTTCCAGGATGTATTTACGGGAATTGGAGGTGAAAGAACATTTCTCAACTTCCTCAACTTAGAACAGCTCCTCTCTGTGTCTGGCAGTCTTTGGGTTAATCTTGCACTTAGAAGTTTACAGATTTGCAGAAATTTCCCATTTACTTCTTGTGTGCACTTTGTAAAGGATAGGCCCATATGTCCTGTCTGCTCATCTAGTATGAAGAGGATTGACACAAACGAATGGTGCCATCCACAGCCTGATGATATTTGGCATCCTTGAATTTGGCAGAGGCTGTGGAGCTAGCTTAAAAAAGAAGAAAGAAGAAAAACTGTAAGATGCTGTCGACTCTGCTTTCCTAAACGGTTTATTAGAAAGTACGCTGTAAGAATCTGCTCAGCATTTTTGTGATTTGATCAAGAGTACCCAGGAGGGATGAGTGAAGCAATCTAGAAGGGATAAGAATTGATCCAAAGCTCAGCCTGAAACTTACTGGAAGTTTTAAGTTTGAGCAGCTTCACTTAACTGTTCCCATTGCTGTTTTCATGATCTCTTGCCTTGCTAACACTGGGACCTGGGTTCCATATAACAGAACTGCTCTAAAGCCAGGACATGTCATGCCTGACCAGACTTGCCAAGTCTTGAAGAAGATTTCTGCCTCTGGATTTCTGTCCAAGCCACACTCCTCAATCACAGGTTTCTCCCTCAGTGTAAATGAACAGTTTCTCATCCTGGCAGTCCGAGGACATTCCGTCATTGCTGTCACCCAGGAGCAGTGGGTGGGATAGGCCTCTGAGCTGGGGGCTGAAAGATGTTCAGTCGTGTGTCTTTGCATGATGTTTTGTCGTGTTGTCTGTGAAACATTAATTCCTTAGTAGCTGATTTGGCTTAATGTGCTCAGATGGTTTTGCATCAGGTCCCCAAAGCCTTTCCTGTTCTCTGGTTTTGTGGAATAAGAAAAGGGATGCCCAGCTTTTCCAAGGACTGAAGAGTCCTCAAGACTCAGAAATCCTCAATGGGACACATGAAGATTTAGTGTGCAACAACACTAAGCAGAAAACTTCTCCAAGCTTTAGGGGGAGTAGAAAAAAAAGTAATCATTGGAAATTACCCCAGTGTCACCACAGTGTGCCTGCTGCTTGGGGATCCTTCCAGTCCAGATCCAACAGACTGCCTGGAGCAGTGTTACTGAGTTAAGGACCTCTGGTCCCCAGAATGACGGAAAAGATTGTGTTTATCTCAAGAAGTTTGCTATCAATCAGAATGGCAGTGACTGTTCACTCGTGGGAATCAAAGTTCTCATGATGCTTTTGGAAAGGGCATCCAAACAAGTCCTGGTGAAAAGGCATCCAAACAAGTGTCTGGGCCAGTCGCCAGGCTGGGGAAATCACTGCTTCTGTCATCTGCCTGGGTCTCTCCTCAGAATTAGGAAACTGTGGTAGGCCTGCCAGCATCAGTGGCATTTATGGTAAATTACTACTTTTAGTGGCAGTCTAATGCCTCCCTTTGGACTCTGATCTCCCGCATTTTCAGTTACCCATACAAACACCTCTGCTCCGTGTGTCAAGCAGGTGAGTTGGGCATTGAGCAGTACATTTGATGCCTTTACATGGCAACAGACTTTCCAGAGCGACAGGACTTCTCCAGAGGAACAGTCTGCTTTCCCAGTAAGATAATATGGTGGTGGTTGGGTAGATGAAGCTTAGCAGATAAGGGTACCTATTAATTATGAAATTGTGCAAGAACAGGGACCCAGTTCCCTTTCTGTCCTGTGAGAGGTCTTAGGTAGCAGATACACTCAGTTACAATGCTCAGACTAAAAAGAATTAATCCTTATGATTAGAAGGAGTTTAAGGAAACTTCTGTCTTTTTGGTTATAAATCCTAGCTAAATCCAGTCAATCAAACATGTAACTTAACACTGACTACATTTCTTGGCAAGCAAGGAGGTTATTAGCTGGCTGGGCAGGATGAGTGGATCAGAGTGTTGACCTTTTGAACCACAGTGCCCCTGTGGTTGTTAAAATGTCCCCTCAGTGTCCCCCTGAACTTCCACAAAACACACGTGGATATGATTTTTAACCATTTGTACTTGAAGTGAAGTTTAACCAGTGTACCTGTATCATGGGTGATAACTTCAAGCCTCAGGAATGCTAATCCCATCCACGACTACAAAAGGAACTGCACAACACTGAGGAACTCTCCCATGCAAATATTCTTTTCTGTGCAGCAATCATGGGTGTTCACTGTGTAAAATCATAAAACTGTTTGGGTTGGAAAGGGCCTTAAAGATTTCAGGTTTCCAACCTTATTGCCATGGCCAGGGAGACCTACCATAGACCAGGTTGCTCAATGGCCCCTCCAGCCTGGTCTTAAACACTGCCAAAGATGGGGCATTCACCATTTCTCTGGCAAAATATACATCTATGGATTCACATTTCTTTTTGCACATTAAAAAACAAAGAACATGAGAAGGCTGGGAAAACATAGTCTATAAAACTAAAGGATAAGAAAAAAGGAAAAAAAACCCAAAATTACGTGTAACTGAGGAAGACCTGCATTCTTATCAGCTTTCTTCATTTCTGAACACTTTCAGAGTAAGCTCCAGAACTGCAGTCACCACACTGCTAGCAGAGCCCAAGCCATGGCTGCTGCATAGTGGTTTCTGATTATCAGGGGCAGAAAAAGCCTGTTGGAAGGACAGAGTGGCTTGGTGGGCCAATGCAGTGCTGAAATATGTTGGTGACATGAGGTTCAGAGGCATCATCTGTGGAGAGGAGAATGACAACCTCAGTTTTGGGTTGCTCTGCATAATAAAAATTACATTAAATGTATTTAGAGGTACATGGAATAACAACTTGGACTTTCAGTGTTGCAGCTGGAAAGGGCAGTGCTAGACCTAGCAGGCTGCGTGTTTCATGCAGAGACAGGAAAATCATGACCATGGCATTGGCAAGCTCTCCTGGGGAGGCCTGGGCAGAGGAGGATTTCTGGCATGGTCACAAGCAGGAAGATCCATTGGACAAGAAAAGACACCAACCAAGTGTTTAGCTTAAGAGGGCACAGTCTGAAGGAGGGATGCTGGGCCGTTCTTGCTCTGCTCAATGGGATACAGGAGACCACACCATGAAAGAGCAACGCCCACTAGCAGTCAGCATGGTTCTCAAAGGAGAAAAATTCAGAAACAGCCTCAAGGGGAATGACACAAAGAGAAAAACTACTTTGAAAAGCCTAGGTCCTTTACTTGGGATTGATGCTTGCCTTGGGATACAACTTGATCTATCCAAGTTAAAAGTCTCCCCCATAAAAATAGTCAGTTCAGAGAAGTCTCGTGTAAATCAACTACCCTTTTATATCCCAGAATCTGTAACCCTGCTATTCTTCACACGCTTAAGACTTATTTGCCAAAAATAATAAATTAGATGCCTAAGGTAAGAAGAAGGTGGCATGAAACTAGCTGGAAGAAGAGGACTTGCAATTCCAACAGTAGGTATACAATTCTATATGTACATTTTGTTAATCCCAGCTGGATTTGTTTGTTTTAGTCATTTGAGACTCATTCACTAGCAAACTGAAAATAACTTTGTACTCATGACTATTTCATCATTTCTGGTTTCTTCTCCCTGCTCAAAAACTAGAACTATAAATCAGACAGTTCATCTTTTAATCTACATTGAATTGATGAAATGGGTCTTAATCAGAGTAGAGCCTCCTGTGAACTCAGAATATCAAATTTGGGCAAGGTCTAGATCTCCACACACACTCTTCATCCCACCTAAGTAGTCAGGTCAGCTGTCAGGAGGCAGAGACAGGAGATTTGCTCTTGTCCAGCTCCTGATCTCATAAGCTGCAAGTGCAGACATCCTGACCTTGTCTTGGTTTTGTCTGATCTCTCATGGCCTTGTGGCAAGATGAGAGAGATGTCATGTCAATCATTCAGGTCAATATTTTAACTTCCACTCGCTGTCCAACTGATGGCTGTCCAACATGGCTGTGTGAGGACAAATCCAACTGCCTTGTAGTCAGCTGGGATTGGCTCTGGCTGTAGCTCATTACCTGTAGCCAGTGCTGGCTCCTCAGAGGCACTGATAGTCTCATGGTACCTGAGCCATCTGTGCCAGGCACCACAACCTCTCCAGCACCAATGTACCTAATGCTCTCTGCTAGGAAAAGGCTCTTCCCAGCAAATGCAGCTGGGAATCAAGCTCTGCTCCTGAGCCTGACCAAGGGACAGCAGGCTTTCCAGCTGGTGCTCAAAGGACTTAGAGAAACTATTTTTCCACTGAAAGATTGCAAGGTCCACATTAAATGGATAGCTTCAGCTTTCCTGAAATCTCATGAAAACATGGGAAGTAAAAGTAAGACAGTCATTGGGGTGAGTGGTCTCTATGAAAAACTGTCCCCTGTTGCCCCACACTATTTGTCAGACCTCTACACCCAGAAGTGTCTTCAGCCCCACAAATCATGGTCTGAAAAATGTAGCAGGAGGGCAGCTGAGCAAGGAGTCTGGCAGTGCTTGCTGGTCTACCCCAGAGTGACTGCTTCACATTTCTCCTTCACTCAGAAGAGGCTGCTGGCCTTCATCAGCCTCAAAGCAAATTTTGTACACAATTATTCCTTCAGCCTTCACGTGGTAGGACTCTTCAAATGCCCCTCACTCACTATTCTTGTGTGACATCTTTTCTCCTGGTCATAAGAGACTGTGGTTGAGACTCCCAGCTCCTGCTGGGGCTCTCCAGCCTGCTCCTGCCCTGCTGGCACTGCCTTCCTGGGGAACACCAGACCTAATGCCAAGCTGCTTTGTTCCACATCAAAAACCAGTTCTCAACCCGCTTTGCATGGCCCCAGGGCAGGTAAAAAATCTCCCTCCAGTCTGAGTGAGCCCAGGAAAAGGACTTTAGTTCTTCAGAGCCAAAAACATGGTGGGTTTGAACACACCCTCCCTGAGTGACCTGCCCCAAGACCATGCTATGAAGAAGCATAAATTACCCAGCCAGTAATGCTGGCTGCATAGACAGCATTAAATGACTCACTGGGCTTTTCTGCCAATTTGTTGGGGGTTTAAGAATGTTTTTACTATTATTTAGTTTCCAAATGTGTTTTTCATATCCTCTCATCTGCTTTTAATGGATTGAATTTAGTTTTCTTTTTTCTTTTTTTTTTTTTAATCCAATATTAAGGCATTTGCTGTTTTTAAATAGGCTGTTGATTAGCTTTGCCAAACTTTTTGGTATGTCTGGGGTTTCTTTTCCATGTGTGTTAGGGAGGGCAGGATGTGAAGCAAGAATAGATGTCTTACATTTATTCACTGTGCCTGCCATGAAAACCATTCCTGTTTGAAATGAAGTCTTGTTATCTCAAACATGCCTCTTACGTCTGTGGTGGCAGCTGCCAGAGAAAATGCATTACTCTTTCAGCTTGTGCAATGAGGTTGTGGCTCTGTGTGTGGGAAGGGAGGAGTGTTTTTCCTGGAAGGACCCTTTATCCAAGTGCAGATGCCTTTCCATGACAAAATTTCTGCTCATGGGATGAGGGACACCAGGAGAGGAGAAGATGGGGTTTGTTCCTCAGAACAACATGGGGAAGAGCAATTGATATTGAATGGTGTGAGCATGTTGCATTTTTAGGCAGACTGTGCTGTCACTCAGCTCTGGTGAAGGTAACGTGCTTTTCTGGTGGAGCAGAGGGCCTCCAAGAGGAGCAGCACAGCCTGCACTGCACACCTACACAACAGCACATCAAGGTCTCAATCCCATCCTTCCCCAAAGTCTTTGCCAGCTCTGGAGATGGAGGCGTGTGTGGAAGAGACGCTGCCTCTCAGAGCAGCTCTCCAAATTACGTCATGGGAGAAAAACAAGGAATACAGGCAGGACACAGGGAAGAGGGAGGCAGGCAGACTGGAAGGGTGAGCCCAGAGGCAGGCAGGGGAGGGGGGAGTGGTAGGATCCTAGAAGCAGAGACAAAAAGACAGTTTGATGCTGTCATCAAGCCAGGAGGATCAGGGGAAGATCATGGACATCCCAAGAACTGTGTGTGGCTGGAATGTGTGGGTGTATTTGCTATCTGACAGAGATTGTACAGCATCTTCATCATCCCTATCTAATATATTGATTGTGATTAATGCCATTACATGGCGTATCTGATTAATTAACAATGGCTTCCCACTTGCGACTGCTCGTCGCCCAGCACATGCGTCAGCTCTTACCCAGCAGATGCTGGCACTGGTATTGCTGATCCCCACAGTGGGCTCCCCACTGCCCACCATGGGAGCACAGGGGCCAGGGTACAAACAAGAGGGCTGTAGGGGATGCACAAAACCCACTGCCACCCCGTTGGTGGCAAACCAAGCTTTGTCACAGGGAGGAGCAGGGTGGCTCGTGACAGCAGAAATTACAGCAAAGGGGAGGATGTTCATCTGGTCAGATGGAGCGAGAGACTTGGAGAAGTCAGAGTTGCCCATATGCGGGGCCTTGCAGCCCCTGTTGCCATCTCTCCTTGTGACATTTCTCTCACGGACGGTTTTTGATAGCTGATAACCTGTTTCCATGACAACCGGCCACTGTTGTGACATCGGTCTTGAAACAAGCTGAGGCTGATGTTTTCAAAGTTGCTGCATGTCTCAAGCAGTCAGAGGCTGCCTTTGTGCCCTCTGTTCATCGCTGGCAGCCTCCGAGGCTGGGAGGAGGAGGGTAAAGTTTCCCTCTAATGAGGGCAGTGGGTGCCTGGCTACATTTTTATGCATTAGTGAACCAGGGAGAGATTAAAGGGTAGAGGCTTCACTAAAGGATTAGCAGATTTGGTTATTCAACTATCTCTTTAAATTATTATCCCTAATTATAAGTATGATGGAAGTCCACTTGGTGAGGGATTAGAAAAGAGCCAGATGCAGCTCTTGGGGCTCTTGTGCTAGAGCCTGGCTCTGAGGAAGATCTCCATGATGTGCTTTTGTATGCTCCACTCTTCTGTTTCTTGTCTGGTTGGAGAACAGCTCCCTTAAAGGGGAGCTGGGGCCATGGTGCTCCTTTTCCTCTCCTGTGAACCCAGTGAGATATCCCATGTGTAGGAGAAGCCAAAGGCAAGCAGGACCCCCGTATCCTTTTTGGCTCTTCACCATCTCCATTTGCTTTCATTTCTGACTGCACATGGTTTCTTTGCCTTCCCACATCACAACATGATCAGAGTCTCACCATTGTTTCCAAAACTCTTTGGGGTCTTCACATATGCGCCAGACAGAAAAAGTATTAGTATTTGGAATCCACACAGTCTTTGCTGCATACAGATCTTTTGCTTCTGTGTCATTATTTTCACTTAAAGGGCTCCAAAGTGGTGTGCAAAGGCAAGGCTTGGGATCTTGCTGCTGGAACTCGTGGTGGGAGGGGAAGAGAGTCACTGCCACCAAAGTGCAACAGCTTACGTGGGGCCAGATATTCAAAGTGCTCTGGAAAAGGCTGAGCTGAAGGACAGGGACTTCTTCCTAGGAAGAAAGCTGAAATTTGGGCAGGAAACAGGAACTAACCCACCTATGCCTGTAAAGTTCACACAGAGAGGTTTTAGGCTATTTTGGATGTTATTTTGTGGGTGCTGAGCCCCAGTTTTCCTGGCAAGCTAGCTTACTCTTTCCTTTCAGCCTGCAGAGTCTGGATTGAGAGTCTACCATGATGTAGAGCTGAGCATTTGGGACCAGAAAAGAGTCTAAGATCAAGGAGTTGAACTAATTAAGCTCAAACATCCTCCTGGGGAGTGGGAGAAACAGCTGACATCCATGAGCCTGGGTCATGCCAGGGTCTTGGAGGTACTAATCCCATGGAAGAGCTGACCTTGCCAGCAGCTGCAAGAGGAACCTTACAGCCCCATGTGAACCATGTCTCAGGACAGCTCTTTGGGACCCCCAAAGCCAGCCACAGCAGTCTGGATTCTCTTGTAGCTGTGGTGTTGTGCTACAGATTTGATTGAATAATTTCTTTTTTGGGGGTTGGGTCTTTGGGGGTGGGGGAGAGTAAATTGCTGGCAAGAATTCAAAACATGGCAATTAATAGGCTTAAAGTGTCATGTTTTACAAGACTGTGTGCACAACTTAGAATAATGGGAATCGTAATTATGAGTTCTCCCAGCTGACGGGGAAGGCACAGCTTTGAGAGTTGGAGTGCCTTATCCAGCCCGCCCCACAGCATCTCTTTGGGATGAGGAACAAATGAGCTACAGATCTTGGGAATAACACTATTTTAAGGAACAGTTGTTACATAGGTTCCTAGAGGAAACCTGAGTAGTTCCAAGTAGGGGTTGGAATCCACAACCAAAATGGACATCACTATCACGGTCAAGGTCACAGGGCTTCAAGTTATGTGGTGGCAACCTCTCTGGTATTTACCCCCAAATTGTGGTAACTGTGGCTTTGCTGAGCTTCTTGCTTAAGACAGAGGAGAAGGAGATCAGAGGGGAGGTGAGAAACTCAGTGGAGCTGTGTGCTCTGCCAGCTTGTTCATCTGGTGGAATAGAACATGACATGCAAGACATGCAAGAAGCTCTGCAGAGGGGAGAAGCAGTATGGTGAATCAAAAAGGCTTCCTGAACAGGGCCAGAGCCAGTGCCCAGACATCTGCCCCCCTCTGCCACTGCCCTGTCCACAAGGCAGGGTGACATCATGGTCCATGCGCCAAATCCAGTTTAGGAGAGAATTTTGTCTTTGTTGGCTCTGAAAGTCATAGCAAGGACAACCAACACAAATGCCTCAGTGGAGAAACAAAAACAACACAGGTAAGCAGTTCGTCATTGGGGGATTTGTTCCCTGTTGTCAAGGAAAGTTGGAAAGCAACCCTCCAGCTCCTGACGTGCTAATCTTCCTGTTAGGCTGCTCCATAAAATCTCTGCCCACAGCCAGGACTGGTCTGTGCAGTTGCTGCTCCTTCACCGTTCCAACCTGGACCTCTTATGTCATGTTTACGAGGTGCTGGTGGAAGCCTGATTCATAGCCCCAGCTGAGGGGCTGGGACTGCACTTAATGAAAAGCAAGAGTTAGGAGCAGATGTTGCCTTAGATGAGTTGGTCAGAGCATGATGTTAATAGCACCAAAGTTGTGGGTTCATCCCTGTATGGACCATTCACTTAAGAGTTAGACTTGATGATCTTTATGGGTCCCCTCCAACTCAGAATATTCTGTAATTCTGGGATCAGTTGTTACAGTTTTATGTGGAATTTTTCAGCTAGATTTATACTGCTGTCCAGTCCTATTCTGTGTCTGGGGGTTACTGCTACAAATAATTAATAAGTAAGTGGAAACCTGGGCTGAGATCCCTGCATTTAAGCAGAAATACACTCCTTTTGGACTAATTTTCTGATGGCTGGAAAGGAACAGGACATCTCCAAACTCCCTGACCCTTAATCTGAAGGGTTTTTCACCATGTTTCAGTAACAGCATTCAAAGTCACCCTCTTGCTGCTTTAAATGGTTCACAGCTTGCAGGGCCTTAAATGAGTTGTGTATTGTGAAGAATAAATTACATCACAGTGTGTGCAATTGGCTCCAGCCAAACATGAACCCTCCTTCTCCTGAGTCAGCGAGTTCTCCCAACTAACTTTTAAGGCCATTAATATTTAAATGTCATCTACACAAAAGACCTGGGATCCTCTCTTTTGAATGCTAACGTCAATCACTCTCTACAGAATGCCCGCAGAGCAGTAAGGATTTTAGTTATTCACACTCCCTCCTTTTCCAGGGAGATTATTGCATTGTTCACAGGAATATACTTGGGGGTCTTACAGGGCAATGAAAATATGCCAGGAGGATGCAGCGTGTGATACCTGGAGCTCTGTGGTGGGGACTAAGTCCTGGATTTAACTCTTAAGTTCACATTTAGTCCCCTGAACCATCTGCCCTTCCTGTGCCTCCGTTTCCCCAGCAGTAAATTGGAGACAGTGGTCTTCCTACCTATGAATCCTGAAAAACAGCTCATATGAAAGGGGTTATACTCTCAATGTGTTGCTAATAAGTACTGCAAAACGAATCATTCGGTAGCCTTACATATAAATATATACTTTCCTTAATTATTGAACAGCTGCTTTAATAAAACATGCAACAAATAATTCAAAATCTACTCAAATAAAAAGATATGCAAAAATTCTTCCTGTAAATATGTGCAAAAAATAATTTGCGTATTATTTAAAAATCAGAGCAGTCCTTTGCTCTATCTATAGAGAATAATTGAATAGAAAAATATTGAAGTCAGTAAACAGCAAATTAATAATTCACATAGTATTTGCAGTCACAGTACACTATATTTTCCACCAAGTGCATGTTCCCTCTTTGCCAGTTGACCAAAGAGATGCTGCAATCTAAGACACTGTGTCTGGGCACTTGTGTGAACTGTTTGGTGATGGGGGAATGCTGCTGTGAGTAAATTGTCAAATCCAGCTGACGCTGGGGTCTATGAAAACCTGCCAAGATGGAAAACCAACCCCTGTCTAGAGATCTGCACCATTTCAGCTCCAGATCCATGCAGTGACCTCATTTGCACGATCTGCATCCTGGTCCTATTATCACAGGCTGAATCCAGTTTATGGCATACAAATAAATTGATTTTGTATTTTTTTCTTGCTCCTAGCTCTGCAATGGTCCATTTTGGAGGTGATTGTCCTATTAATATTAATGTCCTGTTAATATTAATTTCTCTCTGGAATTGTCTGGAAATCTATTGACTGGCCTGTACCAAAATCTGTGTGTTGCTCGGGAAAAATAAGATGTGATTCACGGTTCTCTTTTTAAGAGGAAATGGAGGTAGTACCCAAATTTTGCCAGAGACCTCCTGTGGCATTTTGGGGAATCACTCAGACCTAACCTGAACTGTCACTACAGTGTGCAAATTTGGGGGGAAAAGGAAAAATTTTGATTGCCTGCTTTCCAGAGCAGTGCTGAGGCGCGCACTCACCTTCAGTACTCACATACTGAGTGCTCAGGGCTTCAGTGTTGAGTCAGCAGTGCTGCAGGGTGGGGTTTGAAGGCAACTGCTCATTGCAGAAGCATGAGATGGTGCTTCTGGAGCAGCTTCATGGACCATCAGGTTGTGCCCCCAAAGGCAGCCCCATCCAGCAGTGTGGCATCTCCACCTCACCCTTGTCCCCAGCCATGACAGGGAGAAGGTGTCCTGACACTTCACACACACACAGTGGTGCAGGAGGGGGCATCCCAAGGGCAGCAATGGATCAACCTTCATAGGCAGCTGGGACCAGGCTGGGGATGTCATAGAGTAGTTTGGATTGGAAGGAACCTGTAAAGGTCAGCTAGTTCAACCCCCCTGCAACAAGCAAGAACATCTTCATCTATGTCAGGTTGTTCAGCCTCATCTAACCTGACCTTGAACATTTCCAGGGATGGAGCATCCACCACCTCTCTGGGCAACCTGTTCCAGTGTTTTACCACCCTCACCATAAAAACTTCTTCCTTATATCTAGTATAAATTGTCCCTTCTTTAGTTTAAAACCATTACCCTTTCTCCTGTCACAATAGGCCCTGCTAAAAAGTCTCAATTTTTCTTAAAGGCTTCCTTCAAGTACTGGAAGGATGCAGTCCAGTCTTTCTGGAGCCTTCTCTTCTCCAGGCTGAGCAACCCCAGCTCTCAGCCCATCTTCATAGGAGTGGTGCTCCAGGCCTCTTATCATCCTCAGGAAACTTCTCTGGACTTATTGCAGTACATCCATGTCCTTCCTGTGTTAGGGACCCCAGAGCTGGATGCAGTACTCCAGATGGAATCTCCTCTTCTTGCACCTATCTGCATCTCCACAAGAGACTGAAGTCTGAGAGTCAGACTAATCTAATGAGGGCAACCCTCCAGGGGAGGTTTTAGACCTGAATTCAGCAGCTTGTGGGTCATTTCAGTTCAGATCAGCTCCAATCTTCCACTTTTTCTAATGGCACTGCCCAGGGCACATCTCTAGAGTTCGGTGCATTTAAAAGTGCTAACTAAATCTTGGGGGAGAGGGCTTTTTCAGAGGCTCTTTAAAGAGGTTTTTCTAAGATCTAGATTTATATTTTGTCCCTTCCCTTCCTTCAGATCTGAAGCTTCAGTGCTGCCTGACTTCTCTGGGAGTATATCCCCAGTGTTGTCAGGTGTTGCTTCCTTTCTGAAAAACCAGATCATCCACAGCATCCAAGTGCTCCGGGGATTGGAATCAGGAAAAAATACTGCTTTTTCCTTTCTAGCTCTGATCTAAATCCTGGTCAGTGAATGCCCATGTAGGGTGGTCCTGTCAGGAGAACAGCTGAACTTTGTTTCTGGGCCATAGCCCCAAATGATGTGGTTTTGCAGGAGCAAGATGTCCAGATGAACTCACAGTTCTGTGTTAGTAGCGTTGGTTTGGAGTCAGGGAGTTTTGGTTGAAGGGAAACAAGGGGTAGCTGGCTCTCCAGCATGGGCTATGCCCAAGGAAAGGCCAGGAGCAAGGGAACTAGTCTTCAACCAGGAGTTTGGAGTGATAAAGCCTAAAGGCTGGAGATGTCAGTGCTGAGCAGGGAAGAAGAAACCACATTGACACAACTCAGACATCATCCCTCAGGCTTGCATCTGGATCCTCTGATGATGGTGGGGAGTTAATCACTGAAGATCTGCATCAGGGGTCATTACTTCAATCAGGATCCTCCCATTTCCTCACTCTTTCCCCCTGGGAGCCCCTGACTGACAGCTCTCCAGCAGGGATCCATGCAATGCTGCCACTCATTCATTATTGCCAGAGCTGTTCCATGCTCACTGCAACCACTGATGGGAGCAAAGGAGTGGGGGTGTCTGAGGGACAGGAGGTGCATTTTACTCCATCCATCATTTCCCTTCCTTGCTGGGGCTTGCGTGACTTCATATCTGACAAAAACAGGCGTATTATCTCCAGCTCTGTGACCAGATTTTAATGAGGCAATTCTTTTATTTCTGCTTTACATTTATTGAACACGTGGATGCAGAGAGGAGACACTGCATGAAGATTAAACCATTATCAAACCTGTCAGCAGTGGCAAACTGGAGCTACCTCTGTGTTTCCTGTCCCAAATCTACAGAGACTGAAAGCCATCTTGCCCCAGCCCACAGTCAGGGGATGGTCAGGTGGTTTGGGTTGAAAATTGCTCCTGAAAACCAACTCCCTACTCTTGAGGGTTAAGACTATAACACCACAGAGCATAACAGGCAGCCATGATTTCACAAATCAGCTGAAGAGTCTGGGTACAGATTATGCCTGGAGACTCCACTAGAGGATCTTACATGGTGAGGGCTGGTGGGGCTGAGTGTAGAGCTGTGCTCAAGCACCCACTGATGCCAGCAGCAACTGGCCTCATACTGCCTCAGACAGAAGCAGGGAACATGAGTTATCCTAATGGGGCAGCATGGATGTGTCATGCCCATCCTGGCCAAAACAGCTCTTTTGATTCATCTCTCTTCATGCATTTTCCTTTGACATTCACATTAAGGGAAAACAGAGGCAAGGGAGAGGGTGGGGTCCACATGGCAACACCTGCTATTTTCACTCCTCCATGCTGTCCCACGTTTTTAGCTCCCATCATCTCTTAACTGCTTGCCCAGGTGAGGTCCTCAGCCTTTGTTTCTCCTGGTCCCCCTGCAGTTGTGCATTCATGGGTACTGTCCTGGTATTGTCCCATTCTTTAGGTCACACACTGTCTAAAGTTAGGGCCTGACTGTTCTCTACTCCTTTATAATTTTATTTACATCTTTATATCTATGTAATTATCTCGACCCCTTTATATTTTTTTTAGAGATAGACTCCATTGCTACCATGAGTAAGGACCCTTTTCTAGGTCTTTGGCTTGTATTTATATATTCATTATCTGCTTCATGGTAATGCTGCTGCTTTCTTTGCTCATGAGGACACTAAAAGAAGAGCTGAAGTGACATATAGGTTTTTCTTTTTTGTTCTCTAAAACATACGACATGCATTGTTCTCAGTAAAGATATATTTCAATCAACCAAAACAGACTGTCTCCCCTCTACATACATATAATGCAATTTCAACTACAATTTAAAAGTAAGGAGTTATCCCTATAAAAGCTAATTCTATTAGTGTAAACTAGGCATCAACTGATCAAAAACATGTTTGCATTTATAAAAAATTTAAATTCTAGTCAGCGTGAATGTGCAGCAAAAAGACTAAAAATACCACATCTCATATTTTCTGAGGCATACTTTCTGCCTTTGAGATCAGAAATTTCCAGGTGTTCAAGGGAAGGCAGCATGCTACACCCCAAATACCTTCAGAAACATCTAGAAAGCAAGCACTGTCCACATGGATCAATAACAGATATGGCTGAGCGAGGAAGTGTCAAGATTAATTCATTTGCTGTGCATGGTTAATGGTCCTCTCTTACCTGTCTTGACTTATCCCTAAAGCAGGAGCTCAAGGAGCCAAGCTCAGATAGAGAGTCTGCAGAGGAGCACTGCACACTAGATGTGATAAATCCCACACTCTGTCTCTCAGTCAAACTGTTTCTCTTGCTGTCACTGCCTCTCTCAATGTTCCTCTTCATTTCAGGTTTTAAAAAGGCTGATGTTGCTACTATCTATAGGTTATGCAAATGAGACATTTTTCCCCAAAAAATACACCACCTTCCTTTGGTGTGTTTCTAGAAAGCAAGAAGCTAAATAACTAGTTCACCTTGGCTCAGCAATTGAATGGTAGTGGAGACTTCAGGGTAGAAAGCTATAAAATCCAGCATCAAGAACAAGGAATGGTTAATTACTCATCACCTCTTCCAGTACAAGAGCCAAAGGGTGCCCAGCTACCAGATTGAAAAGCAGCACAAGGAAGCACAATGCATCAGCTGGGCAGCTCACTTCCTTGGGATGCTGCAGGAGGAAAAAAAATATAAAACACCTGAAAGAGGGATTAGGAGTTAATAAACTCAGTGGTCCAGAAGCAGCTTCTTTCAATGAGCTCTGGTCTGACCCTGTTCTTATGAAGGCTGTGGCTGGGAAACATTAACCCCAACCACTGCTGCAGCCCCAAGAGAGACACTAATTAAAACACTTGTCCAGTGCAGAAACAAACAGTGCCCAGGAGTGATGGGAGGTGGTTCAACAGATATTGGTGGCCTTAGAGGCAATATCATCTTCTGTCAGCAAAGGGGCCCAGCTGGACCCTAGGAAATTGGAAGCTGATCTGCTCCACAGCCTCCGGAAAACCATTTCCTTGGTACTGCTCCTGCCTCAGCTCTGTCTCAGTAATATGATTGTCACATCTGCAGGGCAGGCACAATCTTTTACTATCTATCTGTTCCGTTCTTAGGAGAAATCAGCCCATCTCTAAGGCAGTGCCTCTCATTGTGCTTGCCATTGAGACGCAAATGGGCAATAATTATGTCTATTCTGGAAAAAAAATAATCCATTCCACTGTGTATTTTACTCTGCATATTTGAAGCTGTTCCATTTACAGACACCCTCCATGTGTCACTCCACTTACAGACTCTGATGCAGATGGTCCAATTATTTATTAATCTGGTTTTAAAATATCCTCAGCATGTTTCAGCAGGAGACACTTTTCTTCAAGGTCCCAATTTCAGCAGAGTCAAAAAGAGGTTTCCTGTTGAATTTGCTGGAGAGCAAGACTGAGTCTTCTTTTGTCCTTTCCGACCTTCCCTTTCACCTACTACTAACATCTATTAGACGTGGGAGAAGCAGTTACTCTTGTAGTGCATTTATATTTTTTAGATGTCTGAAATTGAAGGGATTATGCCTTAAATCTTTGCCTGCATCCCAGAGTGCCTTCATGCTCTCACAAGCCATAGACACATGGATAAGAAAAAGCATAAAAATTTATATTAATTAAGTGTTAAAGAGCTGAATTGTTTTTTTTGTTTTGTTATTATCCTTTCTGCCACATGTCCCAGAAGATTCAGAACATCCGGAATGTTGGCTGCAGGCAGAATGAACTAGTTTTAGTGGCAGCCCCTTGGATTTTGCCCTCCCTCTTTACAGTTGTGTGAAGCTGACCAGGTTATTAATCCAGTCCACACATCAGAGCTGAATGAGGCATCAACATGACTCAGGGTTTTCCTTTGCTGGGACACAGAAGATGTCTCAGTACAGAATAAGCCATCAAACTGGCCACCAGCCACATTCACGGGCTACACTGAAACCCAAAGGCCAAATTCACCAAGCCATGGGGGATTTGAAATATCAGCTAGGGGACTGTGCCCTTCCTCTGCAAAAACAGCAGAAGAAAGGTGATAGAAAAAATGTATTCACGACCTCATCGCTTTTCTAGCACTATTATTTGAGTACTGTTGCTCATGTGCTCAGGGGCATGATACACCAGAGGGGTCTAGAAAGCACTTCAAGATCTCTGCCTGCAACCTTCTACTGGCTTCACAGGATGAGGTCTGAAAACAGCCATAGACTTGAAAAGGTGACAAGAAGAAAATAACACACTCCAGACTTCCCTCTTGTGCGTCCTGTGAACCCGAGATCATGTTATGACACTGCCATTGCCACAGCCAGCCTGAGCACACCTGGGAGAAGGACTGCCTTGTACTAAATGGCACTGAGGGTATTTTAAAGGTCTGAACCTCTGCCTACAGTTCAATGTTCTGCCCCACATGCAGGAGCAGCTGCAGGCACAGAGGGACAGAGCAGCAGATTTCCCCAGGACAGCTCCTTATTTCACCTCATATCTTGACCTGCCCCTCGAAGGTACCCATCATTCAAATCAC
The DNA here is from genome assembly GCA_013397075.1 of Rhabdornis inornatus. Taxonomy (NCBI): domain Eukaryota; kingdom Metazoa; phylum Chordata; class Aves; order Passeriformes; family Rhabdornithidae; genus Rhabdornis; species Rhabdornis inornatus. Next base: position 1,900,876 of record VWZS01006282.1, on the reverse strand, counting down.
ATCATTGCAAGATAAAGCTCCCTTTTGCTGCACCAAGTAAATTTAGAAACTGTTAATAAGTATATTTGTCTTATACCCATTAAATTATTATGCAGCAAACAAGGTTTCCCAGGAATAAAACTGTTATTGTGGAAAATGAAAAGAGATGTTTGTTTAATTCCCTTTTGTAATGAATTGTTTGGACAATGCAACATTTGAACTGATGAGAAGGAAGCATAGGAATTCTGCCCTTAAAGAGAAGTGGAAATCTCCCCAGCTGTCCCCCATCCCAGCTCCGTGGCTTAGAGCATCACTGTGTGCCTTGGGAAACACAGACAAGAGGGACACTGAGGGCTGTGCTTTGCTGATGGAAATCTTCAGCTCATCTGGGCTTTTGCTGCTGTGCTCCTTCATGTTTTTCTTTCATATTTTTGTAGCTAGGGGTTCCCATAATTTAAAGACCCCTTGCCTTTAAGGAGTAACTTGTGAGGCTTTCACCTCAAACAGGCTGGTCTCACAAGGCTCCAGTAAATGCCTTCTGGTACAAACAATATTCCTGCACGTGCTGCTGTAAAGTACTGCACACATCAAAAGCAGAAAGATGATGGTTCCTTGTGTCTGATATCTCTACCCCTGGAAAAAAGAGAAGGTAGCTGAGCTCCTTGAGGAAGTCTGGGATCAGTGATTTTGAGTGACCAGAGTGCTTCTGGGCTGAAAAAGACAAATGTGATCCTGCAACATAGTGGAAGACAGGGTCTCCCTACTGATACAATATATATGTACTATGGTACAATAATGCAGTATTGATACCTGTGTCTGGCAGCAGGCAAGAGGCTGGGCCAGGGTAGCACAAGGAGCAATACCTGGAGAGCTGTTTCAATCCTGCAACAGTGCAGAAACAGGCTACACACAAACCCAAGGTGGCCTCCTGAGCAGGAGCTTCGGAGCCCAGTGAAAAAGAAACTGCTGACCTGATTTGTCCTTGTAAATACACAGGAAAGGAGTAACTCTGGATGGAAAAAAGTGCTGTTCAAGCCCCCCAAATTATTCTGCAACAGGAATATTTAATATAGATAGAGCTTGGATGAATTTAGGGTGAAACTTGCAGGTTTCCAACTGACCAAGCAGGGAGCTGTTAGAGGAACATTCCAGAAGGAGCTGGGTCATTAAACTGAACTGATTTTATAATGAAGCAGAGCATGTTTGAGAGTAAATTTATGACATGCAATAACAGGAGGCTGGAGCTGGTGGTTGAAGTGATCTCTTCAATCTTACATTTTTCTGCTCAAAGCGGGCTCCAATTTCTGAACACAAAAGCATTCACTTCAGTTAGCAAGGACAGATGTGTGGCTGGCCACCACCAGGGCCTCTCCCCACAGCCCAGAGCTGCTTGCCATGGTCTGCTTTCCCTAAGGAGATACTGTCAAGCTACTGTGCAAGGCAACACAATCTCAGCACCAAAAACTCCTTCCTCTGAAGTCAAACCCAACTGGGCTCTCTTTCTGGAGCAGCCTCCTTTGAATACATTTAAGCTTTTTTTTTTTTCTCTGCAAGGATGAAGGTGTGTTATTCCTAATACCCACAGAAAAAGTAGAGGCAGCATGGTTCACAACACATGGAGACTGGACCAGAGTCAGTGTGAGAGGAAAACTCTTCCCAGCACAGAAGAGCATCATCCCAGCTAAGGTGGACCCTTGCCACAAAGGGGATTTTTGTTCTCTTTTTCCCATTGCTTCTCTTTGAACTTTGGTAAATAATCACTCTCCCTCCTTGACCTTGCAGCTTCCATCAGGCCACACACACAGCAGGGCCACCTGTGCTTCTCAAACCTTTTTTTGCTGTTTCTAGCATGGGTATGCCCCTGTGCTAAGCCCCCTCTGGGTGTTGCAAATCTAAATCAGGACAGGCAATTTTGAAACCAGCCATGATCACTGAAAGCAACCAGCTCCAAACTCACCCACACGAGGGATCAAATAAACCTGAAATTAGTAAACAGTTTATCACTCATTTAACATTATCACTCAAAGCTCCCAGTTTGCTAATACACCTGGGTGATCTTTTTACAATTACTGTAGTATTGCAGAGGAGCATCCTTCAAAATAATTCCAGGTAGAGAGAGCTTGCCTGGCACACAGCTCTGAGTATCTCCCAAGTGAAATAAGTAGTTTCCACCTAAATAGGATCTAATGAGCCATTCAGTAGAATAGAGGGGGGAAAAGAAAGTCTTTGCCCTGAGGAAAAGCATCCCAAAGAACTCAACAACATCTCCAGTCTGCTGCTGGCAGTGCTTGTCTCTCAGAAAATACAAGCTACAGTAGTTTTCTTAAAGTATAAATGAAAACACAGAATTGCAAGAAAGAAACAAGTATCTTTAGAATATGGGTTTCATAATTGTTCCCAAGAGTCTCAGTCTTCAATTTCACAGTACTTTATCCTGTCATAGCTGCAAAAATTATTGTTAAAGACATATTATGGTGGATGGATTATTGCTCCCTGCATTTACAAGGAGCCCGAAACAACAGGTCAGAGGTGAGTGATGCCTGATCACAGGCTCACAGCAACACAAGGAGCAGTAACAGCACTCCCAACAACCAATTCGCAACTCACAAACCCACAGAATTACAGCAAAAATCACAGAAATAAGTAAATGCCTACCTGAAAGGCTGCTGGGTTCCAATGGCATGTTTCTGTGAGATTGGGGGTAGGGCAGGGAGGTGTAGGTGCAGTCCCATAGTCCACAACAAGGTTTGCAGAGAACTTTCATCAGCTGACCTGATAAAAGTGAAAAATTGGCCTGATCCACAGGAAAAATAAAAACCCAAACAACAAAAGACTATGTGAACAGACCCATTATTCCAGTCCTTGAACATGGAAGAAACAGTGCTTTGTGGACAGAAAACTTATTTTTAGCCCCAAGACCATATAAAACTCTTGAGGTTCAAGAAAAGAAAAAAAAAATCAGAACTGGATCAGATCTCTGGTGAAAAACATTCCTTCCCCATTGGCTGAGGGTCTGTATTCAGGTTCATTGTAGAGGAAACAAGTCTGGAGCATAAACACAGCAAGGGTGAGGTATGCTAGACATAAGTACAATCTTTACATCTACAGCAGTCTCATTTTCTAGTCCTGCACTGTGCAGAGCTGAAAGTCTTCTCCAGGGACTGGAGTACTGTGAGGGGCTTCTGAACCACAGATGCTTAAAGATGAAGTGTGTTTAGCATCAGGTTAAAAACCTCATGTCAGCTCCCTACTCACATTCAGCCATTAATCTGCTCTTCAGAAATTCTGTACTTGAGAAACATCCAGAGTAAATAAAGGTGGATGCAGGATGAATCCCAGTCAGCTAAGCTCAGAGTTCATGCTTCCATGAACTCTGTACCTGGCTGCACTGAGGACAAATCAGTCCCCTAAGGGCTGCCCAGATTTGCAGGGGCAAATTCCTTGATGAGGGGTGGGTTTAAGTGTTTTTTGGTCACCACAGGCTGCCAGAGGATTTTTTTCTTCATTGTTTTCTTCTTTTTTTTTTTCTTCTACGTGAAAATAGCTGTGTTTTAGTAATAAAACTAGATTGCGTTTCATTATCAAACACTTCCAATCTATGCCTGGGAATGAGTTCACAGAGAAGACAGGAAAGGGGAGGCTGAGAAAAATCAGTGGTACCTGCTCCCTGTGAAGCAGCAAGACCAGTGAGCTAAGTTGTTCTAGAAAGGAGGTGCAGCCTAACATGGTCACTGTCCCAAAGAAATGAATCCTGCATGGCTCAGAGTAACACACCACAACTCACTAAAGCCAAACAAAGGCCATAACAGTGCTGACTGACAGGGAGCTCAGCCTCCTTCCATCCTGCTTCTAGGGTCAGGCTCCATTCTATGTATCTCTATCTTCCCTGGCCCCACTAAAGATTTCAGGCTGGTTTTCAGCAGAGCTTGTCATGGACACAGTCACCCAAATAGCAGCAGCAGCACCAGAGAGCCAGCAAAATCTTCCCAGGCTTCCTGTGTGACCCATAGCAAACCCATACCCAGACAGCTCTCTGCTTTAAAAGAGGTTTAAAAAGTACCTCCTCACAGCTGCTCTGAGAAGCAGTTCAGCTATGGAGATTCCCCTCCTGGGGACCCTGGGGTTGCACTTGGCCACTAGCCCTAGAAGACACCTCACTGCCTTATCCAAACCCTAAAACAGCCTCACTTTCCACTCTTAAAAGGTGTACACAGGATGCTCAGGTGTGTTTGGTAATGCCCTCAGGACTATGGAAAGAAGCCCAATGGGCTTTCTCCTGGGCCAGTCTTGGTGAGGTGGAATGCTGCAGCAGCTGCAGGTGGGCTGTGAAGATGCTGTGTGGTCCTTGCAGGAGAGATCTGAGATGGGAAAGCCCTGGGGTCTCCTTGGACTGTATTTTTGGAAGTTAGGCACCCAAAAATATTTTCTCCTTTTGACAGGGTGCTTTTAGGGTTATATTAATACTTAAAGTTTGTAGTAGGACTGTTTCGTGTTCTAGAGCACTTTAGGATCCTCCCTCTGCTGCCTGGTGGGAGCTGGGAAGCTTTTCTATTTGTGACAATCTCCATAACTGACTACCAATATGTAAAAAGCCTGACTGCACCCACATCAATGAGGAATTACGGCATTTCCCTTGTCGGCCTCACTCCCTGTGTCTGTCCCAAGGTATTGTCCCATCATCTTTCACAGCTGTAATATATGATGTTCCTCCTGAGACACCACTGCAGGTGAACATGACATAGGATAAGCAGCTATCTGTTGCCATCTCCTTCTGACAGTCTGGAATGAAGAAGAAGACATTCGTGCCTGTAGAGAGGTGATGTAAAGGGCAGACAGGGAGGAAAAGGAAGGTTATGGCAGAGTGAGGCAGGTTTGAGTGACTGTGTGTGCATATCTGTGTTTGCTTCATAGTTAATGCAGGGAATACACTGGCTTTGCTCCTGGAAAACGATGTGCAAGGATCTACGCAAAGCTGGGGACAGTGCAAAACCTGGGACGGCCCTGCTCTGAAGGGCTTGTGCCCTGGGACGATGAGCAGATAATCAACCCTGAGATCCCTCTGCCCAAAATTCCCAAGCCCGAAGCAGAGAAGCAAAGCTTCCCTAAGCTAAGGCAGGGCTGGATCTGCTGGCGGTCCCGAGGTGGCGTGGCTTTAACACGTTCAGTCCTAGCAGTGGTTTGTCGCTGTCTCTTTTTCCCTTTTTCTTAGGGAAAAGCAGGTAGCACATCTCGGCAGGCTGTTGCCCATGGGTGTGTGCCCAGCCGGCCAGCCCGTGTTCGCTGCCCGAGCACCGCTCCCGCTCCGTGCGCTCCGCGCTCTCGCACCGCGCTCCTTCCATCACATCGCTCCCCCTCCGCCTCCCCTCTTCCCGTGCTCCAGCCCAAACATTCTGCCTTGCCTTGCCGTGCCCAAGTAACCCGCAGGCTGTGCGAATAAAACCATTCCTGCGGTGGCAAACCTGCCTGTATTTTCGGCTCACCTTGGGGAAACTCTCATTCAGCTTATGTCCTTGTTTCCTTGAAAACTAATCAGATAAGGAGGGAGGCAAGCTCCCCTCTGTAACGATGGGCAAGTCTAATAGCTGCAGGCTTGGATTATTACTTTTTTCCTATTAAGCAATGAATTTAACCAGAAAACGAACTGGTCGGGAGGCACCTGGACACCTTGCTTTCAGTTTATAATACAGACAGCCGTAAAACACGTGGCAGTGCAGCAGAGCACGTTTCAAGACCTGCCCCCTGTGTGCTTGTGTTCCTCAGCACTGTTACCAGGCAGACTTTCATCTCCCTTATCTCCAAAGAAATAAAGGGAAGGAATTAAATTAAAAATTCAAAACCCATTGCTCTCCTCCCAGCAGCAGGAGGGCAAAATAGCTGGAGATCCTGAACAGTGAAGCCCAGGATGCAGGTCTCACCCAGAGATCTTGTTCAGTTTCCGTGGTGGCTACCAGAGCCCGGAAATGTGGCCAAGCACAAGCAAAGGGTCTGGAGGACATGGAATGTTTTCACCCTCCAGGTCCTGGGGCTGTCAGAAGTCTTCCAGCTTCTTGGGATGATTGCCATACCCTTGCTAGGAGACACCACTGCTTTCATTTCATGCTCACTGCCCCTCAAAAGGAAAACCTCAAAATGTATTTACTAACTGTGGAAATGTGTGGACACAAGAGATGGAGGCAGACTTGGCTTGGGTGAGAGCTGTGGATGCAGGTGTTATATCTCTGGCAGGGCACCTTGACCCTGCTCTGCCATCCCTGCAGCGAGGGACCACTGAGCACTGGCCCTTCACAGGTTTGCATGGTAGCTGGAGATACTCATTTTGAAAACAAAAAATAACCTGCAACTGCCCATTCATTTCACCCAGGACACAGAAGTCAGACTGAGAATTTGTGTGTAAACAGATTGAAGAGGAGAAGCCCCCTTACCAGGAGGCTGTGCAGTAGTGAGGTAATTTTTTCTCCCTAAAGTTTCAGTTTGCTGTCACAGAACACTGTCAGGGTCTCTGAAAAACAGCTTTCACTTAAGCACCTCTGCAGGTGAACAGGGCTGCTGCTGCTGCAGGAATGAGATCTGCCTCCAGAGCAGAACTGGCTGCCCCAGTTCTACCAGAGCAACAAAGACACACCAGTGAAGATCTCTGTCCATGCAGACAGGTGGCCAGCCATGCGTAATAATTTTCTCTTCAACAGCCTTGTTTTTTCAAGATCTTTACACTCTGTGGACACATGTAGATAAATTATGTCTACAGTTGTCCCTGGGTGCGGTTAAGAGTCTGGTACACAGAGCAAGGATCACAACATGGAGATTACCCCAAACCCAGCAGCAGGACATCAGCAGAGCTGTGGGAGGGAGAGCTGGGGCCAGGGCCCACTCTGCCCATGCCATCCCCAGACAGCTGTGATCCCACCACACTGCAGCCCAAGAGGAGCATCTGTCGCTGCTGCAGGTATTTCCTATTCCTGAAGCATCACCGTGGAGTGTGATAGCTGGGTAATGAGTTTCTTTAGTCTTGCTTCAATGCTCTCGGCTCTGCAGACACAACTTCTCAGCGTTTGACACCAAAGAGCAGATTAGTAGCTGATTACACACTACCCTGCCCTGAACAGTTAGTGGGACTTCTTCCAGGTAATACACACATGTGGATAGTGATAATTTCTGTGCTTATCTCTCTACCAACCCCAATTCTGCAAAGGCAAGGAAAAAAACCTAGGAGCTTTCAAAAACCCCTTAAAATCCTTCTGGCATAACAAAGCCCAGGAGTGTTGTACTAAAAGAACTCAGCTCTTGGGACTTGCAGTCCTGTCCCTTTTGTGCTCATGACATACAGGGCAAAGCAATGAGAACAGCTTCCCTCTTTCCTCTTGTCTCTCCAATGACCTTCTTCCATCCCAGCTGCTGGCAGCATGAACAATAGTGAAGGAGTGACAAGTCTTGCCAGGATATAGCAGGTCACTGTCATGGAAGTGAGCTGGGCATTTTTGTGTTGTTCCTGGCTTGATGCACCATAAAGTGGAGTAGAGCGGCTGGATGGATGTAAAGGACAATCCCATCCTAAAAGATGAGTGTGGGTTAGACAGACAATAAAATTTCCACCACTGGAACTCAGTATTTGACCCTTCCTGTGTGGACACACAGCTTGCTGAGAGAACTGTAAGTTGTTACACAGGAGATGTGTTGTTTCAGAGAAAGGCAGCCTAAACCTGTAGCTAAAGAAGGCCACAGCCCAGTCTGACTGGATGTAGTTCACTGAGCTAAACTAATCCAGGTGTAGGAACTAATCCAGGTAGGAGGAATCTTGCTTGGCACAAACCAGTTCGTATCTGATGCAGCAAATCCCATGGGGAAAGAGCAGGAGAACAAATTTGGCAAAGCACAATAAAGACCAATAGCAGACAGATAATAATTCGTATTTCAATAGGGCATCTTTCATGCTGAGAGATACAAATTATTTGGCCACTGTTTGAAATTCAGCCACCTCTGGAGTGGAGCATAGCTGTGCATAGCATCTGACATTGCCTCAGTGTTGATGTATTTGTTAGTATGTAAATTGCCAATCAGTATATCTTCAAAAGGTTATGCAGAGTCAGATGATAAGTCAGGCCTATGTAATGCTTAATATCTGTGCACTGATAGTGCTTGAAACCTCAAAGCCTTGGCACTGTTTATATATGCACATCTCTGTGTGTGTATTTCCCTTTTACATACACCAGTAAACCTGGTCTTCAATTTGTGCAAAAGACTGATAAAAAAAATGTATAGCCCATTTGACTGATGTTACATCTATTCTTACGTTTATTTCTACTTTCTTTCCTTTCTGTTTCATATGCTGCCTGTGAAAGGGAAAGCTGGATTCCCCAGCTGAAGTAGGAAAACACAAGAAGGTTTTCCAGGAGATGTATGCAGGCAAAGACTGAAACACGTGGATTTATGCAGCTTCATATACAGGACCCTTTTGCCAGGGCAGGACTGAAAAAATCATAATTAATGTTGTGCAGCTTCCCCTGGGGACAGTGCAGCCAGTGCCACTGGTACCTCTGGCTCTATCCTATTGGGCCGCTCTTGACTGGGAAGTTGTCACACTAGGCAAAAGGATTTGGGGATTAAGCTGCCTATTCTCTTTTCCCACGGTGTATTTTTGCTACACTTCAGCTAAGTGGGCCTGTGGGTTTAGGAGCTCTGGAGCAGACTCCTGCAGTGGCGGGGAGGATGGTTCTGAGAGTCAACAGGAGCTCCCCCACCTCCTAATCCCAGCCTTTCCCCAGGGGATTTCACCTACTTTCCCAGGATGCCTTGAAAATAGAAAGCAAATGAAAGGGCAGTGTGACCACTCTTGCCATGACCAAATGTTGTGAGACCCTCTGCTTTTATCCTCTCCCTTATCCCATTACTTACTCAGGCTGCTCCATGCTGTCCCTTGCTCTTCCGTCTGACTCACAGCCCCCTGAGCTGCCAGCCCCGCAGACACCGCCTGCCATAGCACCATGAGTACTTCCCTGGATGCCACTGGAGAGGTGCTGCTGGCAGTTTTGCCTGTTGGGATCCTGAGTGGTATCCATCATCACGGCACAAGTGCATCCCACAGGCGGCTGCTCTGCTGCTGCTGGCAGACACCTGCAGAGGAAGCCCTTTATATTTATGGCTGGTTTTTAGCTCACTGCCAGTAAAGGCAGTTCAGCTTCACTCCACAGATGCATCATTTCGAAAGGAGGTGCTTCTGCCTCCAGTGCACGTTTGTGCCAGCAAGCATTTTGACTTTCTGCCAAACACTTAAGTGACCTTATGGCAGGATTGGAAGGCAAGGCTCTGGAGCTCCACCACCCTGTGGACCTCTATTCTCCTCTCTGCTTCCTCCTTCATGTGTTTTTGTTCAGCATCTCTGCTTGCAGGGTTGCCTGAGACATTAAAAAAAATGCCTTCACCACTAAGATGATAAGGAACTTGATCTCACATAAATTGGGATGTTCTGAGAACCATTTTAATTTCTGCTAATCAGCACATGAAAAATGAATTACTTCGGATGTCATGTCCTATTGCACGAGTCTTGTAACATTTGGAAAAGCCATAACAGAGTTACCCAGTAATTGAAGGGCTCTACATGAGTGAACTTTGTAATTGCATATTCTTCTCCTTGAGTCTGGGAGGCAGGAAGGAAAAGCGGATCAGGCCACGTCTTAATGAAACAGCTCAGTCCTGCAGTGCTAGTGAAGCCAAAAGTAAACAAACCACGCTCATTATTTTATATCACAGCTCCCCAGCCACTGCAGCAGCCATGTGTGTGTTGTCTCCCACCTCACTTCTGCTTTCAGCCCCCTGCCAGGCTGTCCTCAGCCTTCACCCCAGGTGCACCCAAAGCCAGCAGCCCTCATTTGAGCTCTACCTCACACTACAGGAGACACAAACAGCTCTGGAGACAGATGTCAAGAGAGACCATCCCAAATGGAGCAGGAAAAGCTCCTGCATAGCCATTCCCACCCAGACCTGTTGGGACAGTCCCTCCTGTTATGTCCTCATCTCCTCTCCGAGCTGGGAAACACAACCTTCAAGTAGTGGAGATTTGCTCCGTGCTTCTGTTTGCACCTAATTATTGGCTTCCACGTACTCAACATGCACATACCCCCCAGTTCCCCACTGTGCTGCCCTCAGTCCTGACTGGGGGCCACTTGAGGGTGTTATGGCCAATGACAACCCTCAAATCCTGGCTGCCATCATCTTCTGCTCCCCTCCACTGGTGAGCTGCTGGTACCAGGGCAAAGCAGCTCCGAAGCGGTTGCTGCACTTTTGGAAGGAGCATCTCACTGCTGTACAGCTGCCAGTAGCAGCTGGCCATTTTCTCATTCCTAAAGAACCCAGGAAGATTAGGCAAACATTACAGAGTAAAGATTTTCTCAGCTCTAATGTTGGAGGGCTTTTCAGCTTTATCTGAGGAAAAAAAATAAAAGACAAAAAGCCTATTGGTCTGTTTGTTTCACTGTCTTTAAAAGTGGGGTCTATTGTCTGGAGAGTCGAACCAGCATCCATTTCTGTGGATTTTCCATGGCTGCTCCTCAGCAGCTGATGGCATAATGTTTCCTGAAATGGCCATTAGCTGAATATCTTTATGAACAGCTTCCCAGGGAAGTAGCTGCAAAGTTCAATTTGCTGAATTATGAGCACATCTTGGATAAGAATTGCATTGTACAGTACTTGCGTTCTGAAAGCATTAACTTTATACTTTGAACTTAGAGATAATAAGAGATAATTGCAATTTTTTTCAATAAAAAAAGAAGTATATTTAGAAAAATTTTAGTTAGATGAGGCTTTCTCTAGTGAAAAAGCCATTTGTACCAAAAAAAAAACCCAAATAGAAAACCTCTTTAATTGGTTGAAGATTTATTACAAAAAGCCATAACTTAAGGATACTTGATTTGTGCTGAAGAGTTGTTTGACTTCATGGTGTCGCATCAGATTTATCCTAGCATCGCATCCTAGGGAGCAAAATTGAGTTCACTCTTGTATCTCACACAGAAAAAAGTTAAGTATTGTGTGAAATACTTTAATTAAGAAGAGCCTGTGTGAAACAATAGTGGATTTCTTTTTCAGAAATAACTAGAGTGTACTAGCTCATGAAAAGGTTGGGGTCTACAGTAAATCTCCAGAAGCTTAAAGCCCTCAGTACTTTGGGTGAAACCCAGGAGCTACAGACTACAACATTTCATCTCTGGGATGCTGAAACAGCTCCACTCAGTATTCAGGACAAGTGTGGAGCTGAACTCACTGCAACACCCAAGGTGCTCAGGGGTGTTCAGGTATCTTGATTTCACATGTGCAGCACTGTGATTTCTAGGCACTGATGGCTCTTCACTTAATCGTTGCCATTATCACACCTGATGAGGCACAGCAGGTGATATTTGAGACACTTGCCTTTTGATTCCTTGCAACCAAGCAACATTTACTAAGAATTACTTAAATCAGCTAATCAAAAAGATGTTCAATGACATTAGGATGAAGTGGGCTGTAGAACACATAAGTCAAGTAATTTTTCTTGTGAAAGTCCTTCTGTAGAGAGAAAAGCAAATAAATACCATATATTGTAATCTCTGCTCCTTGGGCTGTTGATAATTAACTCCTGATTCCTTATTCCATATTTCAGGTAAGGTTTGACTTTGTTCTAGTGGAACAGTTTTTCAGGATCAGTCTCAGCTTCTTCATCATGGGTTTGCTGGTGGCAGCAGCAACATCGTATGAGTGCTTGCAGGTCTCTGTGTTTGCTGAGGAGCTGATCTGCTCTGAGGACTAACTTGTTCTGATTTGCTCTCATTTGCTTCTTTGCACTGAGGAAAACTGATGGGTCAGGATTCCTGTTCAGAGGAACCTCCTGTCTGTTGGCAAGACCTGCACATACAGATGGAGTTCAGCATCTCTCCTCTCAGTTAAGGGGGCCCTTAGAGACTGTCCTTCCTTCTCACTTCCCCTGCAGTGGTTTACTCAGGTGAGAACCAATCCCTAGCATCCCTTTCCATGCTGTCTCCCTTCCCTGGCCAAGTAGGACTTAAATCAAATGTCTCTCTGCCCTTCACCTTTCACTGGCCTGAAACCAGGTGTTAAAGTACTCTATAGCTCATTGCACCTAAAATGCCCTGTGATTCTCTGTTTCTCACCAAAATGCATTTTTTCTGCTCCTTTGAAGGAAATTGATGTTAAGCCATAAGGCACCCAGCCCTTCCTGAACCAGCTCCTTTTGTCCTTTACCAGTGGTGGCAAAGAAGCACCCAGAGCTGTTGGATAGTACCAGGCTGTGGGCAAACACATGACCAAGTTGCTGTCAGATAAATACTGAAACAGCCCCAGCCTAGATTAAGTCCTTTTTTTCTTTTTTTATAGTGAAAAGGGATTGGGTCGTGTCCAAACATTTTATATTAAACTCTGCAACTTTCCTGTTTTCTCTTCTGTTACCAAGGGAAATGCCCCCCAGCTGCCTGACAGTTCACATTAAGCTCAGTGGAGCTGTGTTCAATCACCTTCCCCTGGAAATCAGTGAAGGAGTGAGGGCAGAGCCACCACTCCAGACTGCTCCCAGGATGAGTCACCACAGCAAAGGCTCCTGTCTGAGGGAGCCAGAGCCGCCTCCCTAATGCGCTGGGCTTTCTGCACCCAGGACTTCTCAAGTCTCTTCCTCCTCCTTTCTTTTCTTCATGAGATTTTATTCCTTGTCTTCATTTCTCTCTCCCACCCTCCTGCCCTGCAGAACTCTTTAAGGAAGGAAAGAAGGCATCCATCCTCTTTCCTGCTCTTTGGCAGAGCTGAGAGATGATCTGTGTGCACAGGAAATCCATCCCTGCTCCTGCCTGGCTCAGTCTGTGGCACCATTGCTTACCCTGTGGGAAGGTGGAGTGTGGAGGTTGCTCTCAAGCCTTTCTGATGTGGCACTCATCCCTGTTAATAAGCAGTGGGGATTCCTGGGGGCACATGGACAATGCCATGATGGGTCTTGCTTTGGAACATCCTGCTCAGAGGTGGCAGAGTAGGAGCAGGGCAACTTGGTAAAGAGGGCAGCCAGTGCAATGGTGCAGCTCCTTTGGGACTTGCCTGTTCTCTGCTGAACAGCCTTGAGAAGGGATCAGTCAGATGCCTCTCCCCCACATCCCTGCACTGTTGTTGGGCATGAGGGTACAGGAATTTGACCCACTGTCAGCATCCAGAACAGCTGAAACTCTTGAGTCATCTGCTTCAACAAACAAAAAAAAAAGAACATGCTTTGACTTAAAACATGGGCAAGTTTTGTTCCTTCCCTGATGAACAGCCAGATGAGGTGATGGTCTCTCAGCTCTGCAGTGACAGAAGAGTCCCCAAGGGGAATGGTAATGCTCAGAAAATGGAAAGTCTCCCTTCCCACTTCTCCATCCCACTCCCAAATTCTGAGCTGACACCTCTGTCATTGTCTGTCTCAGCAGTGGTGACAGGCACAAAACACTGCAGACAGGAAAGAGCAGAGAAAACTTAAAATCTCTCTGGTCCATGGTAAAGCCAGAGGCTGTGGGCATCAGCTGCTCAGCTGGGAAGTCATGCCTCTTGTGATAGTGGTGGGATGAGTTTCCAGCAGAAGGAGGATGTGAAGCAGGTCCCATCCTACCCTCCTCTCAGCTGTGGCTGCAACCTTTCATGTTTTCATCAGAGAGGTGCAGAAAAAGCCTGAGCAGCGTGGCAGCCCCAGCACTCCTGGCAGGTGCCGCAGCAGCAGCAGCCTCTGTGGGTGGAAAGACAATTTGTGTTGTTTTTGGAGCATTGGGAGCTCTGCAGACGTGATGACTTTTCAGAAAAGACTCACTGTGGAACAAATGTTGGGTTTCAGCTCAGGACCTTGTGAGACACATCCCTTTCCCAACCAGCACCCACACTCCCAGACATCACCAAAATACTCCTGATGGTCCCAGAGGGGTGTGTGTTGGTTTTGCTGGGTGCACTAAAGCTGAGATCCCCATCTGCTCACACCCAGCCTGCAGGCAGAGATGCCTGAGGCTTGTTGCTGGATTTTGCATCGCCTTGTGAAAGATAAGTGCCCCATTCACCGGGCTGCCAGAACAGCTAATACCCATTGAAAATTGCAGAAAACCATGAAAAAGCAGAGCTGTGCCCCCACCACACCCATCTCAGAGCCCACAGCCTGATATGCTCAGCTGTGGCTGCTGCTTCGTATCCGAGAGGTTGAGGAATCCTAGAGAGGAGCCCCCACCCCTACCACAGCTGAGCCCTGCAGAGCCATGATCCTGACCCAGGGAGCTGCCAGGCCCAGAGCACACACCTGAGGCTTCAGCCAGTCAGTCACAGGCTTAAAATCACAGCTGAGCAACAGGAACAATTGTCCAGAGCTGGATTTTTCTCCTTTACAGGGCTGCATTTTCTCTTGCTATCGGGATGGGGGTACTGATAGCACCCCAGGGCACACGGATCTTGCCTGCCATGGGCAGTGCTCTCTCTGCATGCCACAGGGATATCAGGTCTTGGGGGGGAGCTGTGGGATGAGCCAATTCTGGTCACAGAGATGGCAGTCTGGATGATTTCTTTTTCTAATCACTTGGATAGATTTTCTATAGGCACTGTAGATTTTAGGGAGGTGCCTGGTTGGGGTATTCCCCCAGCTGGGTCAAGAAAAGTCTCTCAGCAGATTCCTGCCAAGATGGAGATTGGGATCAGCAGCCATCTCAGCTGAGGTGCCTGGGGAAATGCCATCTCACCAGAGTCCCATAAATAACCATGTCTTGTGCTGTCCTGACACCACAGGACACCTGGGTCCACTCTTCTCTGGGTCCACACTGTGTCAATTTCCCCCAGTGCTGGAGAATTTCCTGTAATATAATACATAAATATACACACACATAAACATAGATACCTATTGCATGTCCGTCGTTGCCTGTTGCTGGCTGGCATAGTGCTTGCATGCATGGGGAAGCATTTGAGATGCTGGTAATAACACGTGTAGTTCAAAAGGATAGAAGGGCAACTCTTGTAACTGTATGAAGATGGAGTGGTCATTAGTACATGTTTATTGAAGTTTACCAACTCTGTAACAATGGGCTTCTCTTTGCCATTGGACTTAATTTGTCTGTAATTATGTTCCTAATATAGAAATCATTTGGCATTTATTTGCTGTAATAAAACTTCCTATTGCATTTAAACTCAATGTGAAGATTTAAGTATATTTAGGAGACACAGCTGAAGACCTGAAATTAAATGACCCTGGCTTCCTTTTGCAAACAAAAAAAACTTAAATAGCAGTCAGATGCATGCATGCAGATCTGTGAGCAGCAGCTGCATGTACACCCCCAGAGAGAGATGGCAGCCCTTGTGATGGGACAACTCCTTCAGCATCTTCTCATTGACCTGCTCTGGCCCAGGGCACTGCTCCTGTGGCTGATGCTTGTGCTGCTTTGCATTCCTGAGCAGGGAAAATGCACAGGTGAAGGAAAAACCGCAGGTCTTAAGATCACCATCAGCTATCTTGGTTTACTGTACTGCTTGCACTGGCTTTCAAAATGTTTGCTTTAATGGTTGTGGTAGCAGGATGTTGGTAACATGGCTCTTTCCAGCTGAGCTGGTGCTCAGGCAGCAGACATAGGTCAGCACAGCTGGGCCAACCCAGACCAGCCACATGCTGGCCCAGTGACACCATCATCCCCAGCACTGCCCTGTTTAAATTAGACTGGGTGGGCAAACTTGTTGTACTTAATTTGCAGTTAAAAGAGCAGGCCTGGGAAACACATGCCATGTCTGCCTGCTGGTGGGTGAGCAGCTGCAGCTGTGGATGGGCTCCCAGCACTGATAAATGACAGATAAAAGCCACGCAAAACACTGCCACCAACCCTCAACAGGGGTGGGGTGACGCTGCTCCTGATGTGGTTATTTTCTCCCTGGATATACCAAGCACCACAAGCACGCACCAACAATAATTTTTTTTTCCATCCTTTCTCAGCACTCCTCCCAGTAGGCTTTAAATAGCAGGGGCCAGATAATCATTAACTACTTTGACGTCTTGCAATGGGTACAGATAGGGAATCCAGACAGAAAGGACAAAGCTGGAGCAGACCTGCACTACTGCTGCATCTCCAGCAGTATTGTCCCCCTCAGGGTAAAGCCAGGTCAGCCTGGCCTTGCCCTTGCTGATCCTTGAGACAAGATCCCGTCACAGAAATAGAGAAGAATATTCTATATAATTGCTTAGTATATTACTCTTTCCAGAAATAGAGTGTTTCATGCATATGTTGAAATGGTTGTGGCTGAGCCAGAGCACTCTTCGCTTTTTGTTAACTCTGTTTTGTCCTAATTTAGGCTTGGATAACAGAAAAAAATAAAAGGCAGGTGCCCTGACTCCAAAGCACACTTGAGTGTTTCAGAAGAACAAGATGGTAGTGAGCAAGCTGAGGAGGAAGCTTGCAGTTGGGGAGCATTTCTCCACTAGTTACTGACAAAGGAAAAGTGCTGCTTAGACTCATCCCAGTGATGGGATATAGCTCTACAATGGGAGGTTGCAAAAATAAATGTTATGAAGTTGGGAAATAGGCCCTTCAAGGGGTTTTTGGAGAGCAGGCTCCAAAGGGAGCTGGTGGGAATGCTGCTGTTTGAGCATGTTGTGCAGACCCATCTTCTACAAACCTGTGAAAATGGGTGTTAGGGATTTAATTTCCATCTCTAATTGTTGTGATTTGTGTCTCACTTTGGGTTTGCTTTTGTGTTCCTGTAGCTTTTAGCAGCAGAGGACTCTACAGCAAAACCTTACTGTGTATTACAGCCAATGGTCTGTTCCTGAGCTCTTTGTACAGCCAGCAGTGAGACTCCCTCTCCTTTGCTGTACAAAGGATTTATTCCTTTAATATGCCCCTGGTATTTGTTTTTCTGCTGGTACAGGAGTGCATGTGCGCGTGTGTGCATGTGGCAGTGTTTTACAAATGCCTGCTGTGGACAGAATTGGGCTTCACAGTATGCAAAAATAGCTGTGTGCCACATACAAGGATATAATATTTCAGACGGCTGGAGAAAATGTGATAAATTGAGTTTTTGCTAGATTTGCTAAAATCAAGCTACTGGGGGATTCGTCTCCACAGCTGAATCCTGAGGTTTTAGGAGCTGGCAGGACTCTGTGTTTGAGCATCCCAGTTAGGGAGGGAGACTGGGTCCCCATGGTGCTGTAGGACATCTGTGAACATCTCCTGGCTCTGAAGAGAGAAGCTCAGGTTTCATAGACTCATTTATTACAGAGCCCCAGAAGTCAGTGCGAGTCCAGGCTGTAGCTACAGCTCTCCCCTCTGCCTTTGCCTGGAGGTTGTTGCTCTTAGCTCCTGCTCCATTCTGTTCCATTCCTGATCCCTCATCATCGATGCCTCCAGCTGCTCATTAGACAAAACCCAGGTCCTGCACTCACCATTTTGAGCCCTGTAAGAGACCCTGGTGTGCAGTGAGGTGGAAAGGCAGGGATGCTGCAGATCTGGAAGGTTTCTGTGTGACCTCCTTAGTGCTGGGGCTGCACTTGTGTGCTGAGGAGTGAAGCTGTTGAGAAAATAAGGCACCAGGGACTGAGATGAGAAGGGCAGAGGCACAAAGGTCCCTGTACCAGGCTGGCTCTTGGTGAGGAAGAGGTTGGGTGAGTGGGGAAGCAGAGGAGTTGTGCCAAGTCCTGGTCCCTCCCTTTTTGCATCCCGTCTGGCAGTACCTGCTCTTCTGGGCTCCTTCTAACAGTGTTGATATCCCACCCCAGTCTCAGCCAAGGGCACATACACAGCCAAACCTGAGCCCCTCAAATTGGACCTCACACGGGGAGTTTGAGTGCCAAATGTCAGTGCTCATTTCCACTTTCTTCCATCTAATCCTTCCCTGCTTCCCTTCTTCTGGTTTGTCATGTCACCCCTTTCCAGGTGGAAAAGGTTCATGGAGCCTACAACCCTCCTTGCTCCCCCTCTCCCTTTGTATCCCCTCCAAGGTGTAATGAAAACCAGAAACAAGTAGAGCCAAGGCTGAGTTTGTAACATAAACAGTTATTTACAGTTTTGCTAAAATTTCATTAAAGATGACATTTTTAGGTCACCTAGCTAAAACAAATGAAACTATTAACATGTTTGCATTAGGTTTTGTAAAAAGAAGTATCACTCTTGCCCAGTGTGGTCCTCAGTTCCTCAGGTCCTGAGACCTGATGTAGTGACCTAGAAGCTGAGACAGTTTCCCAGCAGGGTTAGCAAGAGCAGGATCTGATTCATAACCCAGTTGGAATGGATGTCTTTTACCATAACCAGCAGTGTCCAATGCCAAGGTCTGTTACCCTGGTGCTCCATCAGGCTAGTGGTGAGGCTGATCTGGACTGTAAGAGCAAAGATCTTTTGCCCAATGCTGAAAGTATGATCCAACCTTCTCTGTCCCATAGATATTTTTACTCTGCCTTTAAAAGCTTTTTAATCTTGGAGCACAGCTAAATACACTACTGGAATCTATAGTATGGCTTTTAAACACTAAACAGTGAGGAGTAACATGCAATGGCTCTCTCCTAGCCTAAATAAGCAATGGCAAACAACTCTAAAGAGCTCCTGAGCTTGTGTGCAGAGAGGACATGTGCATGGGACATTTAGTCCCATGGTGAACAGGATGATAGCAGATGGATCAGAATAATATGGGGTTTTTGTGGATACCCTGTTAAAAGCTACACCAGAAACAAGAGAGCAAGCCAGGAGGTTCAGTGTTTCGGCCACCACTCCTAACTGTCTCGGTCACAAAGCAGGACACAATTTGTTCTCCACCTTGCTTGGCTCCTAGGGTGCAAATAGCCAGCCCTGTAGTTCATCAGTATGATTGTCTGGGGTAAGTGGACAGTGTGGGAGGGAAATCTGAGGATCTCTTGCCTGCCAGGGCTTGACGAAGCTACCCTGATCTGAGCAGGACATCAGTCTGCAGCAGAGGCTGTCTCACAACTTATCACCACCACCAACCTCACTTTCTAAAATAGGTAGCAGAGAGACAAAAACCTGAGCAATGAACCAGTGGCATCTGGTTGCCAATAGAGGTGTGTCCACTGGTTGGGGTCAGTGTGAGTCCTCTCAGTCTGGTAAGAGTTGTGCCCTTCTAGCTTTTCCTTCAGTGGTGACAAGGCACGTAAGACTCCAATATTTGAGACCATTACATCCGCAACAGTCTCAGTTCACATCAGCCATGCATTATTAGAGGAAAAAGGGCTGGAAGCAGCATGATTGTCTGAGCCAAACCAGGTAAAAAGGAAGAAAGTTCAAATGCTGGATGAGGGAGCTTCTGCCATGCCATGCCACGCCACGTGTGCTGTGCCGTGCCTGTGGAAGGAGGGAAGCCTGGCTGATGCTGTGTGTCTCTTTCAGGGGGAGCTGCTGAGCCCGTGTCGATGCGATGGATCTGTGAAGTGCACGCACCAGCCATGTCTGATCAAATGGATTAGTGAGAGAGGCTGCTGGAGCTGTGAGCTGTGTTACTACAAGTATCACGTCATTGCCATAAGCACAAAGAACCCTCTGCAGGTAAAGGTACTAGAGACATTTCAAAGTCTATTTATTCTTGTTTCAATTTTTGTTTCTGGGAGCAACTGGCTTTTACCTGTGTGGGTTTTCCTTCCCTGTGCACAGGGATTCATATGTCTGAGACACTTAGAAAGGATTGCCAGGGGCTGGTCCAGAGAGGCCCATGTTCTGCTCAGTGGCTCTGGGAGCATCCCTCAGGAGTCTGCTCTTTCTGTCCTTGGCAATTCCTATTCACTTGCCTCCTGTTGAAAATTCCACAATAGTGCTATAACACCTCACAGCCATTCAAATGTGTTCATCCACTGGAGACCACAGGTGTACCTGTCTCCAGGGCCAGGCAAGGACAGCATCATTGTGGGATTTACTGCAACAGAGTACACAGTCTGTGACTGAGCAGTTGAGACTCCACGTGTTTATAGTTGTGCCATTAATCCTGATCTCCTGCTGAGACTCTGCTGTGTTGGAGTGAGGGATGGAGGAGACAGATGGAGGGTTTTTAGAGCTCTCCTCTCTGATCTCACCACCTTTTTCACTATACTGCTCTCCCACAATCATTGCATGGCACAAGAGGTGTTGACTCTGATACTCTGCTCTCTTCAAGCCTGATTGTTGATGAACTTTTGCGGATGTGCCCACAACAGGTAAAGCACATCTTGATGTGAGTGTCTATGGAAGTCATCCAAGGACTCACATTCTTTCTTATCTGAAAAGCATTGTAGTTGAATAAGTTGCAGTACGGACTGCTGATTTAAAATCAGGATTCAGAAACCTGTGTGACTATTAAAAATGGGATAAATTATCCTTAATAGCTATTGATTTATTGCGGGGGCAATGCCTGAAGATGCATTAATTGCTGCGTGCCTTTGCTGAGCACCATTAGTGCCTCGGCCATAAGGAAGCACATTACATCCAGGCACTACTGCTTAATCAGCATCATCAGGACTGGAGAGGCATTGCAATGGTTAGAGACCAGGGTCATGTCTGTTGGGATTTCGGTCTGGCCCTCTGCAGGTTGCTCTCTGCCAGGAGGCAAGGACAGTGCTGGTGATGGTGCCGAGTTGTACAGAGTGGGGGAATTCAAACTCTTGCTCTCTCCTTCAAATTGCTATCTCTGTGTGGTTTTTTCTAGGCCTGTGGTCACTTACCACATTGAGGAAAAAGGGACAACCCATTAGGACTCCAGACTTAAATGAAGTAGTGAAATTAGGGGGTGTCAAGGGGAAACTTTGCTGAAGGGAAGGAAAAACCTGCCTGCTCTCTGAGATTCCCTACAGCTTCTGATTCAATTTTCCATGACCCATGGGCTAGACAGATCAGTAGTTTCATCCCAAGCCTCAGACCCAGAATATTTAAATTTCTTGGCTCTAGTAACTCAGAACAGATTGAAACACAGGAGGGGAGATGTGGACAAAGCAGCTTTTGTTTATTTCTGGAAAGCTGCTCCATGAGTGCCCTAATGCTTCCTGTGTCTCAGATTGGAGATGCAATGCTGAGCAGTATTGAAGGTTTGTGGGTACAAATTTGTGAGCATTTGTGTCTCCAGAACCGCCTTTGATGAGTGACTTCCAAATGCTCTGCATTTTCAGGTGGCTCAAGGCAATGACTTTCTTCCTGTTCCTTACTCAGCTAAAATTTGTTGGAGCTGCTCATGGACAAACTCCCACCTCACCCGCACAAATCTCAGAGCCTGTGCAAAGCTTCTGTCTCTGGGCTCTCCTGTCAGAACGTGGCCTGATCTGCTGGCCTTTGCCATGAACACAAAAACTGAGCAGCAGAAACAGCTGAGTTAGAGAGCTCAGCTCCAGGAGCAAGGGTCCCAGAGGACTGTGCAGATCTGGGGCTTGGAACCTTCACATTGCTGGCTTAGACTTCACAGCACTTCTCACAGAAGCACTGGGAAGTTTGGAGGATGGGAAGAAGCAACTGGAGTGAAAAGCCACTTGGCCCTGAATAAATGCAGTGTGTAGAGCTGCAGCTGCGTGCCTGGGTGCCCTGTCTGGTGCCGGCACAAAGGCACTGCTGGGAAGCAGATGCTACACTGGCATTAATTTGCAAAACCCTGTGGGAAGTGGCTGATGCAGCAGGCCAGAACTTCCTGCCAGGACTAAGGGCTTGGGTCCCCTGTAACCCTATGTAACCCTAACTATGGGGGCCCATTTCTCACTCCCTCATTTCTCAGTGCCTTTGGTAAGGTGCTGGGAAAACGAGGCAGAGAGGACACAGGAGTTAGGATGCCCGAAAACTGTATCCCATAACAAGTCACAGCATGTGCAGGTGGGAGGAGCATCCTTTCTGCTTGGTCTACACCCCATTTGTGGATAACAAAGGCCAGCTGGACGTACAGGCATGTCTCAAAGTCCCTGACCTTTCTTCACAGGGTCTGCTGTAACGTGGGCCCAGCTTTATTCTTACAAGATCTCTGAATTTGTCAAGCACAGTTTTTGGAGGGCAAATGCTGTAGGAAGTCAAGGTCATCTGTTTTTTCCAGACCAACCATAATACAGGGAGGGACCACACAAGCCTCATGTCCTTGTCAAATATAACCTGTTTGGGTGATGCTCTGAGCCTGGCTAGATTCTAGCCAGCAACATGGCCTACCTCTCTCCTGTGTCCTCTCATCTGATAGACTGCTGAGAAGCCAAATCCAGGCAGCTGGCAGACCCTGGGCTCCCTGAAGCATGTCCAATTGGTCTGAGCAGAGCAGCACATCCAGCACCCACATGTTCCCTGGGACCTGCATGTTTCTCTGCCCATTTTGACATCTGCTGCACATTTTTTGGAGTGCATAGAAGCACAACATGGGCCAGATGTGTCTGGAGACTCATGGTGTGGGCAGAGAAGTTACAGCCGGGTTCATCCATAATTAACATAGGCTCCTTCCAGCCTCCAGGCTATTATGATGTTTCATACCAGAGAGAGACCTTTAGTCTGCTATTTTGGCAGAATTAATCTCTATAAATTAACCCACCCCACTCCCTGCTCCCTGGATTGCAGGCATTTAAGAGCAAAGGTCTTAAAGCAGCAGCACTGCTAACCTGCTGAGACTGGGGGGATTAAAGTTGTTGGACAACATAGCAGGTGTCCTGCCAAGCAGCAGTCAGGCAGTGAATGAGGAAAAATATTCAGCTGTGAGCAACCAGGAAATCCAGAGCTTTTGTCTGTCCATCCATCCATCATTCATCCATCCATCCATACATCCATCCATACATCCATCATCCATCCATCCATCCATCCATCCATCCATCCATCCATCCATCCATCCATCCATTATTCATCCATTCTCCTGCTCTCCAGTTTGCCAGTCACCAAGACAGTAATCATGGGCTTGGAGGGTTTAAATGCCTCCATCCATGGCAATACTTGTGTAAAGCCCATGATTTTAAAGAGACCCTGAAGACACAGGGGTTTAGAAGCACGTGCTAGTGCTGCCTGCACTGTGGTGCTGATACACAGTGGAGTAGGTATCTGCCTCAATGGGCCTCTGAAGTATGTTTAATCTATACAGCTCCTTTCTAGACACTCCTGTGCCACATCCACTCTGATGCTCTGATTTTAGCAAAGAGAAAGTCTGTTTGAACCAACCTTCCCAACAACTGTCTGCAGTCTTGAGGAGTTCAACTCTTATTTACTGTTATCTCTGACTCTTCCTGCACTGCGGGCTGTTTCAGCTCCAAAGATCCCCAGTTATCCAGTGCTGGGGTTAGGATCTGGTCTCTGCTCTCCTCTGGCTCCATTTTGTCCATGGTGATGATCTTTTAGGAGCTGATGAGTGCTCTTACATGGCCTTTTCATCAAGACACATCTGCAAGAATGGCTGAGCTCACAGGGTATTTGGACTTCAGCCTGAGATCCTGAGCTAAAAAGTTTGGGGCAAGTTTACTGATGTCTCCTGGTTGTCCCAGCCTGCTGAATCAGTTGCGTTGAGCATGAGCTTTTCTGGTCCCTGCTGAGCTTCAGCTGCAGCCTGCAAGCAATGGGTGCAGTCACTGCAAGTGTGTTATGACAGGAATTTTCCAGGATGCCAGTGCTGTAGCCTGAGTCTTACCAGATGCTGTGGCACGTGGAGGAGAAGGGTTTTCATCATTGCACGTTTCCATTACATGGCCCTACTGGGCCCTCCCTCCTCCTTGCTGCTTTTCTAGTATCTGAATAAGCCACAGCATCTCTAAGTGTACAGCAGGGAAGCTATGCCACAGCAGTGGCTTAATTTTGCTTGGTGAATTTATGAAAAAATAGCCATCCTCTAGAACGTAATTGAGGTGGATGCTCAGGGTCTTGGGACAGCAGCAAGGGGAGAGCCACACCTAAGCAGTGCTGCAAATGATCCTCTCCAACCTTCTAGGAAAAACCTTCTCTTGCTTGTGACCCTGGGTCTGAGAATTAAATTGCTGACTAGCACAGCTCAGGATGTTAATGATGTGTATTAAGGGGATGTGTCAGATACAGCAATAAAAATAAACTAAACTGCCTGAGGCAGGCATGGAGGAGCTCTCAGGGGAGTGCAGGAAGGCTTTTCCAGCAAATGAGACTTCTTTGCAAGCTGCTGCAGTAAGACATAGACATCTTCTGCAAGCAATATGTGCCTTGGATATGCTGGTGCTTGGGAACCTTTGTAGACTGCAGGTGCCAAAGAAAGGGAAATACAGATCAGGCCTTAAATACTATAGTAATGACATTATTCATCTGTGTTACATTAGCAGGTTTTTGCTTACAAGCCTCTAACAGAAGCACTGAAGCAAACAGGGAAACAGGTTTGTGTCAAGTACAACTTGCAGGTTATGAAACAGTGCAAGAGAGCAAGTGGCATGACTCAAAGGCACTAGTCCCAGCTTGGTCCCTGAGTAAAGTCATCACAAATGTCAGACCTGAGCTCCTAAGAAGCACTTTCTGAGTCATCTGGGTTGTAGAGCTTTGCAATTTGGGCAAAATAGGGAAACTTGGGGAAATTGGTCTGAGACAGAGTAGTGTTTTGCACCTGCAGACATGAGTGCTGTGCCAAAGCACTTGGCCCAGGGGGGTGGTAGCAGAGGACAGACAGACAGCTCCAGACAGCTTCTCCAGAATAGTCTGGAGGGTTGGAGCACTTTTCCAGTGCAGGTGGCAGACCATGGCAGAGAGCTGCTTGGGCATGCTCTGAAGCCATTGTGAGTCTGGAGCTCACAAAGCTGATCCTGTTATCCTGTAGGAGCCTTTAAAGCTTTTTGGTGCCATCAAGTCCTTATTTCAGCCCTGTTCAGCACTGGCAGAGCATCTGTGGAGCTCTCTACCTGCCCAAAGGTCATGTCCCTGACTGACAACATGGGTAAGCTGAGTTGTTAAAGGTACACTTCAGTGCAGCTCAGTGGCTACCAGGAGCTCAAGTCATTGTCAGCTGAGGGAAGAAGGGATCAGCTTTAGGTCTCTTCCCACAAGGTGGGATTACGTGGCACTATGATCTTGCGAGATCTTGAACATTTGAGCTGGAGATTTGGAGGGAGGGGGCTGTGTCTGCTGCCAGGCATTCAGACAAAGAGCTTTGGGGGTTTCAGATGTGGCAGTAAGGGGACTCCAGA
Source organism: Rhabdornis inornatus (assembly GCA_013397075.1). Classification (NCBI taxonomy): domain Eukaryota; kingdom Metazoa; phylum Chordata; class Aves; order Passeriformes; family Rhabdornithidae; genus Rhabdornis; species Rhabdornis inornatus. The sequence continues at coordinate 1,875,849 of VWZS01006282.1, read as the reverse complement.
GTTGCTGAGACCTCTCTTTGCAGCTCTAGTGGTGACCCAAGGATGATAGGGTCACCTGCCAAATCCCTGATCTGATGGCCATAATGAGTGTGGAAAGGTTTTAGGAATAGGGGTGATTTTCTGAGGGCTGTTATGAAATCTGAAAGACACAGTGCTGTGACTGAGGTGAGCTCCTAAGGCTACCAGTGCAGGGACGCATCAAGCCCAGCTCCTGCAGCAGAAATTCGTCAGTACATTCCACCTCTGAACAGCTCTTGGACCTTTCTGTCTGAGCACTTACGGGGGTAACAGGCTCTATCTTCTGTCTCATACTAAGGTCTTCTATTTCATACACTAAGATGTGTAGCAAAATGGAATTAAAAGATGAAAAATAATTACTCTAGTTATTAGTGGCTCAGGCTAGATGTGGGATGCTAGATTGGAGTTCTCAGGGTTGCCAGAGAGAAAAATACAACATTTATTACTTCCACTTTTTTTTTTTAACTGTAAAATATTAAATTCTTCTGCACACTGTCTGTTTTCCCCAATGTTCAGCTTTGACCCATTTACCTGCTTGCTGGAGGGTAATCACACCCCAGTGCCACCTTCTGAACAGAGTCAGGACTGCTGCTGTGTGTGTCACTGTCACTTAGTGCCAGATGCAGGGGGAGAGCCTCCCACCCCCTGGCACAGCTGACAGACTTCAGGCTCTTCATTATCACCGCAGTGAACTTCCTGCAGCCGCTGCCAGCTGAGCAGTGTCAGGCACTGTCCCTGCCAGTGCTTCAGCCTCTCTGTTCCCAGCCAAGGGGAGCAGGGTTTGAGGTTTGCACTCAGGTGTAACTCTTCTGTTCTCTGTCCCCCATCCCTTTGACAGTGTATGTAGTGCTACACCTAGTCTCCCTTTCTCTGCAAAGCCATGGTGTTGGTTGTACATGGCTTCTAGTTATGTACATGGCTTCTAGTTATAGAACACAGTTCCTTCTTCTCTTCCCTTTGTCTCTAATTGCTACCTTGGAAGGACCTGTTGCTACCAGAGGCCTTGCAGTGTGCCAGGCAGATAGTGAGGAGCCAGTCCATTACTTCCTCAAGAGAGAGAAATGATGCAGAATGATTTGGCTGGTGCAGGAGCATGTGGGTCAGAGTGAGGGGCCTGCAGTAAAGCCTTCACATGCAGCACCAGGCAGTGCTCCCAGCACTCCACTCCCTCCCAATCAGCCCCAGGCAGTGGAAGAGGAGATGAGGTCTGGGGAAAACTGCAGGGGTGAAACTGCGACCCCACACACATAGCCAAGCTCCCTCCCCACCACGTGAATTTAGTCCTGGAGCTCTGGGCTAATGGCATTACTTGCAAATTTGTCCTGCATTGGCTTATGGTGCTGTTGAGAACAAAGCTGAAGAGCTGATGGGAGGATGGCAGAGCTGCTTATCCCACGCTCAGAAGCCAGATTTGTGATGGGTGCTAGGTGGCCTTTGCTCTGCTTTATGTCAGGAGGGAAGTTGCACTGTTGTGCCTCTCCTGTGGACTCCAGCAGCCCTGCAGCACTGGCACTTCCAGGCTGTTCACTGTGTGACCTTCTCAGTGGCACAGAGGGGCCAGATGTGTGGCTGGATTTGGTGGACACATGGAGCAGGCTGGGCTGTGGCAGAGTGGGAATGGGCTGTTGAAAAGATTGCTGAGTGTCCCCAGTGCTAAGTGTTTGCCTTTGGCTGGGTCAGCTGCTGGGGCAGATGGCAGGAAGGGGACTGGAATAGCTGAGCCCAAGGAGGAGACTGGGTTTAGCTGAGCCCAGTCCTGCTTCAGTGGGGGACAAGCTCTCTCTCTGCTCAGCAGCTCTGTTGCCATTTCTGTGGCCAACTACCAAATAAGCTGATACTGCCCACCTCACTGATGCTGCACATCCATGGTAGACAATTTGAGGGCTGTCTGCCCTTGCAGGATGTTAGCCAAGGAGCAAGGCTGGCAGAGGCAGAGGAATCTCCTTCAGCTGCAACCCAGAGACCTCAGCCTCTGGCTGAAGCTCTTGTTTGTTCCTCTCTAAACGCAGCCCTTTCCAGGGGAGTGCATTCAGTTCAGGGCTTTGGTCACTGGACTGGTAGCAGTGCTATGCGTGCTGTACCAGCACAAGTCACTTCTTGTCCTTCTCACCCTTCAGTCAGGGTTCAAAAGTCCTTGCAAAAAACATTGCTAACTCCTCGCTGGCCTGGGCATTAAAGAGGTATTCAGTACTTGAACTCCCTTCTTGCACTGCAGAAGGATAGAAGAAGGATTGCTGGGTGATACTGCTGTCTGAGGATATGTTTGACAAACATGCAGGGCACTGACATCTCACAAGACTGTCACTTCGTGGGGACACTGAGTTTTGACTGAATCTAGGCTAAAGATTTTCAACTCCTCTGAATCCTCTGTACCTGCAGGAAGTTGAAGTCCATCTTTGTTTATCCTCCTGCCAGTCCCACTGCGATTTCAAGGGTATGTATCTCACAGCTAGAGGTGGCCTATATACTTCGATGCCAGGACAGACTGTCTCTCCTCAGCCTGTTTACACACTTGATTTTTGATTTGCAGGAGATGCTATGGGCCATGTCCCCAAGTCTTGTTAAAGGCACCAATTTCTGCTCTTGGTTTTATAGGACAGTTTTCTCAGCAGTGTAAATCTGAGTGGGGAGGTTTTATGCTGGATGACAGAGAGGAGCCCGGGTTTAGGATATTTATAACGTAGCTTATACAAAGCTATTTGACCAAGTGAATGGATCTGGAGGAGTTATTTCTATCTTTTTCTTTTTCTGAGGAAGAAGCATTGCCGTTTACCTTGGAACACAGCCGGAATATGTCATCATCTAAAGGCAGGTTGTCCTGACCACAACAACTTGTGTTGTTTGTAGCAAGTTCTGTGGGATGTGCATTGCCACTGTGAGATCCTACCTAGGGCTGTGATCATGTCAGATCTCACAAAGTGGCACAGAGCCAGCTCGTGTGAGGCCTTCAAAAGAAAGCTTGGTTCTTTGAGATATTTATGGTACTGGGATGCCCTGGCTGAGGATGTTGTCTGGCCTCTATTTGAGGGAGCAACTGAACTGGTTTGTGATGGTCATCACAGATCTGCTGTCATGGGGATGTTATTTTTGGTGTCCATCCTGCCTCTCTCAGGTGGCTCTGCTTTCCTGGTGAGATGCAGGATTCCTTTCCATTGCCTCATTAGCAGTGCTGTCAAGAAACCCAAGGCCATGCACTACTGAACAACTGCCATGCTCTATCCCAGATGTGGATGGTGTAAAAGCACCTATGCCCATAGGTGCTCTTTGAGATCTCCAAAGCTACCACAATGGTGTAAAACAGTGATGTGTTCCAAGTAACTAATCTCTTTGCTTTTGTCCTTCCTCCCTCCCTCTTGTCCGCTCCCTGTACAGTGGCAGGCCATCTCTCTGACAGTCATTGAGAAGGTTCAGATAGCAGCAGCCATCCTGGGTTCCCTCTTCCTCATCGCCAGTATCTCGTGGCTCATCTGGTCAACCTTCAGTCCTTCAGCCAAGTGGCAGCGCCAGGACCTGCTCTTCCAGATCTGCTATGGAATGTATGGCTTCATGGACATTGTCTGTATAGGTGGGTGATCACATCTCACACCATGGCCATGTGGAGAGGAGTGGGACATGGCATGGAGAGCCAGCCCATACAGTTTGGCTTGGATTGAGTATCCACAGATTTTCCTCCTCTTTGCTTTTATGGCCCATTTTTCACTGTTCTCTCAGCTCACCTGGGCAGCCCCAGAGTGTTTCCTTGGCTGGGGTGGCAGAGGAACCTGCAAAAACACCAGAGAGAAACAGTTGTCTCTTCGCAGTAAGAAGTGGGTGGAGAGGTCTGGGGAAGGCTGGGGAGTGTAAGGCTTCAGAGAAACTCCTTTCCTCCTGGAGCAGCTAATTTAGGGACTGCCCCACACCAGGCATGGCAGGTTCTCTCCACACGCAGCTCCTTGGCTCTCCAGCGCAGTCTCTGCCAGGTGGGAGTGACTTCCCCTTCTTTGTCCGAGCTTGGAGCTGCAAGTCCCAACCAGGTGACGGGCCAGCCTGGGGTCCTTGTCAGGTTGCTGGTACAGAGCAGCTCTTTGAAGGATGCAGTGCCTCACTCACACTGCACAAGCCTGGAGAGCACAGCAGCTGCTGGCAGCCTGACCCCAGTGGAGTCTCCCTGGGACCAGTGCAGGTCTGCAGGATGGAGGGACATAGCTGCCAACACCTGCAGCAGCTTCTGAAACACTCTGCTGAACACCAGCCACCTCCAAGTGTGCCCCTGAGCAGTGTCCACCCAAGGACAGGCCACGAGATAGCTTGTCAGTTCAAGTGACCCTGACAGGAAGCAAAAAGGGAACCAGAGAGCTCTTCATGTCTGCCATCATTGTTATGAATTTAGAAGCCCTCCCAAACTCAGTGGGAAAAGGCAGTTCTCTTCACTTGGTGGATATGTGTATGTGTGGATAGAGCCATTCCAGAGGGAATAGCCCCCATGCCAGCCTTCGGGAGAAGCAGGACAGAGCAGCAACTGGTGGAATTTGGGTGCAGAAGCAAAACAGACCCAGTGGCAGGGACAGAATTCTGGACTGCACACCCTTGTATCCAGGTTCAAATGGCTCTTGGCCACAGCAGCTTTCCAGGAGAGGCCTGGGGCCTGCCAACACCAAGGACAATTCCTCCCACTGTGCTAGCAGTGAGATGTGAGCTTGTAGAGATCATCCTGCTCCTTCATGAGGTGCTGGTGGAGCTACCACATCTCCCTAGGAATAAAGTGTGGCAAGAGGAGGTAAAAAGAGATGGGCAGCACCCACATGTTGGCACAATAGGTACAATAGGTGATGTCCTCTTGCTGGGGGAATTGAAGGTGGAAAAGAATGTTTCCTATGCATGTGTGGTGTGCACATGTGCCACCTTGTTGGCAGGGGACAGAAGTGGAGAGATCTGGCCTGGGCAGACATCAGTAACATGATTAACTGGCTTTGATAAAGCTTCAAGAGCTGAGGGGAGCTGCTTAGCTCATCTGTTAGGATGAGCTAATAGGAGCTCATAGGAGCTAAATCTTCCCACATAGCAGAGAACAAACCATGCCAACCTTGAACTGAAGGGGAACGGGGCAGACAGATCAGATTTTAGGTTCGTTTGTTTATTTGTTTGTTTGTTTGTTTTTGTTAATTTTTATAAGGATTTGGCCTCTATTTCTCTTTTCCACCTTCTCTGAGGGAAATATAAGTTAACTTGCATCTCCACTGATGTTACCATTAAACAAAATGCCCTAAGCTGGGAGCTTTGAACTTTGATTTTTTTTTCCAGCCAAAGAACAAGCAGATAGCCCATTCCCAGGAACATTTCAGAGTCGTGACTTGGGGCATCCCCTTGTCTCATGTTCCTCCCTGCACAGCTGGCAGTCCTGGGGTGCCAGGCATGCTGTCTTTCCCACAAACTCAAAAGCCAATGGGAAGCATTACAGATGCAGTGAGTTAACATGTCTGTACGTGGGTTGTCTTGCCCAGCACTCAGCAGCTCCCCAGAGCTGGCTCCACTTGGGCTGTGTGCAGCACGTCTGCCTGTGCTGCCAGGCAGCCCACCCATGTTCATCCAGGAGAGGGGATGTTGTGGAGCACGTGAGCTCTGTCTGCATTCCTGTAGAAAAGCTCATATGTGCATGCTGCCAGCCCTCTGCCCCTGCCACCCTGCAGTGTAAAACTTGACTGTATAGTGCATTTTTGCTCTGTTTGATCCTAGCTGTTGCTGCTGCTGCTGCTCCCAGCTCAGCAGTGGAGAGGAAATGAGCTCGGAGCAGTATTAGCTGAGAGCATGTGTTCACTCTCCTCCCCACCTCCTCCTCCTCCTCTACCCAGTTCAAACTCAGTGACAAATGACATCTTCAGCAGGAGCTGTGACTCCCTGGCTGTTGATGTGGTCATCTCTCTTCTCTGAGTGACTTCTCCTCAGCCCTGCGGATTTCAGGGGGCTGCACTAGCACTAGCCAAAAGGCTGGTCTGTCCCCACTGAGAGGCAAGGCCAGGTCAGGCCAGGGGAAGGGACTGATCAAAGGGAGTTCTTTCCCATGAACACAGGCTGAGAGTGTTGGGGTTGTTCAGCCTGGAGAAGGGTCTGGGGATACAGCTTTCCAGTACTTAAAGGGGCCTATAAGAGAGCTGGAGAGGAACTTAGGGCAAGGGCATGTAGGGATGGGACACGGGTCATGGCTTTAATTTGAAAGAGAGTAGGGTTAGATATTAGCAAGAAATACTTTACTATGAGGTTGGTGAGGCACTTGATCACTTGGTGAGCGGGTTGCCCAGAGAAGTTGTGGGTGCCCAATCCCTGGAAGTGTTCAAGGCCACACTGGACAGGGCTCTGAGCAACCTGGTGTAGTGGGAGGTATCCCTGCTCAAGGCAGGTTGGAACAAGATGATCTTTAAGGTCCCTTCCAACCCAACCCATTCTATGAACACCACAAGTGAGGTGAATTCCACATTCATTGTAACTTTGTGCAACTGTGATGGATGCAGCAATGTCTCCCTAGAAGGCTTGCAGTGAGTTCCTCACTGTAGAACAACTTTTCTCCCTCTCTTCATCCTTCTTCCAAACCTTGTTGCCTCATGCAGGGTATTTTTATCACAAATGGTGAAAGGCAGCTCTGGAGATTGAAAGTTCTGCTCCTGACTGCCAGCACAGCCCAAAGCCTCTTGTTATTCGTCCCTGGGTTTTAGTTCCACTTCTGCACGCTCAGGATTAAACCTCTCATGGATAATTACAGTGGCAATGGATCTTGAAATACTTGGAGCGTTGTCTGTGCAATTCAGTGTCTCCTCTTCTGCAGTAGAGCCCTTTTCCTCTTTTGTTACCTAGCCTGTAGGGTGGATAGGAAAGAATTTGGAACTAAGAAATGCTCAGTCATGGGGAAAGGGCAGGGCATTAGGTGCACTCAGTTCTACCACACTTGTTTTTTCCAGCTAATGTAAGATGCTGTCTGTACATTTTTTTGTAACAGGCTAGGCAGCCTTAGCTAGCAGAATGTGATACCATAGGTCCTACAGTAATTGTATGAATTCCAGTTGTTTCTTCCTCCAGCTTGACCCCCAAGTTTTTCTTTCACTAGCAGAGGAGCACAGGTTTGAAAGACAAGGTACTTACTGAAGAGCAGATGTGCTGACACAGAGCTCCTCTGTACTTCCTGCCAGCTTGCACTTCAGTTGTACTTGATGTCTCACACCCATTGGGTAGCCAATGACTTGTCCAGGAGGCTGGTTTATACACCCTGTCACTGGAGGTGTTCAGCAGGACACTTCCTCTGGCACTGTGGAGTCTCAAAGCTGGAGAAGTCACCAACTCTGCAGAGGTGTGACTAAAATCAGACAGGCAGTCAGCAGCCCAGCTGCTTTGTGTGATCTCCTCTCTACCAAGTCAGAAAGGGATTTAGGTAGCAATTTTCCAAGATACAGATACCTGTGGCAATCTGCATGGGTAATCCCATGGCAGCACTGATCTTTCCAGTGTGGAGTCAAAGGTGAGGGCATGAGTGCTTCCTTGCACATATAGCTCCCTCAGCACAGATCACTGGGTCATTGTTATCCTCATTTGTTCTGAAATGGTCAGATCATTTCCAAGCTGAACTCTCAAAATATGTCTGTGTACCAGAGACTATTGATCCATGGAACAAAATCCAAGGGTCTGGATTTGACCCTCAGTCGCTAACCTTCAGTAATATACTAGTTTTCTTTGGACTTTTCTAGATTCTAGCATGCCCCACAAAAGCAGTTGGAAGGGACAGGAACCATTATCTACCTCTTCACCCGTGATGAAAACAAAAACCACAACCAAAGTAAAACCAGTCTGCTCCTCATGACCAGTGGGACAGATGGTATGGCCCCAAGCACCAGAAGCTGTGTCCATCTGGGCAAGATGGCCTTTCAACACCGTTCTCCCCATTGCTCTCAGAAATCTAACAGGAGAGAAAGAAGCACTGGAAAAGATTGCTTGGGATTTGTGGGAACCTCCAGTACTGGATTTTTTTTAAGAACCTGTTAGAAAACATATGTCAAGAACAGGTTGCAGAGAGATGATCCCAGTTTGTGAAGGAGGAACAAATTAAATGCTTCTTGATATCCAGCCAGCCTCAATGTCTCTAATTCTGATCTCTCTTTCATCTGTGCTATCTCTGGTCATGTCTGTAGGACACATATGAGAGTTGGATTAAACTAGGAACTGGTGATGGTGCCAGCATAGGTATTACTCTGCTATGAAGTCATCTACAACACAGACATGTGAGATCAGGACCCAGGAAGAGAATGAGAAGTGAGATGGGGACTGTTCATTAGATTAACTGCTCTCTCCATGGTCCAGGAGAGGTAAATCCAAGAGGTAAATCTCTCACATAGCAAGAGATTAGCAGAAATGCAGTTATTGAAATGCACAGATAAATGGAATGAGCCTTCACAGGCCTCAGTTACTGAGTAGAGAGAGTAGCAGCTTAGAGCTGGGCTGTAAATCCTGAGAGATACCTGCCTGTTAATTAAATAACAGTCCTTGGAGGGGAAAGGAGGGGTTTGCCTCTCTCTCTGTCAAGGTGCAATTAGGGGAAGTCGACATTTGTAGAATAAGGTGTCATTTGGGGTCAGGAGGACAGGAAAGCATCTCCTATTAAACAAGGAGGAACTCTGCCAGCTAATGAGAGCATGTCACAGAGTAGGCTCAGGCATCCCCAGATGGGCTCTGAGGGACAAGTGTGTCCCCAGGAGGGCCATTAGCAGGCTGTGTGATATGCTTTGTGTGTGCTGGCCTGCTTGGGATCACACAGGGGTGTCCCTGAGGTTGGTGTGCTGGGGGGTTATCTCCAGCAATGCAAAAGTAATCTGATCTGCCTCTCCTTGGATCACTGACTGATGGGCACTTCTGCTTTGTCCATGCCCAAGTCCCTGCTCCCTAGCTCACCTGCCTTGGTGCTGACAGCAGTGCACTTCTGCAAGCACTAAATCCTCATGCTTTTTGAATCTTTTCCCACTCTTTCCCTGGCAGGTCCCTGATGGTATTTGCCTTCCAAACTGCACTGCAGCTCAGCAGCACAAGATAGGCAGAGCAGGACCATTCATCCAGCTGACGATTCTTGTTGGCACACCATGGCAATCCATTACAGATCAGGAAATGTCTGCCTGCTGTTTTTAATCACAGCTGCCAGAAAGAATAATCAAAAGCATCCAGTACGTCTGACAGCATCTCAGCACAACCATAGGTAATAACATAAGAAATCAATAGCCAATTAAAACTGATCCACAGCATTTGATCTTTCATAGTGCAGTGGGAACAGTAATTAATGGAGCTTCCTTGAAACAGTGACAATTCAAGCTTCTTGCCAAGACTAATGGGGTTTTGTTTTAAATGAGCTTTGCTTTCTAGAGGAAATGCTCGGCTGAGGTAGCTTCAGGGTCTTATCTAGCCAGGTCACTTGGGCCCTCAGCATTCAAAGGATTTAGGAGTCAAAGTCACAACGAAATAAAGAGAAACTGAGAAATGAGGTGTCCTAAGGGTCTTAGTTTTCATCTGTATCGATCCCATTCTCAAAAGGAAAGCAGATGTTTTCATTCAGGTCTACACAGTCCCCCAGGGAACAAAGCTGGAAGAATTGCTACTGCAGTAGGGAATCAGTTTTGAGGCAGCACCAAACCCACATGTTGGCTTGACAGAACCCTAAAGGCAGAGCACAAGGCAGAGAAGTTCAGCAAATATCTTTGGAGGAGAGACCTGACAGCAGCCCACACAGCAAATGTGTGCGACTTTGGCATACCTGGAAGAGATCTGTGAGAATATACAGAAGTTTTTTGTGCCTTTGATGCACTGCTTGGCATGCTCTTCATGCATTTCTTACCCAATTTGTGTGTAAACTGAAGCTATCAGGAGCTAATTGAAGTGGCGAGATCCAGGTCCTACCTTCAGAGCAGGCAGTTGGGATAAAGCTAGGCAGCGAAGTCACGTTTTCTTCACCATGAACCCTGGTGTGGACACAGTCACCCACAATGTGCATGCTTTAAAAGCCACTGAGCAAATCATTGATCTATCAGCTGTACAGAGGCTGTGTAGACAGGAACAGTCCCCACAGGGCGTGTTATGGGGCTCTCAATCCAGCTGGGGAGCTCCTGGGGAGCAGTCATGCTGGGGCAGCATCAGGAGAAACAGCACTGCAAAGCTGTTCTGACTACTGACTCCTTGGCTGTTATCCAGGAACAGTGGATGCTCAGCAAAATTGAGACAAGCCACCCCTCTGCCCCTGAAAGAAGGGACCTATTTTTATCCACTGTTGCATTGATTGTTTCATAAGAGAGCACAGGGGCAGCTGGCACGAGTGCATTGTGTGCAGCCAGCAGGGCAGGGCTGCAGGGACTCTGTGTGCCCACAGGACTCCACGTCACTGCTGAGCAAAAACACACAGCTTTGGACCTGACTCTGAACCCTCTCCCTCTTTGCAGGGAAGGAACTTGGCTTCCAGCACAATCTGAGCAGCACCTGGGCTTTCACACGTGTGCATTCAGCTCCACACTCCTTCCCCACATCCATCTCCAGCAGGGTCCCACGGTTGCAGCAGGGCTCCAGAGATGTATTTTATCGTGAATAACCATATGGTGCTCTCTGCTCCAGTGGATCAATGTGTTTAGCATTTAATGAGAGCAACATAATTAACATTTTTGGAGGGAAAAAAGAAATTATTTTGCCTTGTGAACTGCATCTTGTGCTCTCAAGTGTGATACATTACAATCAGAATGGTGCTTTCCTGTCACTAAACTCCTTGACAAAATCAAGTGCCCAGTGTCCCTGAGTTAAGTTTCTGTATGTGGGCAGAGGCAGGAGCACTCACCTTCCTGTCACAACCCCTAGACTAGGGCAGGAAATTCCCTTGTAGGCAGCTGGTAGGATCTCCCATGCCAGCTGCACAAACTGTGCTATCTAGTAAGGGATGAAAAAAGTCCTCAGTTCTGTGCCAGGCTGTGTTTTTCCAACTGCCTTCTGTCCTGTCGCTCCTCCTCCTACATCCTGCATCCCTACAGACACATTTACTCCTGGAGGTGGAAGCTGTGGTCCATGGCAGGCTGTTGTGGCTGTAACAAGAGAATTCAACTCCATGGTCAAAGATGAGACCACAGGGGGGTCACCCCCCATGCATAATGGATAAGGCTGTTTTGGTGTGTCCCCAGCTCAGTGGGGAGCCAGAAGCAGAGGCAAGAAGAGATTAATATGAAGCCACATTAATCAAGCTCTGAGATCACCTCTTAGATTGATGATGAATGGCTACCTACCAGCAGAGCCATCTTTCAACCCAGATACAACAGGCAGTAATGAAGAGTATTGCAAACAGGCCCATGGGATAAGTTGCTAAACAATTCTTCCTGAAAGTTACTCCCTGAAGCAGTGCTTTTCTCCCTGCACCAAGACCCACGAAGAACAGCCTCAGCCTGAGCCCCTCTGCCCCATAGCAGAGCTGGATCCACAATGTCCATACTATGCCAGGTGGGACAATTCACTCTGCTCAGCCATGGCCACATCAAGAATCTTTCTGTGTTCTCCAAGGTTCTTCTCCAGAGCTTTGCTGCAGGTTTAGCCACGCTCAGCTCCTTTCACTGCTGTCACACCTGCGAGCTCAGCATTGGCAGGTCCCATAGGTGCAGGTAAATCGTTACCGGACCCTCAGCCTCTATCACCATTCACTCATCAGGATATTGCAGCCATAAAGGTCTTCAGCTCTGGTGGAAGACTCTTGTATATGCAGAGAAGCAAGGAACATGTTTTGCCTTCCTAGACATCCTAGCTAGTAATAGATCAGAAATAACAGGCCCTTGTCCTCTTGACTTCTACCACCTTCATTAATTTTCAATAGTGCCTCTCTGGGGTGAGACCTGTGGGGACATCGTCAGGGAGCAGAGAGGCTGCAGCACCCAAGGTGAAAAGCTTTTGGAAATCTCACAGAAATCCTGGGTTTGCAGTGAAAGATTTTTTTTTTTTTTGTCATGGCTATGGACAACAAAGCAGCACAGGACAGGCTGCACCATGGTGTGTCCCAGGAGCACATTTATCCCAACAAAAGGCTGGCCAAATTGCACCATCAACACCTTCTGCCTCACATGCTTGGGATGCCTTCCTGCATGTTGGAGGGGAAAGATGCCCACATCTCACTACAGTGAGGCAGTAGAAGCAATCACATTGCATGTGCCAAGGTGTGACATCAGAGGCATCTCAGGTCCTTTAATTTAGCCCATGTCCCCTACATTACCCTGGGGCATGGCAAGGATGATCTGTACTCACCTTTGTGTCTTTCCTGATTGGTTCGTATTTCTCTTAGTGAAAGAGAACTTAGGTGACTGGAATAGTCTGGAGGAATTGTGCTCAGACAGGACCTGCATCCCTTAGAAAATGAAAAAATTGTGAAACTATTCTAATTTTTTCCTTACAGAATTTAATTTGCTATTAAAAGCAGAGAGGGAGGCATTAGTTCTACTTTCAATAAGCAAATGTCATGTTTTGATCATTCTTGAACAAAGCATTTTGATTTAACATTTAGAGAGGACTGCTCATGCTGAGTATTTCAAATTCAGTGTCAGAATTTGGAACACAACATTTTGAAAAAATTCAATTCCAAATGAAACATTTTAACCTGTCTGCAAATACACGTGTGTTCTTCCATTCTGGGAAACAATCTGACTTTTTCAGGTCTCACTCCAAGCAAATGTGAAGGCAGATTCCCAAGGCCTGCACAGCACGGTGGTGTTGTCCAACTTTCCTTTTAAAGGAGTGCCCCTGGAATGTCTGAAAAGACCCATAAAATCACTTAGAGACCAGTGCTCTGTTCAACCTAGCTTGAAATTATTATTTACTCTCTTCTTTTAAAGACCTTGCAGTATCTGTCATGTACACGAGTGTTTTTGAACAAAGCCTTTTCAAGATGTGTGGTGTTGCTGTTACATCCATTTTAAATTCAGAGTGAAAAAACGGTTCCAAGAGGATCTACCCAGTCCTAGCTACAAAGCAAGGAGGGGAAACTTTAAGAGTGCAAGAGGATATATGAGACTGCCTCCAAGCCCTATTCCTCCTGTCCTGGCAGTTATGGGTAGACACACAAGTGGGGAATGGTGCTGGAGAGGCGTGATTCAGAGCAAGGGGTTGTTCTGTTGGTGGAGCTCCCATCTCTATTTATTTACTTGCTTTTCCAAGAAGCGTCTCATTTATTGCTGCCTGCATAACTACAGACTGGCCTTTAATCCTCTGCTTTACCGTGCCCTGTGAATTAAATACCACAGGAATACAAGAGCCCCTTAGGGCACAACATCCACTTTTGCTGTAGCTGTCCACAGCCAGCTGAGTTTATAGGAGTACTTTGGTTTATGCTTTATCTACTGCCTGAGCAAGGATTTCTTTGGGTTTCATTTCACCTATTTTCACTGTTATTTCTTGTTTTGGTTTAGGGTGGTTTCTATCACTGTTTTGAGGCAAGGGGTAAAAAAGTACTGGTCTGGGCAGTGCAGGAGGATGAAGTTGTGGTGGTTGGTAGTTTGTATGTTTACAGCTGGAAATACTGTGGCATCTCTGGGGCCATGGTGTTGCTGTGTGCAACTCCAGGGGTCAGCCCAGCTCCTTTGTCGCATCTCTGCAGGACAGCTGGTGTTATTTTCCCATTGCAGACAAACCATGTGGGAGTGCTGAACAAAATGAAATTTCGTTTCCATTGGACATTCCAGCTCCTTAATTTTGCCCACCTGACAGGGCTCTTGCTGATTCTGGGGGTGGGTGTCAATGACTGCAAAGAACTTGGGACGCAGCATAGCAATCTGCCCAGATGGGATCTGCTGCTCCCATGTCTCTGCCAGAGGACTGGAGGAAGCAGGGAAGGAGAAGGGCTCTCACTGCATTTGGCGGGGGGGCTCCTGGACCACCAGGGGCTGAGGAAGCTCTGAGGCACAGCTGCCTTTGAACAAGGAGAAACCAGCTGTAATAAACACAAGGTTTTCTGGCTGGTCAGCAGTTGAAGGTTATGGGCCAGCTTGTTTTTGCTGTAGTGACCCAAAATAGAAGAGTCCAAACCTCCATAAAATACTTCCTCAAGTCTGGGAACAGCTTCTCTGTGTACACTGGTGGGAGCTCCTCCCTGGCCATGGAGGTATCACTTTCAGAGGGGCTCAATTTCAGTTTTGCTGGAGTCATGGCTCTGTGGCCTAGGAGATCCAAGCATGGCATCGCACTGCTGGGAAAGCTGTGTGACAGTGAAACCTCACCACAGTGAATGCACTTAGCAGAAGGAGTGTTTTGTCTTCCCCAGATCCATGGGTTCCATGGTGGCCATGTCATCCAGTTGTAACAGCACTCAACAGAGTCCAGCCATGCAGACATCCCAGTTCTGCTGAGCCAAAAGACAGTTCATATTCATACATAATCAGTTCTTTAAACATTAAAAAAAAAAGTGCATTGAGAATGATTGATAAGAAAATGCCTGATTATAATCAGCTAATTATATTTCCATATGTTAAGCATTCACTCAAGCTCTAATCATTATGAATACATTTTCAATTTATACTTTATCTCATTTAATGCTGGCAATTGCTAAGTTTGCACACCCTCCTAGTACAGTTCCAGCATTACTCAGAGCAGACCTTTGCTAGAAGTCTTGTGGACTAGAGAAATCCTGATCGTTGGTCCAGTGTCTTGCAGCTTCCAGAAATGTCTAAAAGACAGCACCACATGTTCCAGGCTAACCATTAAGAACTACTCCTGTATGCAGGGTAGACTGCTCAGCTCTTGAAACATTCTGGGGACAAAAATTATATTTTGGAGAGTGGAGATGACAGTTGTGAAGGAATCTATACTTCCTGTTCGATTTTCCCAGAAAGCAAAGACTCCTTGAAAATTTGAATGTATCAGTAGATTGTATGGGAAGCAGCTGTTTAATGAAAGCATTCCAGAGCTGAAGAAAAGTAAGATGTGAGGATAATGGACTCCAGAAAAGCAGTGGCAGCAGCCCCAGGGGAGCAGAGCAGTGAATGTCCCTTGGGAAGAGAATCTGAAGGATGAAAGAGCTGTGAACAGCTCACAGCTGCCGAAGGGGATGATACTAAAGGCACAACAGCAGACTGTGCCTGTGCAGGGGGAAGCTCAGAAGCGTGGGAAGAGAGCACAGAGGCTGCATCAGGAGCTCTTTGAGGATCCAAAATCAGAAGATGTAATCACACAAAAGGCCGAAAGAACAACCTTCAGCTAATGAAAAGTCTCTAGAAATCACACAGGCATGGGAGCTGTCAGAGTTGAGCCCCAAGATGACCATCCAGAGATTCAAAAGGCAAAAAGAACTGGGTCTGTAAGTATAGGTGAAGAAGAAAAAGGCAAGTCTAAAAGCTCAAATAGTATTTGGTAACAAAGGGCCAAATAGTTAAATGTTGTCTTTTTTTCAGTCCTCAAAACTTAACTAAAATAATTTTAATGAGGAGAAAGGAGCCCAGGGCAGAATCAGAAAAGAACAGCCTCAAAAATATTCAAATGAGTTAGCTCTGTCCTTGTCAGCATGTCCTAATGAACTTCAGAGGAAGCTGCAGGAGCAGTGGCTGACCCATGAGCATTTCATCATCAGGAACTCGAGGAGGATGCAGGAGGTGCCAGGCAGCTGGGGAAATGCAAGCAGAGTACCTAGCTTTAAATATAATCCCTATCGGATAATGAAGGTAGGCACTGAGGATCAAGGAAATGAAGGGCAAATCAGCTTAACTGATTCATAGAAAGATACTGAAAATCTTTTAGTTAACCAATTGGAGAGCACAGGAATATAACCAGATATAATTTGGAAGGGCAATTGTACTAGTGGCTAAGGAGGAAGCCATGTTTTAATATGCTGTGACTTGGGCAATGCTCTTGGTGCTTTGCCTTTGGATTCTCCTACCAGAGAAGCATGCTGTAGATTAAATAACTATAACGCAGGTGTGCAGCCAATGGAGAAACTGCTTTCTCAGTAGTTGCCAGTGGTGTGCTGTAAACTGGAAACAGATTTCAAGTAGAGGGTCTTTTGGACTCTGCTCTCTTCAATATTTTTATTAATGACTTAGATAATTAAATAGGATGTGCTGTTACAAAATTCACAGATGACACCAAGCTTGGAAAGGCTGCAAGCACTTTGGAGGATCAGATCAGCATTTGAAATTTGAAATTATCTTGGCAAATTGGAGGAATCAACAAGATGTAATTGAATAAAGGGAAGTGCAAAACATTACCCTTAGGAATGAGAAATCAGAATCCCAAATGCAAGCAGGACCAGTCACACTGGTGAAGACAGTGACATACCAGTTTATTTCATCAGGGAATTGAAAGGCAGGCAGGGTGTTAGAGTGCTGATTCTGCACTTCTCTGGTCTGGGGACTGCACCCTGCTGGGGAGTTCACTTGCAGAAAAAGGGGGGTGAAATGAAGAGGTTCTGGAGATGATGAATGGGATTGAGAAGAAGGACATTACCTCATTCCCAGCCTGGTCAGCTCTGAGGTTCACAACTTTCCTCCAGATCAACCCAAGTGCAGAGTTGCATTGATGCCATGACATTGTTTTCAATTACAAAACACTTCTCTCTGCTCCTTGGCTCACCCTCTTCCCCATTTCCTGAAGAGTACAGCTCTGCAACATTGAGTATCAACCACAGGAGCATCTAAGTATGGCAGGCTGTTCAGAGAACTTGTCATACTCAGCTGGAACTGACCTGGGCACAATGGTGAGGGATGTCAGATACTAGATACCCCTTTCCAAACCTGTGTTTCCCGGAACAGATCCTTGTGGCTCTCTTTTCCCAATTTCTCATCAGCCACTTTCCTGTTCTTAGGTCAAGATAAAAGGCGACTAAGGATGGAGCAAATGGGATAAGATGAAGGCAAAAAGATAAGTGAGGGCTGAGCTGGTGGAGCTTTGGAAACAAAAGTGCAGAAATTTGAGATTGTCACAAAAGATTAAAGATTTCACAGAAAGGGAGGGAAGGGTTTGTGTATGCCATGATGTCAATAGAGAGAAAGCCTGGCAAATAAAGTGTTATCTCCCAGAAAGCTTGGTTTACCTTGGCCTGAGTCATGACTGCTGTGGAGGCAAACATTAAGCTTTGATCACAGCTGCCATAATCTTCCCCTGACACCCAATAATGAAAGCAACAGAAACACGCTGAAGCATGGCAGCTGTCTGGCTGAGATGAAATTGCATTTGGAAAGGAAAACGAAAAGGCAAAGCCCTGCAGAAGGTGGAAACAAGAGGTGACAGGACAGGGCCTTTTTGAGAAGGTAACTGGCTGGAAGGGACTGTGATTTTTCCTCCTGTAGATAATGTGAGTGTCAGTGCAGGGGTGATGTGCTGCCCACTGTCAGCAGAAGCCCTGTTTTGGTGGTTTTCTTTACTGGCAAACAGGTGAAACAGTTCCTGCCCCCAAAATTTACCTGTTTCTTTCAAGAAAATGCATGACAAGTGTTGGAATAAGAGAACGGTTAATTAGAGGCTGAAAGTTGTGGGGAAAATATCACTTGGTGGCAGAGACTGACTATATTCACTGCATGTAATTTCTGGGAAACTGCTGCTCCAAAGTTACTTTAAATTGGAAGCTCACAACTCCCTAGGTTAATCTCACAGGACGGTGATACAACAACTGATCCCTGCTTCCCCATCCAGAGACACAAACACAATTCCCTTGTTACATCTGCCAGTGTTCTTCCAGCAGCCCTTCTGGCCCTTGGGCTGAGGACCTTTCTCTTGATCAGTTTTCTGACAAGCCCACTGACCCAATGCACCTCTGTCTCCTCTAATCCCAAGAGAGTCCAGCTTTCCATGATTTTCAGGAATTTCATCCAGTGCTGGTCCAGCTAGGTCTCTACATGAGAAAATGGGAATGAGGGCAGCACATCATGTGTGCCCACATTCCATGGGAGTTTCACTTCACCAGCACTACAAACTAGGGATTTCATGAAGTAGGCAACAATCTGGACTAACAAGTTTTGTGTACAACTCACTGAAATTTTCCTTCTGAAGAGGATGGTTTTCACAGAGGATCCACTGAGAACAGATTTTGTGAAGCAGAAGAGGGCGAGATAAAACGGGGAGGACTAGAAAAGGACCAGGACACTCCCAAAATCCATCTGAAACTCTGATACAGACATTTCTGTGTTCAGGACTGCACAAAGAGAGAAGTTTACACCAACCTGCAATCTTACACACTCAGACAGAGGATTTGGCTTATGGAATAATTGCTTCTAAATGGACACCTCAAGTCGAATACAGTCCTTCCTAAAGGACTTCCCACTGAATTCTGGCCTTTAAATTGAACATTTCACCTCTATCAACAAGAATGATTCTGGAGGGAAGGGTGTTTTTGTTAAGGGATGCACAGAGCTGAATGTAGGAATTCCAATTCTAATTTATCTGAGGCAAACAAATTTGTTTCAATGACAGCATTAAGCATCCTGCAGCTTGATATTAATTGATGGACTCTTGCTTACTCTTGGCACTTCCTCTTGTAAATGAATCACTGTTACTTCCGCTTCCATGCCCACCCCTCCACTTGGTTCCTTCTTAATTTTACAGCTTCCTGAGCTTGACACTGGGAAATCGATAAGTAATTTAGAGCCCAGTAAATACAGATGAAAACAAGTTATTTTGTACTTTTATAAATATTTGGAAACCAAAACTATCTAAGAAAACAGCTGCTCAGTTGACTCAGCAACCCATCTATCAGCATCACACAGTTAATTGCATAAGATCATAAACATTTATAATTAGAAGGCAAACAAACAAGAATTTTATAAACAGCCCTCTTGAATCAGGCTGTGCATTAAATATTTGTGATAAGGTAATTAAGAATAGATTTACAGTCCTGGCTCGGTGTTTAATACTTTGTAGAATGGATTTGATTCTATGGAGAATGTTCTACAGCCAAAGAGAAAACATTTGATTTTGGCTCTTTTATCCCAGGCTTAAAGCGGTCTCTGAGAAACACTGAGAAACACTGATCAGAGTGAAATTTCATTCATTACCAATCAGACAGCTCATTTAAATGTATGTCTAATGTCCCTTGTCATGGGCTGATCCACTTCAGGCATGCTTCAAAGCTCTGTCTCCTTGGCTGGATCTGCAGGCTTTCCCTAAGTCCTGCTTTTTATGGTTGATGCTTTGATCAGACCACGTCAGAATTCTCAACCATGTTTCAAAGCGGGGAGGAAATCCCACATTTTTCTATTATGACATCATGGTGTTTGGTTATAAAAAGCCAGCAGCAGTGCAGGGTTACAGCTGTGCAATCTCAGTGGTCTGTGGGAACCAGAGGGTAGAGCTCTCTTGTACTGTAGTGCCCTACACCATTCCCTGTCCCAAAACAGTCAGATCTGCATACAAGCTGTCCAGTGGAGTTACTTCTACAGCCAGTGAGCAGGCTCAGCACCCCATTTCAATGAATGTGGTCCCCCTGAAGCTAATCTGTGATCAAGTCAGCAGGGCTCCTAGTTATGCTTAGAACCAGGGAGACTGGAAACTCAGTCTGTACTGAAGCAGTGATTTAAACTCTTTAACATCAGATGCTGATCCTAAGAAACCAAGTGGCTGCATCCCAGCGGTGAGTAATGGGGAGATCAGCCCTAAGGGTAAGATGACCTTCAGGTATTTGGGGGTCTGATGTGGCACAGGTTTTCTCCAGTAGTTACCTGCCATCAGAAACTGGAACTATCTGGAAAAGGTAGGTGGTGGGTAAAGCTGTAGCATTTGATTAATCAGGAATAGCTGTAAACCACTTTATTCTGTGGTGCCCATCATCTCTCTACACATTGTTGGTCAAGTCAGCCCCTTTGTTTAGACATGGGTTTGATTCTTTTGAGTCTTGTTCTTGTATTTTTATGCTTGCAGCAGAAAGGCAAGAGAGCAACTCTTCTTAGAAAGGTTTTTGATAATCTTGATCCTTACCCAGAATGGTAAAGCCTTCATTATTAAGGACAATGAAGCCATCCATGTGCTAACTCACTTAGTTCTGCCTGCTGGTCTGGCTTCAGTTACATGGGACACAAAGGTACTTTCCAAAGGTACTTAGACAGATGGCTGCAAAGCAGGGACACTCAGACTCCCCTCATTCCACATAAATCCCATTCTCTAGCAAAGCTTGTGAGATATATTACAGTGTGCCAGCTAAGCCAGTCTACAGCAGATGTTGCAGCTTCCTCCAGCCTCACTGGAGAAGAAGATCTGTGTTGCAGCCACTGCTAGACCTAGTGCTTCTTCCACAGAGTCTGGCAACTTCAATAATAATACCAGAGCTTAATACTCAAGTACTGTCATCATCCAAACAACTAAAGTTATTTAATTCCTTAGTCCTCATGCAAGGGTGGGGAGGATGTTGGAGAGAGCTGGGAGATAACTGTGGGTCTAGTGAGGGGCCTGAGCCGCTCCTTCTCTGGTGAACACAGAGACCATTAGCAGTGCGGTTTCCTAGAGCCCAGAGCTGTCCCCAGACATCAGCCCTTCGTGTGGGTGGGCAGCAGGACACAGACACAGAGCTCCTCTGCCCTTTCTGTCAAGCATGCTGAGCTCCCCCTTGAAAGGAGGCTATAACGTTTGATGAGGTATGTGCTCTGCAGATGAGAAGAACTTTCCCTTGGATAGCAAACCACTTAGGGGTATAGACAGACCTCTTTTTCCACTCAGTTGCTGCCTCTGGCCTCCACATGTGTCTGCTCTGCTGCTGTGTGTGTGGGGAGAGACACGGGCTGTACACACACACGGCGCTGGTGCAGCAGCCGTCACTGACACGTCAGCTGCAGTTACACCCCCTCCAAACACACGCCTGAGCTCGGTGAATCATGCCTATGCAGCATGCAAAATTAGCCCAGTGAGAGATAAACCTTGGGCATTTGTTGGTAAACAGATACTCTTTTGCTGTAAGAGCATAACTCACTGTGCTCCATTTACAATCCGCTTACTGATGGCTGAGATAAAACTGTAATCCCTTTAATTCAGGAGAAGAAGGGATCCAGCAGAGGAGATCCAGCCTGTTGGTAATTAAAATACAGGATTTATCATTGAGAAAGCAGTGGCTAGAGAGCTGAGCTTTACCAGCTAACTGGGGGAAGATGCTGGGGAAGGTTTATGGATCTTTCTAAAGTTTTGTTTGTTTTATGTTTATTTCTTTCCCCCTTCCCTCCAGGTCTAATAATACACGAAGGGCCCTCGGTTTACCGGATTTTTAAACGGTGGCAGGCGGTCAATCAGCAGTGGAAAGTGCTGAACTATGACAAAACAAAGGACATGGAGGAGCAAAAAACAGGGACCAGGACAAATCAGCGCCCTTCCTCCCAAACCAACCACTCGTCCTCCACTGGTGGTACAGCCACTAACTCCGCTCCAGCCGACAGCGGGGCACGGGCTGCCGGCCATGCCACAGGCACCCTCTCTGACCACCACTGTGCTTATACCATCCTGCATATACTCAGCCACCTGAGGCCTCACGAACAGAGGAGTCAGTCTAGTAGTAACAGAGAGCTCGTCATGAGGGTCACAACGGTCTGAGCCGAGGAATTCAGGAGGCCTTAACACGAAGCGGAGGAGACAAAAGAACTCATAAAGCAGAGGAGCATGGTGTGCCTTTTTCTTTCTCTTTCCTTTTCTTTTGTCTTTTTTTTTCTCTTCTTCTCTCCTTTTCTTTTTTCAGTAACTGCACAAGATATAAGAGGCGGCACCTGGCCAGCTAAGGAAAAAAGCAGGTGGAGGGAGAGCTGCACACTCATGCTAAAGAGGTTAATGTTTTCCAGCCTGTTTAAAAAAAAAAGAAAAAAAAAAAGAAAAAAAAGTAACAACACAAATCACAAAAAAAAACAACAAAACAAGTGCAATACAGACTACAAACTGAGTAGGCAGAGTTCTGGGGAAGCAGAGGAACAGACGGTTTAGCATGTCTTACAAATCCTATTACCTGGAATAGGTAACGCTCTGTGCACAGCCCCTGTACACACATGCACGCGCACACAAACACACACGTAGTGTGAGATTTATAAAAACATGGAAGGGAATGAAATACTTGGAGTGGTTTTATTTTCCAGACTCCAATTAACCAGGGCTATGAGTTGTTTTGTTTCATGAGTCACTGGAGCCTTGTTTGATTTACCGTGGGGTACCTGAAGTGAAATAGCCGGGGATTTTTCAGTATTGATTTACAGAAGAGAGGTTGAATCATCTCACTAAGAAAATCTTAACAAAATCCAGGCATACCCAAATTTCACCAAGAAGCCTGTTTTTTTCATAATGTTCCTGACAAGGGGTTTGCGAGGGTAGGTCTGGGAGGGGGGAGGGTGCTCCATGACCTTTATTTGACGTATAGGCATTTTTGGCAAATTTTGTACAAACATTCCGCAGGTGTTTCAAGCACAAGTACTGGTGTGATTCATGCCTTCATAACCCCAAATCCGGCATCCAGACCTTGCCACCCACACACATCATTTTCCATGCAGACATTCCAGGTTAATTTCCTTCCATTTTACTCTAATCACAAGAAGCTGACCCATCTTTGGTGGGTTTCTGCTCCCTTGCTGATTCAGACACTCATGCATTAGAGATGTACTTTCTTTTTTTTTTTTTTTTTTTTTTTTTTTTTTTTTTTTTGTGTCTGTATCTCTGCTGCTCAATTTGCAACAGTCTCACTCAGTCTTGTAGGCTGATCCTTTCACATCCAGTCTGTTAGTTTATTATAGAGTCTATTCCATTCAATCATCCAAAAGAGAGTTAGTCTGAAGAGGGAGCACAGTTGATGACTGACTGTGTAGCACTTCTGATAAGTCTCCTTCTCTGGGATATATCCTTGAAGGTATCGGTTGCTCTTCAGGAACATTCTCTTTCAATGCACAATGGCTGAATCATTTGTGGATATTAAAGGGACACTGTCAAGTACTTTTTAAATAGTTTTTAGGGTTTGGGCTTTTTTTACTCTCCATTGTTTGTAATATTCTCTTACAAGCTTGAAAATAAAATTTCTTTCCCTACCGATTTTGTCCTTTTCCATTTGGGCATGTATGGTTCTCTCCACTCACCCCATTCCTTTCACCATCCCTGTCCTTCTCCCCACCTTTCTTCTGCAACAGGAGGAAATCCATATTTCTGATTCCTGCTGACTGTCCTCATTCTATGGAGGGTATGTCCCAACTCTACGGGGTTGAGTTATTTTGCAGCTGCCACAGAGGAAGCATAAGAGCAGGAACCCTAGAAATACGGAGATTAGCTAGTTGAGGAGCAAAAGCTCAGCTGTCACAAAACAGTGACCCCACAGAGATCAAGCCTGAACCCAGCTCCCTCCAAAATCAAGATAATGTCTTCAGCCAAACTGCATCCATTTAGCAGCAGTGCCAAGCAACATTGTCTGAATGCAGCTGCCCTCCATCATCATACCAGCACCTCTGGCACCTTCTGTGGAGACAGGGCAAACGTGGGCTACCAGCTCCTTTGGCAGCCAGGCTGTCAGAGGTCAGGTGTTTCTGGACTGGAGAAGGTGTCCAACTTCACCCTCTGTGTTTGAACACGGCAGCCATTCTGCAACGCTGAAGATGGAGGTTAGCAGCTTAAGGCAAGGTCGTATTTTTCACTTCAATTACTTGACAGTGTCCCTTTAAATATCAGAATGCAACAGAACAGGTACTTACTTCTCTGGCAGAGAATGTGGGAGGTGGAACATCGTCTGAGAAAGCCAGCTTACTGAGGACCAGTGTGAAACAGCATGGTTTCTGAGGCCACCGTACCTTTATCTGACCAGATTTACTGTCTACCAAAGAGTGCTTTTGGCAGAGGGGAGAAAAGAGATGGTGGTGGGCAGAGGGATAGTGAAGGGGCAGTTCCAATCATCTCTGAAAGTAGCTATCCCCCAGAAGGGAAGTGTTGCAATGAACGATCTCTGGAAGAACTGCTTCAGTATAGAGAAACCTGGCCAAAGCAAGCAAACACAGCAGCCTCTCACCCCAATGCCTGTTCTGGAGGCTGTCCTCATTCCAAGAGATGAGAAATTATAGTGTTTTTGGGAAGGGGGAAGCATACACAGATGAAGGGACGGCTGTCACCCATGATGTCGTTTTTCTCCCTGCCCTCCACTCATTTAATGTGGAGAAGTCAAATTCCTTTAATTTGGCTAACAGATAAAATTTTACGAGGTCAGAAGCACAACTTGCTGTGAAAGAGTGGTGTACTCTGAGCACACAGGACTCTGCATACTCTCACTCCAGCTCTGCCACTGACTCTGTAGCCTTGGGCTGTTTGGCTCAGTGTCCCCTCCACGCAAAGGGGGAATAACAATACGTACCTACCTCACAGGGGTGTTGTGAGAATCCACGTTGGTAAAGCCTGTTGAAGTGCTAAGTCTACCACCGGTAGTCACGAGGTGTGTGGTGGGGGTGAGCAGCGCTGCCCTTTTGCTGGTTACAGTCTGAACCACAGCAGGAGTCCCATCAGCCTTCTCCTGCTGGGAGACCCTCCTGATCGGAAGCGGAGGCTGTCGTCCGAGTGCCCTCTCCTCCATTGCATGACATTTTAAGCGGCTGTGAGGTGCAGGGTAGTGACAGACATGAAGTCCTACTTGACCAGGGATTTGCTACAACGTTTTCTATATCTGTGGGGTTTGTTGGTTTGTTTTTTTCCATATATTGTGCTTAGAAATAAACTTTCCACTTAGGGCTGGCGGTTCGGGGTCTATTCTGTTGCATGGCAATGTATACAAGTCTTATTGTCTGTCTTACTGTGCAAATGATCCCGCAGCCCAGTTTCAGAGATGGGCATGGTCTGAGCCTTTTCACAGCGGCATAAGACTCAAAAGCCTGTCTAGACTGTTTAATATTTAAACAACACTATGAACTTGTCAATTGTATGTGTTCTGTGCAATACGAAGCATGTCATTAGCTGGCTTGATGGGCAGAGGGGCTAAAGGAAGGTTAAAACTTGTTCAAAGAGCTTCATACATGTGCCAGCATGGAGCCAAAGGGCTGCCACCAGCAAAGTAAACTCGGGGGAAGCCATTGGAAACTATTTTCAGAACAGTTTACTCCAGAACAAGGTACTTCTGAGTTTACGAACTTCTAGGCTGCCAGCCTGAGAGAACAAGTGCAAATTTAGCGTGGGGGTTGGGGTTTCAAATTCCCTTTTTCTTTCCTCCTCAGAGTTTTGATGGCAGAAGTACTGATGAGGATCTCTTCCTTCCATGGCACAGTTCTCATGTCTCCCACAATCTCCTTGTGCCGTCCCCTTTGTGCTACTATGCAGGACTTTCAAAGGTGCAAATGGAGACAGTACACTCCCGAGACATGAAAAATAAGTTGTGTATTGGGTGATTCTAGCAGATAGACGAGATGGGGCAGAGCTATGCTACAGAGGCATCTCTTCTTCCCCATGTCGTTCTTCTGGTCTTGTCTGCTGGGTCCCTGAAGAGATGTTCCTGTACTTTGTTACAAAGCTGTCAGATCACCTTCCACTGACAAACAAAGCTTGCAGAGTTTGGCAGCTGTTTCTCCCAATGGAGAAAATTCTGGGTCCTATCACTGTGGAGACCCCTCAGTTCTTGGGCTTTGTGGTCCTCCAGCATTATTTGGGGGTGGTCAGTGTGGAGGACTGTGTTCAGCCATCATCAGAAATCGTGTGTGTATGGTCCTGCTCAATCTTGTGATTTCTGCCAGTCCCCTGATTTTCTGTCAGCTTTTGACAGGTCTTTCTGGTAATGCTTTTCTGGTTATGCTCTTCAGAGGTGTTTTGCTCTGTGTCAGTTGCCAATGCTGTTCTTACCTACTGAAACATCAGTGCTGGCCTCCAGCTTCCACAGCTCTTCCATTCTTGCCATCCTGTCTCTTGGTAAACACTCACTGCCAAGTTCAAACCCTCTTCCTCTGTGCCTGCAAGGGATCAAGCACATGCACTAACCCAAGGGTCACCAGAGAACATGGGGACCGCTAAGAATCTGTACCAATAAGTCAAACTCTATAACCATCAGTTTTGATATATATTTACTTTGCCAGTTTCAGTGCCTGCTGTTAATTGGTTGCTACAAATATACCACTAATGCTGGCAAAACCCATATACCCAGTTAACACTTGATTTCCAATTTAAAATGTAAAAAACTATGGGCTGTTTTTCAAACAAATCCAGTGTGTTCCCTGTTGTGGTTTCCCAAGCAAGGTGGTGAAGAGGTTCTTGTTTTACCTTACTATGATGGGATGGGCAACCCAAGGAAAGAGGAAGTCAGCAGCTTAGACTTAAGTCAAGAGAAGTGTTGGCTGCCCTGTTTTCACTCAGGGAGACAGGAAAATACTACTCACACCTGCCAGATCCCTGGCCTTTTTCAAAGCCCCTGATCTGGCAGCAGTAAAACACTAGAGCCAATGGCTGTAGCTGGAGGACCATTCTGAAGACTCTCTAGTTCTGAAGACCATCCTCTGTCCACATGTAGTGGTCAGTCATTCAAGCATCCTCTCTTCATTTTCCTTGAGAGAAAAATATTATTTTGACTAAGCAAAGCACTAATGCTCTTCAGTGTAGGATGAAGCTGCACCATTCGCACTTCTAATCTGTGGTACATCCACCAGGATTCCTGCCCATCTCCTTGTGAGAATGCATGGTCAGAAGAGCTGCTCCTTCCTCTTACTCTTTTATATTGGTCGAGCACTTGGAGGAAAAGAGTCAGCAGTGCAATTGCCTTAGTGACTATTAGCTGAGCATCCTGATCTCCCTGAGTATCCATTACCTCCCCTGTGACTGCTCCTTCTCATTCCTGAGGCAACAGATGCCTCATCCCCTCTGCCATCCCTGGACTCTGGCCCTGAAGATCTCAGGAGCAGACACAGAATTCCTCCCAGACTAGTTTTTAAGTCTTCTACATCCTTCACGTTTCCAGACAGGCAAATCCATTCCATTGATGAACAATGACATTCAAATCCTGAGAGGACAAGCAAGTGTAGGAGCCTATTGCAATGACCTTCACCATTTCTTACATGCTGAAGGAAATATGGTGAAAACACCAACTGTTTTCCTCCATTTGGCAGCAATGGACCAGTGGCTCTAGGAATATTTCCCTCATTAATGCAAGTCTGACATGCAGCAGTTACTGCAGGCAGTCTTTGATCTCACATCTATCATGTCAGATAAAAGGAGAGCAGAATCTGACAGTTCTGTCTGTTTATACAAACATCAAAAACTATCTTAGTTCATTATTCAAATTACCTCCAGGTCAGTGGGTGAATTTCTCCTTTGACGAAAGAATTATGTTTTCTCTTCCAGAAGTGGAATTGCAAGATAATATATATGTAAACATATATATTTATAAATGTTATCCTGAAAACATAAAGAAGAGGAAAAACCCTAAAACAATACTTGATTTTTGAGTAAGTCTTGACTGGAGCTAGGGAGTTGCTGTGTGGAAAATGCGATGTAGGGTTTGACTTCAGGCAAAGAGAAGATACAAGAGGGAAATACTTTTATGGTACTCTTGGCCTATCTTTGGTTCATGCTTATTACTGTATAGCATTTAATTAAGACAGAAATATGTGGAAAACAGGCACTCAGCTCCAACAGCAGGGAACAGACTAAAGACCCCTCAAACTTATCTGAGCCATACTCAAACAAGCACAACGATGCAAAAGCACAAACAGCTGCCATCACAACTGCTTGAAAAGAGATGGATTTCTAAATAGGACAAGAACTCAGAAAGAAATTCTTTTCCAAACCACATTGTCAGTATTTTTCCCATATTTCTTACTTAGAAAAGGAAAAAAAATAGGGAGAGAAAAGGATGGTTCTGATACCTAAGTCTTAAAGAAGTAACAGTAGAGAAGAGGTACTAAGAGAAGATGCTCCTTTATATGCTATGCATCAAGATGTGTTTTGCCAAACAGAATTAGGACACCACATTCAGTTCCCTGATCACTAAAAGAAAGTCTCAGTGACCAGGTCTGCTCAAGGAGGCTTCCTAGAGTGTAGCCTTCTCCAGAGGACCAGAGCTCCCATCTGGATGGGATAGCTGGCATCAGGCTGTTTGCCTCCAGCTGCACTCTTCTGTGGCAGGATCATCACCTATTGTTAGCAAGTCACTGTTGGGCAGCTTTGATCAGCTGATATTAATAATCACCAAAATTGCACAGGCCCATTGTGCCCCTGCAAGTGACCTGTCTCATCCTTTCACAGCTCAAGTTGGTGAGAGCTACTCTGCTCCTTGGTCTTCATCACAGGAGAGCTTTCCTTTAAAATCCAGCCTGCCACACTTCTCTGGGAGTTTTTCTACTACACTTTATAGAGGTTCTTTTTCCTTTAAGGATAAACAGACTTCTAACTAACCCACCTGATCTTATTTTCCAGCTAGAGAGACAAAAATTAATGTTCTCTGGCCAGCTGATGTCAGTACCTATATTCTTATGAGATTATATTCCCCCTCCCCTTTCACTCACTACTCCATGATCTTCTCTTTCCTTTGGAAGGGGGTGATACATTGCTACCAAATCGTAGAGCATCTCTCTGAGATGGGAGTCTGGACAGCCCTTCTACTCCTTGCTAACAGGCACATAAAGCTTCCTCCCATCCTTCTAGACTGATGTGGCCAGCAGAACCCTTTTTTATGGAGTTTCGCTTCTTGATCCAGAAGAGCAACCGCTTTCAAGCATCTCCTTCACTGCTATCAAGCTGTGGGATAATGGCATGGGGAATCTTTTGTTTCTTAGCCTCAGGGTAACTACAGTGGATGATGTACCTGAGCCAAAAACACAGTGAGGACAAAGCGCTTGTATTTCAGATGGTGGTAAACCTGGGTGAGGCTTGTTCTGATGACAGGAGAGCAAGAATCTTTGTCAGCTTTATACGGTAGCAAATCAAAATGGCCTTGTTTCCTCGTGTTTTTAGCTCATTTACATCAGCTCTCCATGATAAACAAACCCTTTTGTAGGCAATGGAGGCCAGGCCTGGGGAGGAACTCTTCCTCATTCCAGAAGCACAACCAGCCCGTAGCTATGCATCAATCCCTTCAAGACTTTCGCCCCTGAGAGGCTGAGTGCAAGAATGGAGGTAGCTAGCAGGGATGGCAAGAACACTTCCCTGGATCTTCATCCCCAGTGGGCAAATTTTGCATCTCTCCATGTGAGTCCCCTTTGAAATCACTCTTAAGGCCTCCTTCACTACTACAGGGTCTGCCCAGCAGAGGAAGCAGTGTCTCTGCATGGATCCCCCAGGTCTGTTGCTGGGATCCTCATTCAGGCCTGCAAGAAATCACTATGTTCACTGAGGGTTGAGATGAGTCAATGGCGTATCCATGCAGAAATACTCTCTTTGAGACTACTACAGAGATGTCTGTGGGGTTGGGAGGGAGGGGGTGGTTTTGTCCAGGGCAGGAAGCACGGGGAAGAGAAGGCTGCAATGTAAGGAAAAATCAGCCACAAGGGAGGGGCTGACTAAGAGGAATGACCATGTCAACTGTGTTACTGTCCCGTCATTCTCCTGAACCCAGAATGGAAACTTCCAAGTGCTCTTCATGAGCTTACGTTTATTAGAAAACTATTCCTGGGTGTTCAAGATTGTTTTCTAATGAAAATATACATAATAAAAAAAGAAAATCAATGACTCTTGGTAATCTTTTCCTTTCCTCTCTTGACTTGTAACACATTGTGAAATTCACCTCCTTTCTCATTTGTTTGCTACAATAAAAACTCTTTCTGTCTGGTCACAATCCACACAGGGCCTTACACAGTAAACTTTTATCTTCTCTTTACACATCAGAGGCGAAGACTTCACGTAAGGAGATTTGAACAAAGGGCCAGGGCTCAGCATGCATTGCACAATGTGTTCGCACTTTGACTTATCATTTGTTTATAGCATTAAACAGCAAAAATTGTTTACCAAACATCACTATAAGGTTCCTGTGCAGTGTTTTCCCTGTGTTCAAGAGAGAATCTCGAGGCAGCCACAGTAAATACATGCAGCCATTTTCAGAGTACCCACCCTGATGTGCTGTGTCCTTCCCAGGGACTGTACAAAACTGCCCTCAACAGAGAACATCTCCTGTCCAAGCAGTGCTGGAGTCAACCTCTACTCCAGGGCTGTATCTTCTACAGATTGCTGTGGAAACCAAGACACTGGGAATGCTCAGAGCAAGCAGGCACAGGGAAAGGGAGGACAGTGGAAGCAATCACCAATGACATGTTTGGAAGGGGATGGTAAGGAGCCAGGCTAGATCCACAGCTCCTCTCCTGAGTGCACATGGCAGCCAAGCTGTACCCCAGGACATCTTCTGAGGCTGCCCCTTGTTTCTGAGGTGCCTGCTGAATGCCTAGAGCATCACTTGTCAAGATGATGTGCCCAGAAGCCCATTGCCATGAGCCACACAGCCTTCCTGTCTCAGGAGGAAAGCAGGAGCAGTGTTTCAACAGAAGATGGTCACAAGAAGCTCTGAAAACTCTTATGCCAAAACATCACTGAACTTTCCCACGCTTGCACATGTGAGGATAGTGCTCTGTAGAGTTAGGCAGTCTGTTCCTCATCCATCCTCTGGAAGCAGACNTTTTTTTTTTTTTTAATAGGCCTGTTCCAGTAAATCTATTGAAATGCAGAGAGAAAGGAACAAATAGAGAAAAGGGAAAAAGGGAATAGGCAGGACAAGGAGGTGCCTGTGAAGAAACAGCTGTGCTGATCAGAAATGAGGGACAAAAAAGAAGGACTATGACAGTGGGAGTAGGGATAGGATTGGTAGAGAGAAGGAAGATACATGAAGAGGCTGGTGGCAACTATTAATTACTGCAGTGATAACACTGGTAGTTCGGAATAAAGAGGATGAGACAGGTCCTAGAGGATCCTCAGGGAAATGAGGAAGAAGCCATAAAACATGGACAAACTGAACTTCAAGGAGCCCTCTCCAACCAGCCTTTCTTTCTATGAGTCCAGTACCAAAACTGGCTCTTTCACAGACCGCAGCCTGACAAACAAACTTCTTGCTAGATCATATCCCCTGATTAATAAAAACCTGCATCACCCAGACTAGACAAACACAAATTACTGCACACAACATATTACCTCTAACCCAATTATTCTTAATAGAATGTATTATTCCTAATTCAAGGTGGCCTCCAAGGGCTAGTTTTATTCAGTGCACACAGCTCCATTGCTAAAAGCCATCATGTGCCCTGTACCTGCTCAGACCAAAAGTAATTTCCTACACCAGCCAACCACAGCTCTGCTGAATTGTAGCAGCTGTAACACGCTGTGGTCTTTGCCACCTCAGTGGATTTCGACAGAACACGGATACTGAAAAAACAAGTTTCACTACAGAAATGTAAGGTAATCTGTAAAACCAGGAGGTTTGAGTGATATTGCAGCCTGGATTCCCTCACACACAGAAAGGAGTGTTGCCAAAACACTGGGATCTGGGCTCAAGCTGTAAAATTCACAGCAGAATTGCAAAAATCACAGGCTTAAGAGTAAAATGCTTTAGAGGCAAGGTAGTGGCAGGAAGATGTTTTAACCCCTGAAACATTAAAGTATTTTGGTTTAGAAACTGGAGGAAATTTCAAAACCTAAACTACATTGAATGCAGGTATAATCTCAATGGGAATATATTTACCTGAATCTTAAAATAATCTGGTTTGAGAATTTCAAGCATCAAATCAGTGCCTCCCATCCAGAAGTTCCTGGCCACTTCTAGAGACAATATAGCAGCTGTCCACTCAATGGCCAGAGGATGCTCATCTCCAAAGAAGATGGCAAACAACTGTCTGCAATTACAGTGGTAAAATTCCCAATGTAATATAAGTCTATCAGACAACAAATTTATTAATTTTGAATGAGATCACCTAAGGGGCTGACATAAACCCGACTGAAATCAGCAGGATTTTCCCTCAGGCTTGAGCAGGCACATAAGATCAGGGCTGCGCCCTTGGGGCATTTTGTTCTTCCAGCTCCTCAGTACTTTTCTGGTTTTGCAATCCTTAGGGAAGAGCACAGGAGAGCAGTAAGTAGATGAGCTCTGTGAGGTGAGTTGAGCCTGTCTTGCTGCAGGATTTGCAAAAATTACTATTTTAAACATATAGCCCCCAACTCCCCCCCCCAACCCCATGTCTCCCATTGAATTAATAGCCTTTAATTTTAAAGCATCATGTTTGCAAAAAACCTCCTGTGAATCTACACAGCTACATGCAGTCATGCCTCTGTGTGTAAATATGTGCCTATGTGAAGTGGCACTGCTCAGCCACACACTAAGTCACTGCAAGGCCACCTGAGATGACTCCTGGCATGCATTGTCTTATTGCCACATGAACTGGCATCAGCCAAAGTGGAAACATAGTCAGATACCTGCATCTGCAGGGGAAGAGAGCCTGTTCACAGGCAGATATGGTAGATCAGCTGAAATATTCTGAGTTCTTACCAAGGTCAGTTACATTTGTAAACAAGGCCTCCCATCCTCAAAAAGAGCCAAAAGTAGCCCCATGCATCCAGGTAAGACACAGTCACTAAGTTGCACACCTTACAGGGGATCATTCAAGTATTTCACTCACTCTCATTTCAGGTTTAGCTGGGAGCAACAAGCACTGATTACTTAATGTAAACAGTGCTCTGGTTATTTAATGCATTAAATAACAACAGACATCCATAAACTTACTTATTTTATATATATTTTTTTTAATGCCCAAGCCTTCTCTGATTTGTAAATGCTGTGGACTTTACTGCATCACTAAAGCCTTACCAAACTTCAGAGCAGTCTCAGGTCAGAGCATAATGGATAATTTTCAAAGCTATAACTGGTGTACAGGGAGGGAAAATCATTTCACTTGAGTGCCACTTCCCACATTCAAGTCTTTTCCATTCAGATAAGGTTTCTTGGTGGTCAGAGATGCCAGATCTGGAGCTGTCTCTGCTCACAGCACGTGGAGTGACCCTTGAAGCTCTCCCTGTCTTCAATCTCCAGTGAACCACCTCTGCGAGGTGAGCAATGCTTAAGGCCATCTATTTCCACCTGTCCTTGTACATATTTAATGTAGTCATTTACAGCTACAGCTCACCCAAATTTATACATCTAAAGGCCACTTGTCAAATTCTAAGCTTCCTTAGTAATCACCAGAGAAAAATAGGTGCCTCCTAGGAATTATTCATCTCAATTGTGTTCAGCACCAAACTGCCCACACAGTTGTCTAGTATGATTTGAGATGCTTGACTGGCCTTCATTGTCTCAATTTTACATTGACACCTATCTGTAAAGTTAGGAAAAAAGCACCCAGCCCTCTTTTGCATGTACCATGTATCCAGCAGTTGCATCAGTCATCTTTCCCCTGGTTTTATTAATCAGAGGAAGCAAGTTTGGCTGCCCAGGCTGAATACAGGATGTGGTCCCCAAAGCAGTTGTTTCTTCACTTACTGAAAAAGGGAACTGTGTGGCAACTGTGAGGTTTTCCTACTGTCCACAGTCAGTATGAGACTTCAACTACCAAACCTCTCAGCCCTGCAGGTAATTGTGCTTAGGGTCTACAGATCATTACATCTGTTGCTTGAAACCTGCCTCCTATTCTCAACTTTGGTTCTGAATTTGCAAAAAGCATACAGCAAAATACTGTTCAGCTTTTCCTAAAAGTAAGGAAAAAAAAACCAAACCAAAAAAACACTTCCTAGGCCAATTTAGTGTCTCAAATTACTTTTACGTCCTGAAAACTCAGGCCTGAATTTCTAAACACTCAGAGGAAACCCAGGATTTTTTAAACAGCAAATTCTTCAAGGCTGTGGATGAAGCCTGGTAAAAAGTTGTTCTCTAAACAGCAAGGCAGCTAGTCCCATGTCTGCCACCATTTGTGACTCTCACCATTACAACACATCTTGTAACAGAAGCATCTTTCAGAGCTTTGGGGAATAGTTTGTTTTCTTGTTTAAAGCCTGCAAAAAATACTGAGAAAACAGAAAAGGAAAGGTAGAAAGAGGCTGAGTACCAGAAAAAATGGAGCAAGTAAAGCCACCACAGCCAACAAGGTGGCTTGATGGAAAGCACAGCCTCATGCTAAAGAACAGCTTCAGGATTAGAAATCATGCCTGAAAATGTTAACTAAGGCATTTGTCTGACAGCCAAAGCAAACAAGAGGCACATGGAGGTGTTTTGAGGCTTTCAAATTCTATTTGCAAGGCTGAAGGAGATCAGAGGCTCAACAGGCCAAAGCTGCTGGTGCCCATTAAATTTTCCAAAGTAACAAATCTGTGAAAGGGAATCACTCGTGATCTCACACAATAAGGAACTGATATTTTCAGGGAGAGCTCTGCACCCAGGAGACATTCCTTGGGTCTCAGCTACCCAAACAGCAATGCTCCTCTCCCATCACTTGACCTGCAACCTGTCTCAGCCTCCCATTCTGGAAAGCCAAGGCGTGCTGTGCTCCTGCAGGGCAGGAGCAGATGTCCCTAGCTTCCAATCCCCACCAACAAGTGGGCCTTGGGTTGAGCTCACAAGCACTGGTGGGATCAGCCCTGACCTGCACAGGCACATCAAAGGGTACCCGCACCTCTGTTCCTTGCTATGGACTTGATTTGAACACATCATATTGCACAAAAACTACAGCCCAGGAGGCATTTGAAACATTCACAGTACACTCTCAGCACTCTGTTTCTGAACATGTGTAAAAAATCGCATTACTTTACCTCTCCAGAAAAAAAATTCCACTGGTTCCTTTGGCATCTGTCTCCACACTTCTTCCACACTTTTCTCTGCCCTGTGGTGGTGCTGGTAATTGCTGCTGTTACTGAGATGCACGAGATTATGCAACTGTCTAGCATTTTGATTTAATCAGCATGGGGAAAAAACCTGCTCCAAATGCTATTAATAACTACCAGCCAGCTCCCTCCTTCCCTCCCTCCCCAAATTCCCATGGAAGGAGGATCACAGACAGATCCCTGCAAGCACAAACCAGCAGCCTGACTGGATCAATAACATCCATGGTGCCAGGAATCTGCAATGAATTCTGGGTAATTAATCTGCCAGGGAAAGACAACCTTAATTAAGAGCAGCCAAGCTGTTCTTTTCCCAAACCTTGTACTTAACAAAGTCACAGTATTGGTTTAGCTGAAGATTTTGGTCTAAATTTTAATGGGTTTTTCGTTCCTAACAAATGTTTTGAAAGCAACAATGCAAGCAGCAGTAAAGTCTTCACCCAACAGTCAGAGATACAAATTCTTTACTTTGCCTTCTTGATACCACATTAAAGGTGAATGATCTCATTATTTAACATGCCTCAGTGCTAGAGAGAAGCACTGGCTTCACAGCTGGTATGTTCAGTGCCATGGAGAGTTTGCCTCCATCCTCATGTAAGGGGCCACAGTTGAGATAAAGCTGTGACCTTCCCTCCACTTCTTAGAACAGTATCCAGGACAAATGTTTCCTCAGTAGTCCAAAGTCTCTGTCTTTTCACAGCCTTTCAGGCAATCTGGGAAATACCATTTCAGCCCTATCAGGCTGCAAGCAGCCATTTGGATATGGGCAGTTGTGCAGGTCACTCCAAAGTTCCTGAAGCAGTTGCTGCCACAAGACAGTCAGAAATGCTCCCAGGCATCACATGATGGTTTAGGAGGAGTACTAGTTATTTTTCAGATACACTGAATTAAAGTTCCTTGTTCTTTTGCTCCTGCTTCTACTTCAAACTCTTCATTTCATCCATGGTAAGTATATCTATAGCAACACTTAACTCCAGTGTGCTAAGGACCTTTTTCTGGTGCCAGTGTCAACTGGTACAGACTCAGCCAAGTCTAAAGTCTTACTCCTCAGGGCAAAAAAGACCAAAGGGTGGCCACACCCAAACTATTTCTCCTGACCTGTGTCAACTCCTGAATTTTTCTGAGTACCCTCATACTGACAGCTTGGGCCAAAAGCTGTCAAAAGCTGTGTTAACAACTTACCAAGATGATCCTGGGAGTGTTTCCTGGGCATCCATTCATGATGAGGACATGTCTCAAATGACCTTGGTAGGGCATATGCAGAAAGACCCAAGAAACTCCTCTCGAACTGGCAGTACATCCCAGCAAGGACTTGGTCAGCTGCAAACAAAACCCTCCTGAAGCAATTTGCACATTGAGTTTTGAGGGCCTAAAAAGGTGTGTTCCAGAGACTTTCAAATGGATCTCTAATTTCACCAGCCCTGCTCATCTCTGCAGGTCAAACTCTCCTCATCTGTCTGAAGCCAAGAGGGGCCTCCATATTTATTGGCAAAAATCAGCATTTTCCCCAGTGGTATCCTGGACAGAGGGTAATTATGGTAAAGACTGATGATTTAACTCCAACTATGGGGAAAGCATCATGACAGCTAGATTAAAGATGTCCTTTATAAACAGTCACAGAGCAGGAGAACGTGATAATGAATGAGTTGATTACACCAGCATTTGAGGCTGATACTATCCATCTGCTGCTTTGATTAATTAGAACTCTGATGGACAACAATGAGGCCCTTCTCAGGTCTGAAAGCAATTAATTGCCAAAGTCCTCAATAAATCTAACAGCATCACTGACTGAACTGGCAGAAGAGTCCACTTTGAACGGCCTCAGAACAGAGGCAGCAGAGCATATCATGGAGTCTGAAGCATCCCCAACATGATGCATTAATCTTTTGGTGTCACTAGGAGCTGGGGTCTAGTAATTTTAACTTCTTATTTAATCAACTTTTCTTTCTTCTCAGCATCAGAAGGGGCAGTCTCAGTAAAGGACTGCTGAACTGCTGAGGAAATTGAGGGCTTTGGGCCTTCTTATCCTTTGTCCAGGTTCTCCAAGCTGTAATGAATAGGTTACATTTTTTCCTCTTGAGTGTCTGTTCTCCTTGGACTAGTTGTAACCAGTCCTCACAAAGAGGGATTTTGGAAATGCAATGGGAAGCCAAACTCTTCCAATGCTTCCTGTGTTCATCAATCAAAGAATGACAACAATCTGTAGCAGCTGCTCAGAAAGAGGTGGCAAACTGGGCACCTGTGGGCAGGTCAAGGAAAGACTCTGAGACACCAGACACAAACCATGTGTCCTGATTCCATCAGAGCAAAGACAGGGCATGACAGAATCATAGAATATCCTGAGACAGAAGAGACCCAGAAGGTTCATTGAGTCCAACAGGATGAAGCTGATCAAGGCACCTTCTACTGTGAGAAATCCTAGACTCCAGAACCACTTTCCAAAGAAGGGAAGAGAGGAATGCCCTAGTGCACAACCATTTAAACCCAAAAAATGTTGTCACTGCACTGCAGAGAAAATGCCACCAGCCAAAGGGGAGGAATTAGTGCTTTTCACTTTTTGCCTTCTGTCTGCACAGCAGCTTTACAAACTAAGCACAGCTACAACACAATGAGATTTTGAAGGAACACCACAAAAGACCACTTTCTTGTGCAACAAACAGAGCTAGAGGGTACCAGATCATCTTCAAAGCCGGTGCAGCTCACACATGTGGTTTGGAGACCTTGCAAAAAGTGCTGCTTTTTCAGAGAGATGGCTTTCCTTCCATTTTTATCCTACTTACGCATCGTAAACAGTTCATGCATTTCACCTCAAACAGTAAAAATTCAGGAACTAAAGCTTCTTCATACTACAAGAGAATGATTAATAACAATTATCAGCAGTGATTAGTTAATATGGCCATAATGCAACAATCCCACTGCCTGCCAGTCAATTGGAGGCATCAGTGCATTGGATCATAACAGCTGCTCTCATTAAACACTGCCTCGCTCCTGAGGAGAGTCCTCTGCAGCACCAGCTCAGCTCAGCTCAGCGTGATGCAGCTGCAACTTCCTATAGCTTCCCAGGCTGGAATGGGACAAGAAACAGCAAGTTTAGA
Organism: Rhabdornis inornatus; assembly: GCA_013397075.1. Classification (NCBI taxonomy): domain Eukaryota; kingdom Metazoa; phylum Chordata; class Aves; order Passeriformes; family Rhabdornithidae; genus Rhabdornis; species Rhabdornis inornatus. Next base: position 1,838,068 of record VWZS01006282.1, on the reverse strand, counting down.
CATGCTGAAGTAAATACAGAGACCACTGCTTTATGATCATAGAACAGCTTGAGTTGGAAGGGACCTTAAAGATCATCTCCTTTCAACCTTCCTGCCTTCCAAGCCCCATCCACCCTGGCTTTGAGCATTTTCAGGGATGGAACATCCACAACAAGCAACCTGATCCAGTGACTCACCACTCCCACATTAGAGAGAGGGTGAATATACCCAGGGTGCACGGCTCTTGCTTATTGCTGGGTCTTCAGTTCAGTAATTGAAAAGGAGCCATTTATCAAGGGGTAAGACATGATCCAGTCAGCAGAGTACAACAAAATGGGTTTACTCACAGGGCTCATGTTTCAAATTACAGTACCTGGTTTTCACAGTGTTTCAAAAGGCTTCAGTATATAAAGGAACTTCTAACATACAAGTAAAGTAACAACAGGCCCCTTTTCCAGTTACAGAAAAAGAAAGAAACAGTCAAGGAAAGAAATACATCTGAAATGGGGAAGGCACTTTCCAACAGATGCCGTGGCCATTTGCAAATAGTAGTAACTCTTTATCTCCATCTAAGCAAAGGAGGGTGAGACAGATGCCACATACATACCTTTATTTCTCAGGAGATGAATGGAAGAGAAATTAGAACAGACCAGATGTTCAATGATTAAAATTTTTGAAGAGTAAACAAAACACACAAGGAGCTGTTATTGCTCAGGTGAGCCCCAGCTGCCTCAAGGTATGTCTGTATCATGCAGAACAGAAGCATGCTGAAGCGCCCTAGGCATGTCAGAAAAGCCAGCTAGGTCAGAGCTATGCAAGTATCTCCTCAGAACACTGTGCTCCCCTGAGCCCAAAGGGCAAGAGGAGGTTAATTTTCCACCAGTGCATTTTAAGCCATCTTCAGGAAGCAGATAATGTGGCGTGTCTCTGCAGCTCAGCTGATGTGACAGATAGGTACAGACATTTGCATCCACTGTGGACTGAATCCTTTACTCAACCTAAGATTTGGGTCAGATTTTCTGACTCTACCTGCAACTCCATTAAAGACCACTCCAAAAACCAGAGAGCAAGGATGGGGTAGGGATTTGAGTTTTTCACATCTTTTTGCTTTCTAACCCTTCCAAGTATTACATATTTAACTAATCGAATTCGCCAAGAGCCCTTCCCTTGTTGTCCAGCCCCAAAAGACTGCACATTCAGGAAAAGTATGAGAAACCGTGCTCCAAGGATAGGGATTTTTTTTCTTTGTCCCAGTTTTAGGTTTAAGCCCATTTCACATATTGACTTTTAATGTTAAAGTCTTAGCTCCTTCCAAAAAATCATGTTAGAAGAAACACTTTTTATAATATTAAAACCTTACCACACACTGCAAAGAGAGCCATCATCCCAGGCTCCCTGCAGTAATTGGCTATTTCAAGGTAAGATAGGAATGTTGGTATAACATTAGCTTCAAATTTCTTTCTTACCACTGTCAGTTTGAGGTAAGCCCCAGTATTATTTTTACCCACTGTATAGACCAGGTGCTACAGAAGAACTTGGTGTAACCTGCCACACTGCAAAACAAGTGTCATATTGAATTAGTGATTCTCTACTACACTTCTGTCCTGTTCTTCCACAAGCAGACACGTAGTAGAAGAGTAATAAAAAAAAAATTTAAATCACTTTCTAACTCCTGTTTTATAAATCAGTTAATACCTCCAGTTACATAGCATTATTGTCATGGACAGTCAAGAGAAGCACTAATTAGACTGGCGCAAAAGACACTTGTTAATTGCATTCTCAGTTCTTAATGTCAGGAGAATGTCTTGTTTTAGAAGCTGTGTGGGGAGGAAGAGGGGAGAACAAAACCAACTCTTCTCTGATGTAGTATAGTTCTTGACTAACCAGTTACTGCAGTGTAGCTGCCTTACTTTTGCTATAGACTCATCTAGATATGCACAGGGACTTATTTTATTCACAAGATTATACAAAATTAGCATCTCTCTGATGAAGTCAATGAAACTGTACTGGTGTGCAAATGTGCAAAAATAAAATCAAAATGCAACACATTGCTTCCAGCATTTTTATCTTGATCTGAGATTTGCAATCACAGATGATGTCTCAGGCCACTCACATATGGCTGGAGTTGAGCAGTTTGGTCTGGTTCAGCAGACAAGAACTCAGTTCAAACCATAAAACCACCATTTAGGTTTGAAGGAATTAGAGGTAATAATTTTTGATTCAAGCTCACCTCTTACTTGACCTGATTTTCCCCTCACTCCTGTATATAATACAGCTTTTAATATCTTCTTCTCTAACAAAATTATTACACTTTTCTCATCCCTTTTCATCTCATGTCCTTAACACTGCATTTTCACAGCTCCTTCACAGGCGGCCTCTGAGCCAGGTACTCCTTCTGAGGCACAGAAAGGGGAAGGATGGCTGTCCAAGAAACTGTAAAATATATGTTGAATCTACCAAAGGGCTCAAGAACTGCCTAGTAAGTTTCTCTCAAACAAAGGTACACTGAAAGGGCATTGTCCCCCTAGCACAAAAACTGAGCAAGGCAAAGGGTGTACCAGCACTGAAAGATAAGTTTATGTGATGAGCAGCACTGAAAACTGATGTAAAGTCCTGTTCAAAGCTCTGTTCAGAGAATTTACCTAAACCACCTCCCCTGAGGGTAGAAGTTGGCAAAATTACAAGTAAATCCCATAAAACCTAATCACAAGTATCACCAATTAGCTACCAGAACATAAAATATGTTTGCTAGCACATAAGATCTTTGAAATGCTTTTATATGCTTTGTTTTGCCAAGCAGAGAGCAACACCAACTCCAATGACACATTCCTGCAGTCTCCTCCATCAGCCACACTGCAGCAGACAGCAAGGAGTGAGTGCATGAACAACCCCTTGCATTGAAGCAATTGTGTCTGGAGCCCTCTTGCAAGCTCATAGGGAATTAAGCATAAACAGATTATTAGATCCCTTCAATCGTTTCGAAAATGTTTTTTTAGACTTTTTAAAAAACAATCAAGAGAGTGAAGGCCCAGTTGAAAGGGATTATGTTCCCTTTGGAGTGAGGATCTCAGGCAGCTGCATGAGACAACAAACACCTATATACTGGACTACAGCAGTGTCCTGCTTTTTTTTGGGAGAGAGTTAATTTTCTTCTTCGTAGCTGGTACATGCCTGTGTTTTGGATTTACTGTAAGAATCATGTTTATAACTCACTGATGTCTTAGTTGTTGCTAAATAGTATTTACCCTAAATCAAGGACTTTTTAGTTTCTGATGCTCTGCCAGCGACCAGGTGCACAAGAAGCCAGGAGAAAGGACGGCCAGAACAGCTGACCCAAACTGACAAAGGGGATATTCCATACTACAGAACCTCATGCTCAGTATATAAACTGGGGGAATTGGCCAGAAGGTGCTGATCAGTGCTCAGGAACTACTACTACTACTACTACTACTACTACTACTGCTACTACTTGGGCACTGAGTAGTGCACAAGCCAACTTGGTGCCAACAAAGAAGGAAAATCCTACAATGGGTTTATAGGTTTTCTTAGGATACCAGACCATCACCTTGCTCATTGCTAGGTCAACCAGGTGCAGCTGCACTACACAAAACACAGCTCCTCCCAGGCAACAGTGACCCCAAAAGCTCCAGTGGCACAGACTCTGCTCCAGGCCATCTCATCTGCAGAGTAGGTGGAACAGTATCATACAAGCAGGTTGAAATTTTTGCTTTAGGATCACAGTCTTAAGTTGACATCTCTGCAGCCTGCACCAGCTTTTGCTCTTGAAAGCACATATGGGTGATGCTCTTTCCTTCCTCATGCTAATGTATAGATCCATATGAACCTCTTTATTCATCTAATTATAGCTGCAGGGGGGCTCTTTGCAGCTCAGGTTCATTTGTCTCCCCATGATGTTAATACAATTAGGCACAAGGATCATCTCATTAAAAGATCATCTATGCTTGATCTTATTTGAGCTATAAAAATCACTCCTTTGTCACACAAACTGTATGGTCAAAATTGCCAAGCTAGATGACTCATTGTAACCCAGGGAGCAGAGTTCAGCTCCAAAGAGCAGCTGGAAGAGGAGCTGTCACTAAGTAAATACAGCACTTCCACCATGATTCAGATGGAGCATCTATCCACTGCACAGATAAATGGGCACTCCACAATCAGTTTCAGGGAGGAAATGAGGACTACATTGAATGTAAGGTGCAGAGTATCCGTGGCAGAACCCAGACCAGAGCCTAGCTCTCCTTTACTGTAAAATGATGTCCTGTTTTATTTAGTCCACCTTCCTACGACATATCCCTCCTGAAGTGCAAAGCACAAGGTTTGTTTATTTATAGTGTGGTCAGACACTGTCCTCAGAGCAAAGCGCCCAAGCAGCTGGTGGCCCAGAGGTGATGAGGCCTGCAAAGGAGGCTGAGAGTGTCCCAGAAAATGCAGCTCTAGGTTGGTACTTCACAGTCACCTCATAGATGCAGCTTCCAGCAGGTCACCCTGTGGAATACACCCTTATATAAAAGCACATCTTCAGTGATAAAGACACCAACTAGAGATTAACAGCCAAGAGGAATCAGGCAGAGGAAGGATTTCAATTTGAAACTCTGTTATTGCTATAATATGCTTTAGCCTCTTGAGTAGAACAGACAATAAGGTGGTAAGGGAACAGAACAACCACCCTGCCTCCACTGAATTTTTTTCAGATCTAACCTATTTTTGCAGACATCATCTGAGGACACATGCCCTCAAGGCCTGTGGGTAAAGAACAGTTTCTTTGTTAATTTTGCAGGGAAATCAATGCAGCCTTGGGACACTGTAACACGCAGACAGAATATGCAGGCGGAACACAGCCTTTGCCACTGACTGTGCCCCAGCCCAAAATGGGCATCTTCAAAATCCTCTACAGGAACAATCTTGCCCTGCCTACATCTGCATTTCTACCAATACTAACCTATCTGTGTGCATATTGCCCCTCTACATTATAAACCACTCATCTGAAAAACAGGAGCAGTACTTAATGTTCTTTTAAAACCTCAGGACGAAAGTAAGCTGTTACAGCACTCTGTGCCACTAAGTTATTAATAAACACACAAAGTCCTGAAATCTTTTTAGCAGATTCCCACTGAAAAAAACCCTACCACCTGTACATGCTAGAAATTCAGCAGGGAAACCTGAATCCTTGGTTCATCACTCATAGAAGTTTCTGAATTAAATACATTTGCTTAACATCATAATTGCTATTATAGCAGCATCATAATATGAGTTTTTCTCATCTTATCATCCAGAATGATTTTCAGGAACTAGTGATCACAAGAAAACTCAGGGAGAGATAGTTATAGGTCACCAGGTGAACACTGGCCTCAGAGAGCAGAGATAAGTTGTACAGCAGGAACAAGATGAAAAACTGTAATGGAGCAGCCTAGCACAACAAACTGGCAAGAGGTCTACCATGCAGCATTGGAGAAATAGTTATGTCCCCAAAGAATGGTGCCTTGGAGCCTCATTGGTACCCTTCTGGAGACTTTTGAAAAACCATTAAGACAGAAGGATTTGAGATGTCTCATTCCAGCCCCCAAGAGTCAGATGGCAATTTCCTGCAATTAATAGTTTTGACTCCAGACCTGGAAGTAAAGCACACATTGCAGATTTTATCTGAAGCTAAGCACTGGGAATTAAGCACAGCTGCAAAACAGGCTGGAGGGGGAATCATATGGCTTGGACCTGCAACCTAGCAGAACTGTTTTTTCAGCTAATATCTGACTTCAAACTGTATATGCTTTTTGAGTCGCCTTTCCCTTCTCTTCCTCTCTCTGTTCCCTTGATGCGTTTAATTGATTCAGGGAACAATTCATGCTCCACAGACATTTGTTGGGTACAAGGAGCATTTGTTGGGTACCAAACAAATCCCCAAAAGAGTATAGAGGAAGAGCATTCACAGCAGCTGTGCAAGCTTCCCTGACTCTGCCACCAGAGCATTTAGAACCTGATCAACCAGGCTGCCAGTTCCAGGTGTACCTGGGGATTTTGCCTCAGTATCATCTGTGAAGTCAATGCTACCCAGAGGAAAATTGTAGTGCAATGAAGACATCAACTTCTGCCCCGTTGGCTGGTTTCGTGCTGTCTCTGAGAGCACACAGGAAATCCTCAGAGACTTTAGGAAATCTTCGTATGACTAAGACTATAACTAAGGGTACATTACCTTCAGATGCATTTGCTCTTCTAGGAATTGGAAAATGGGGTTGATTGTTTCTTTAAAAAAAACATTGCAGAGCGGCTGGACTAGGTGACTTTTCAAGGCCCCTTCCAACTCGATCTATTCTATGACTTAAAGCCTAACAAAATTTAGAATTATATGCCATTCTGCAGCTACTGAGTGAATTATAAAACCGTATTTTCTTCAGTTTCGTTCAACACATAGTATGAGTTTTTGTACCAGTCACAAATCATTTGCAGCCTGGCCTAGTGCAGTTTTTCAAGACCAGATACTGGCAACCTAAAGACCAGATCCCATCACAAGGAAATTCCTGCACAAAAACTCCAGCAGTTAAACTTCAGAGAAGGAAACAATTTTGCTTTGGATACCTAACATGTTCTCTCTACGTAGTTGTGACTTGACATTTGAATTCTCTTTACCCTGCAATAAATGTCTGAGACTGCCCACAGCTCTTCTGTGAAGAACTACATTGTGCAGAATAATCTTCCCTTGAGAAGTACACAGTTGTCTAGAAGGTGAAGCTGGTACTGCTTTCCAGCACCCATTCCATCTATAACATATATCCATGAAGTGGTTTCCTCTATTTCCAGTGGTCCCCTTGGGTATGTGTCATTCTTGTACTTTAAGTTACAGTGACCTGTTGGTAGCAAAAGGTCATTCCTACATGTTTTTCTCTCATCATGTTTTTTCTTTTCCACACGTCCTTTGTCTCATCACAGTTCTTACTTCTGAATCATCATCAGCTTTAGGTTAACAGGGATTATACACAATCTCATGTGTAAACCTTGAGCTGTGAGTCATTTGAATGCTAAAGCCTGTATTGTTCCCATTTCCTGAAGACTGCAGAGAAATCTCCTGCAGACAAGATACAACCCAATTATATATTGTCTTGCTGGACTAACCCTATTCCTTCTACATTGATTTTGTCACTGCTGCCTGAAGGGAACTTCATGACCATTTGCATTTTTAAATAGGTCAGTGTGTGTGTGTGTCTGGGAGAACTGTAAGGAAATGCTCATTATGTAAAACAGATCATTCTTTCTGGAATGTGAAAAGAGATATAGAAAGGCTGTTCTTCCCAATAATAAGCTCTGAAACCTCATCTGTTTCCTCTCCTTGTCTTTCAAAGTCATTAAGTGGAGTAACTGCTTCTCCATTTCTCCAGAATACCTCAGCCTTTGTCTGTTTAATGTCTGCCTCTCATATATTCCTGGTGCCTGTGGGACACTTAATGGAACTCCCACTGTTCCATTTCTCCTCATTCCCAGGGAACATCACAATAACTCGCTTTTTTTTCTTCATTTATTCCCATCCCCCCAAATCCTCTGTTATAAACTTTTGCACTGACATACCCTCTGTATATGAAGTCTCATCCAACCAAAGTCCCTCAAAAGTCTTTTATCTGCCTTCCCTGGGAGAAACCATAAGTTAAAAAACTTTCCCCAACTGCAGAGAGAGAATAATCAACAGGCAGAGATATTTTTGGCCAGAGCATGGTGCTAACAACACAATCTTGTGGGTTCAATGCCTGTATGGGCCATTCACTTAAAAGTCGGACTTGATCATCCTTGTGTGTCCCTCCCAGCTCAGGATATTCTGTGAAAATGTGAATAAATGGCTCCTAATGACCCTTCAACAGAACTAGGAATAAAACCCTACTGTGGCTATCTTCCACTAGTGAACCATATTAACTCTCTTATATTCTTAGAAAATAAAACAACGAGAAAATTTTAATGCAGCTATGGAGGACACAGCCTGTTTCTCTGACTGTTTAATTTACAGGTTGATTTAGATGGAATCACTGAGGATTCACCTGTTATAGAACTCACCTCTTCTGGAGTACCTCCTTTACCTTCCAAGAAGCCTGACCACCACATCTCACAGAGTTTTGAGCCACCCCTTGTGACAAAGCCACAGACCCCTTACAAATAACATGCAGCAAGCCCACTCAGCTTAGCTATGCATATTGTCCCTGCAAGCACAGGTGCTCACAAGTTTTCCTTGTTTGTTAGCCAGCAAAAGGAATAAAGACAGAAACCTTCCCTATCTCTGCCTCTTCAACACATTTCTGCAGTAAGTGCATTATCCAAAGATAATGTCACTGTTGCTATCAAGCAATGGCTTAATAGCTACAAACAGACTGATAGTCCTGGTACTTTAAGTGATAGCACATAAAACAAAAGCAAGTGCATTAAACATATGGAATTTTCTTATCACCAAACCCACTTTCCTTCCCAAAATCTTTATTCCTCTTAGGGAGAAAAAGGATATACTTGCTGGCTGATGTTATCTTTGATAAATTCCCCCCAGCCTGCCCAAGAAAATGAAGTGAATCAGCAAGTTGAGCTGCTAGAAGATCAGATATTAGTTAAAGGTGGGATTCAGATGATATACAAATTTGTACAGTACCCAGAACATTTCTGTGGAAGGTGGATTACTATCATTTATGCTATGCTCTTCCTGGATAGCATTCAGCTTTCTAACCTTAGTGTTAAACTGAAATGTAGAGATCCTACAGGTGGTAACTACTGAAAGTTCCCAAGGAGTAATAGGGAGGAACCTACATCACAATCCCTAGACAAAGATCATATGATTTCTCAACTCGCCTTTGCTGAGCCATTTTTTATCCTTTGCAGGCAGAGAAATGACAGCTTTTCAACATTCAGGACAATGAATTCAGGCAAATGCAGACTGGGAGATCAAATTCACACTGGACTCACAACGCACATATTAAGGCATCACAGGAAAATGCTCTTGGCTGGCTCTCACCCATTCAGATCAGGGCCTTCAATGCTGGCCTGCTTGAGACCAAAGGAAAAAAATTCTCTCCACCCCACTCCCTCCTTTTTCAGTAAGTAAAGGGTCCCTAAGCATTCTGACAGAGCTCCTGTAACTCTTGTGAAAAGTCCACATAAGGGGCCATTTCTTCACACCGTGGATGTACTCACTCCATGGGGAGAGAACACTTGTCATTTGACTACTTGCATTAGCAGGCTGGAGAAGGCATTCTGATACATCTCAGTCATATAAAACTGCAACAATCAGGTACTAACAGCTATTTTACCTTTCTTTTCCTAGCATTATGTCTGATCCACATGCTTCAGGCAAAAATATCTGCACCACAGTTGGTGTCCTCAGGGGCTTGTGCTCCCCTTATGCATTGTCTCAGACAGCAGACAGAAAACGTTTCTAGTTATATCCTACATTGGAGGTATTTCTGTTTTCTGTTAATATCTTGAAAGCTGCAAGATCCACTCCCTTTTGGAGGAAAAGAAAATGACAGTTATTACTGCCTATTATTGCACGTTAAAATAGGAAGAAAGGATGAGACTGCGTTGGAACTCAGTAAGACCATGAAGAAAAATAATCCTTTGGTTTGATATATTTAAAGCAACAGTGAATATATTTCCATGGTCAACCTACTAATTCCATTACAGACTCCCCAAACTTTCACAGCAGTTCATACAGCTGACTTGAGGGGCTGGAGGGGTCCTAAGAATTAATACACCAGTGTATATATATATATTTATATGTGACCAAATCTGAGTACTTTTTAGTGCTGGGGAATAATTATTTGGTAACACCAAAAAGTACTGTACGTATTGCAAGTTGCTGGCAAAAGAGGTGCTTTTGATGGTCAACCATTGAGACTTGTACTGGGGAGGCAGCAGAGGGAACAGAATTTATTTTATGTCTTAATCATGCTGTCTTCACTAAGTTTATTGGGAAGAAGCAGATTAAATTCTATCCAGCTTAAGTCACTAAAGTACAGTATGTGCAGAGTCAGATGAGCAAAGAGTCTATTTTAAGGCACCCATCTCACAGATGCACCAGTTATGCCTGGTTTGTAAAAACAAAATTGAGAGGTTTTCTAGTTCCTGTTTAGTTCTCTTATTTTCATAAAAGCAAGCACTATTCCAAAACAGTAGAAGAGGGAAGGTAGAGGGGGACACTAATCTTTCTGCCTACCAAAACTTGCTGCATGGAAAAATATGATCAAACTTATTTAAGCTAAGCTTTGTTCAAATGTCTTCCAAGTAATTTTCTTGTAAATAATATCTCTGTCTCTATGCCAATTTTTTATGCAGAGTTCAATGTGGTTTTTGATCCTTTCGGAAAGGTAAGAGAGGCTAAAAATCACAACCTGGCTTTTTTTCATAAGTCTATTTTAGTCCTTCATACCAGATTATGGCAGTATTACAAAAGAAAATTTCACCTATTCTGGTCTCATTTATTTTCTTTAATTATGTGGTAATCTATTCCTCTAAAATTTTCAGGTTCAGTACTCACAAGAAAAGAAGAGTCCAAAACAGCAGCTCTTCTAGAGCTGCCTTCAAAACAGTACAGATAAATGCTATACACAAACTCCACCCCCCAGAAGGAAAGTCACCTCTTGCAGAAGTCAATGGTGCCTTCTTTTACCAGCACCTTTAAGTGGTGAGGGCTTGCTGAAAGAACTGTTTTTTCTATGTGGTAGTTCTTCAAAGAATTTAGGAACAAAAGGCTGGGTGGGCCTTCAGTCCCCTGCTAGCACTGGGAACATTCTGAATTTTTAAAAAAATCTTTGTAACCCACATCTCAAAAGAGACATAAGAAAAGTTGCAGGTTTCCTACATCTGACATTCATAAGTCACCCAGCACTGTGCTCCATTACTGTAATGGTACCAAGAGAAGAATGAAGATGGAAGGGGAAAGGAAGCAAAGCTGAAAATTAAGTAGAAATGAGTTTTCCACTGTCACAAACCAACAGCTAAAGTTAACTGCTTATTTCACACAGACAGTGCTGAGGCTGAACAAATCCAAACCCACCCTTACAAGCACAGCAGCATCTACCAGTGTATTTGCCAGTGTAGCAAAATGCAAGCGAAAACTGTTCTTTCCAGATTATCCCCAACCCTACTGAGATCACAAGGGAATTCCTCCCTTGCCTTTTATCATGTGCAAATGCAGAATATAAAAATGGCCTGTGTCTGTAGAATTCACAACTGAGATAACTGATTTCCTTCCTCATTTTCTACTTCCAAAGATCCTACTCCAACATCAAACAGACAATTCTGTCAAAATCCAAATACCAGTAAAGTTAGCAAGATGTAAATCCATCCTGACAACTGAGAGACCACAGAGCAGCAGAACAGGTCTCTTCACATTAGAAGTGTTTTGATGGTATGTGTAAAACTTCTGTGCCACATTCTAAGGACAGAGGTGAAGCCTTGCTTTCAGAATCCTCTAAACACGTTGACATCATACTGTTGACCTGACATTCATTTCAACCTGATTAGTATCACACAAATCACAAGTCTTCAACTACGTAACATTCTACAAGTCATCTTTTATTACTGTGGCATATTGACAACTGTCCAAGAGGAGAAATTTGGTTTCTGAGTACAAAAAAGAATGAGACCAAACTTGAGAACTGCGTAACAGGTAGCAGATCCCACTACTCAGTAACAGAGCAAAAAGCTTTGTGCAGAATTGATATAGCCTAGGTACTTACAGATTCACCGTATATTGTAACCAGAAGAGTCTTACTCTTCCTCTGTGACTCCCAAACCCAGTACTTCATCCTTTTCTGTGGAGTAGTCTCAGTTCCATGCCATGGTCCCAGCTCCCTCACATATTACTTTCACTTTCTGGTATAATACCTTTGGATATTCTCCATCTCCACACTGCAAAATATTTTTTTTAGTCCACACCCCTCTTCTAATTAAGGAAGAGAAGAAAGAAGAGGACCTACAGACTAGGCTGATATGACACAATGATTAGGCTGTTGGCTGGAACGCTCAGCTGCTGGGCAAGACCAAGACGAGAGAAACTCTCCTCAAGCTGAACTCATCATTCCTTTCCCTTTCACCTCTTCCCAGCACCAACTTCCATAAAAAACTTTTAAAACCTAATGCTGAAATCACTGCCCCTCCATCAAAGCTGATTCTCCCGTATGAGCAGCAGATTAACAGAAAGACACAGACAACAATCATAAGCTTTGATCTCATGGCAAACAAGGCTTACTAAGGTTACTGCCCCATACCATTAGCATTCAAAGAGCTTTCCAGAGAGGCATTATTTCCAGGGGGAAAGAGAAAATAAACCAGTAACATATAACAAAAATTACAGTCTTCTTTTCTGTAGACTCTGATAATTTCTCTGCCTATAAAGTACATGACAAAGAATGTTCTGCTGCTTGCAGGAAAACAAATGCACTTCATGTTTCCTTTATAGCTGCTTTTGAAGTGGACAACTAACTGCTCTAGTGCTTCTGAGGACTGGTCAGTGTGGCAATTAAAAAATGAGAATTCTCAATGTAAATAGTGAGCCAAACCTACTAAAACACTTTGTCAGTGTTAGTCTGACTAGCGTCAAACACTAAGTCAGACTTTGTAACTGAAAATGTGAGCTTGAACTAAATCTAAGATCTCTTCCAGTCATTGAATGAGATCCTCAAAGCTGGCCCTTTGCCAAAGAACAAATGTAAAATCAGGCTGCTGATGTGACAGACCCTCACTAAGATCAGAAGCTTCTACAGACTGAACTCGGAAGGCTGGGCAGAATGAAAGATGCTTTTCTTGCCTTCCAAGAATTCACTTTTATTTATTTTGAGTCATAAATTCTCATTCCTCTTCTCAGTACCAGCAACTCAATCACCACACTGAGCCTACCTATACATACTGTGCTGTACAGGTAGCAAGAAGATCTGTGCAGCAATTCTCCATGAACTAAATGTATATTCCTTGACAGAAGCAATACTCTCTAGAAAGGTGGCCAAGTAAATAAAAAGAAACAAAGTAACTCCATATTCTAGTCACCAGGTTCTATATTCCACGTGGTCTTGACCAAGATTTTCTCATCTTAGTCATCTATAGTAAAAACTACTTTACTGAGGTGTTGCGAAGTTTAGAGTTTGTAAAGAATAGAATAAGTATACTCTGCTTCTATGGAGGGATTTTGATATCCAATGTTTGTATTGTAGGCCCAGAAAAGAGGCTTTTGATAGTTTCCTTTAGGTACTGCATATGTAGTCACCTGATTTTAGCAAACATGGCTCTGAAGACAAAACCCGACCTTTAAAATATTTTTATTAAACAAAGCTGTAAAGTGTAAAAGAAAACCCCCACTCAGTATATTCCATATATTGGCCATTAAAACACCGATCAAATAATTCTTTTTTACAATTGAGAAAAATATCTTCTGGTGATACAAAAGCTATAAAGGTCTGCAAAAATCACAAAAATCACCCTGTCATCTGCAATTGAGAAATGCTTTCAACTCCATCAGGATAGGATGCAAGAGAGGAGAGAGTAGGTTGCTGTGTACGGAAGTAGGGGCAAAATTGCTATTTCCCACACAGGAGGTGTTGGCCAGTGTATAGTGCAAATATTCCACAACATTTTGCAACTACAGATCATGATTTTTCCTTTTTTTGTTATGTTAATACCATTTTGCATAGTATATTTATACACTTATAATAATGAAAGAACAGCTTTTAAAAGAATTACTCTGGTTGTAACAGACAAGCATGTGTGAAGGTGTTGTTACTGTCTCTTCAGCTCTGTAATCGGACTTGAATGTCTCTTTCTAAGCAGTATTTGACTAGTTTGGATTGCTCTGTGTAGACATTACTCCACCCTGTTTGCCAGTATTAACTATTATCAATTACGTATCATAGCTGTCAGTGTACAGCTTAGAGGAATTCTTCTAGCTCTGGGTTAGCAGTTCTCAGCAGTGTATGAAATGGACACAGAACTGATTTACCATTCCTTTTAGCACCAGGAGCGTCTACAGTAACCACACTAGTTAGAAGTCTAAAAAATCAAAAATCCCAGTGCATGAAACAGGAAAATGTTTAACAGAAAGGGACAGAGACCTTGGGCTGCTGCTGAGCTGACAGGATAGAGAATCTGTAGTACAGAGATGACCATAATTACTGATCTGAGGACAGTGTGGCAAAATCAGCACATCTGGCTCTGCTGTGTGCTTCAGAGTCTGTTGTGTATTTCAAACTATTAACTAGTGAGATCCTGGCCTAGAATTTTTTTCCACAAGCCTCTGCAGTGGTTTTCATGGTGCTTTGTTGGGTTTAAGTTTTTTTGCTCTATCTTGTTTATGGTTTATTGGTTTTGAGTTGGTTGGTTTTTTTAAAGCATGAAAATAGAGACTTTTTTCCTTCTGTAATAATAAACCCATAGGGTTACCTCCACTAAATATTCAGTATTACCTGGTAACCTTGCTGTGACATTTCCATCTTCCTTCCCAGGCAATGTAACATGAATTCCAAGCACCAGAGCAGATTCTCATTAAATTTAGTAGTGTTTAGCTAAAAGCAATGCAAAGGACAAGCTAAATTCAGTGTTCTAACGGAAAAAAAAAAAAAAAAAAAAAAGATGCCTTAAAGGTATCATCACTTCCCAGGTACTTCAGACAATTTCAATCTTCTGTTCTAGTTTTGAAAGTCAGACGACATTTATACCAGCTGAGAACATTTCTGGGATTTCTGTTCTCATTTGAGAAAATAAAGATGGATGTACTGTCTTCTCATTAGCATCTTTTTTTGTGCCCCACCTCACAGAGACATCTCTTCCAAAACTTTGCTTGTATAGTCACCATATACCACCTGTCACATCATGTCAAGCTGCAAACAGAAGAAACAGATTTGAAAGAAGCAGCATTGAAGTTAATTTCTTACATGTGTTTAGTGCTGAGAAAACCAAGCAAATTTGGAAATCCTTATCATGTAACATAAATGGATTGCACAGAATTCTGTACTAATCTTCTATAAAGGACAAAAACAAACCTAAAAATCTCATCTTCACATAATCACGTGCAATTTATAGATTTTTAAAAATACAGTCCAAATGGAGAAATCTGTCTCTTATTGAAGCTTCTCTAAAACCATCTACAACATCAGCTTAAGCCTTGGAGACAGATTTGCAATGAGTCAGCCTGTAAAAGATGGCTGAAATATTTATTAAAAAACCTGGTATCCTTGAATTTCAGCAAGCCTATATACAAAAATTTAATTCAAAAGATCAAAACATATTTTTAAAAATGTTTTTCAGTTTTCAACCCACAAAACTAGCTGTTCAAGATCTACAAACTTTTAAAAATGCTATTATAGTAAATTATACCAATCCACTATTAAATGAGCGGCTCACTGGCTCTTTTGAAACACACTAGACGACACATTTCACCCCTGTAGACACCTGTGTTACCACATCATATAGTATTTGCCATCATGAAATTACACACCTGGCTAAGTTTTACAATAGCAAGTAAGTAATTTCACGTGGCTTTTCTGATTCAACTCCTTAGGTGTTTTCTAAGCCATGCACTCGAATATCTACTGCTTTAAGAAGCATTTGGCTCTCTCATTGCACCTTTCACTTAGAACTTAATTCTAAAGCTGTATCTTTATGGTACTCACCAGATCATCAACATCACCACCTTCATCTGTAGGAGGCAGAGTTTCATTTTTCTTTTCTTTTGGAGCCAGGAACTAAAAACAAAAATGTATTTATGTGATACGGACAAAACTGAGAGCCTTTAATGTTAAATTAACAGAATGTCTCTGTGTATTAAAACAAACCCACCTGTAACTAAAAATCAGAAAGAAAGTTTTTTCTGGTTTCCACCCTCTAAAACCATCTTAAATGACAAAAAACTTTGTGAGACTTGCTTTTAAGGATTTTATGGTGAAGTGTGTCATAAACCAGGCAAAAGGATATGGTTCTTGAGACAACACATGGTTAGGCTGTAGAACACCCTGTGATAAGGATACTGAAAATATTATTCCCTAGACTCAGGGGGAGATAAGGAAGATGCATAGAAGAGAAATCATTTGAAGTCTATTAAGTCCACAGAAACGACCCCAGGCACAAAAAGTTTTTGAGACATCAGTGGCTGCAGCCATATACATTTTTCTCTACCCATTCCTTTTAGTCCACTGTCATACATGGGATTCTGGATTAGATAGAAATTTTATCCCTTGCAGTTTGACCAGGTTTTTGTTCTTAAAAAATACTGTGAGTAGCTACAAAATGCTCCGGCATAACAAAATACCCCCAATGATATGAGTACATACATGAGGGTGACCAATGGCTTCTTTGAGACGTCCTACACACAGCATTCTAGTTTTGTATTGAACTTATAAGCTTCACCATTTAATTCAATTAACATTTACCAAATGAACAAAGATATGAATTTAAAAAATAACCAAACCCTCTAACAAGCAAGACAGTTAGAATGCCAGTTTTAAAAATAGAAAATTCATTATGTAAAATTACATTGCCATAGCTGCTGATACAACTCACCATATGCCCTTCACTTAAAGCATGACACTCATAAACAGAAGAGAAAGGTAAATTGTTCAGATACTATAAAAACTGAAATCAAACATACAGACAATATCTGGAGTACAACCATCTTCAAATTATTTCACAGATTTTTCTCTTAGCCTAAAAAAAAACATACTAAAATTGTAGGGAAAAAATGGCAGTACTTAACTCTTACTTTAAAAAGCATCCAGTTGTCTACAAGTCTTAGTTCCTACCTTTTTACCAATATCCTTGACATAATACCTTTTTTTTTTCTTATTAAAATGCACCAGAACAAGTATACAGAGCCAGAAACAACCCTGCCCCCCAAGAAAACATAGATGTGAAGCTAAGGAGGAAAAGCCACATTCCCAGACTTGGAGTCCTGTCATCCTTAAGTCAGAAACAACTTCACTTTAACTCCAGACGATGGAAGAGAACAGCTAAGTAGAAAACAGCCACATTAAACAGGCTATAAATACCTGCTTAGATAACTCTTTTGTGCTCCTAAAAGGGAGCTGCTGTTCAACTGGGGACTTCAACTGTATCAGCCAGAGAGGTTGTGTAAGAGGCCATGGGATCCCTATTAACATCACCAGTCTCTGAGACCATACATTCATAGTGTGAAAAGATTAAACATTATTTTAAATAAATAAAATATTCTGATCCTTCTCTAGAACTCTAGTGACAGCTTTAGACATGGGGTAAAACTGTGACTTTCTTGCTGCATCCTCTAGGATGAAAAGCAAATACATCATGTTTGGGTAACACCAAAGACAGAGGATATAGGCAACCTCTGCCCCATTCTCCCCGTGATCAAAGGTCAGACCTTTCCTACATCCCAAGCAGCAACATCCAAGAGGAATACAGAAATCTCACTCCACAGACAACATTCATGTTCTAATACCCTGAGTTTAACCTATGATAAAGATTCTGTAGCTTAAAAAAAAAAAGGCAAGGAATGTGACAGGGCCAGAAGGAATAAGAATTTCAGGATGCTGTACGTCTGTGTCTTTCGTTGGAAGAGTTCTTAATCTAGTAGTAATATAAAGCACATACTATGAAACTAAAAGCTAATGACTTTTGTCAGCTCTGAAAGGCTTTTTGTGCCAGATCAAATTTCCTTTTTTCACATTTAATTAAGAGTCAAATGATATTTCTGAAGTAGCACATTTTTCAAAATTTTTACAATCAGCTTTCTCATGCTAAATTATGCAAAGGAAGCTAAAAGCTAGAAAAATGTACAATGAAGATTTGGAGTAAATTGAAATCTGAAGTTTCCATCAAATGCTGAACATCCAAAGTTGGGGTTTTTTTTCTGAAAACCTGTTTTAAATTTATGCAAAAGCAAATTACATATAATAATGTGCTGAAATCTATTATCTTTCCCAAAGCAACCAGAAAAAGCACTTGACATTCCTGCTCTTTTAACCTACCATCCCCATGCTCTAAAAAGAGTAACTCTGCTATTACAGTGGAAAGAAAAATCATTTTTCACAGCAATAGGAAAATAGGAATGCATAACCTACCTCAAGCAAAAAGAAAAACGAAAGTTTGACCTGTCTAATAAGCAGCCTGGTAAGTCTTCCTTTTACCTGCAGACAGCAACCCTATAAAACCTGTAATCTTACAGACAAAACAGTCCTGAAACGACTAGCAGCTAGTAAACAGCACATAAGAGAAAGGGCTTTTGTGTCACAAAAGACTACAATGACAGACAACCCCATGACCTACACGTTTGCACATGACCTCTACAGAGGAGAAGAAAACTTGCATCTTACCCTGTTGGGAGATATTTGAAAAAATCCAATATAACCCTTATGTGAAGGGTATCGCCTTCAGTATAGTAAATGAATCACTTTTGCAATCTGCTGTAGACCTAGGAAAATGCTGGCTTTGTATCACACAGGAAAGCTGTGGCAGGGTTTAATTGGACCAAAGAGGACAAGATTTTATACCAGCCCCACAATATCAAGATAAAATATTCTATCCCTGCAGATCTTACTCCAAGAATATGCAGTCTCGCAGTTTCTTAATGAAAAAGTCATATGAGCCCCTAACAGACAATGGGAATTAGGGTTCTGGGTTTGGATTTGGACAGTGTGTGGGAAGGTGGCTATCTAGTGAATATCTGGAATTGCCAACTGCTTATATAGCAAAGAGATGCAACCCAATTACTCTGGAAGTTAAGGTAACTGCCATATTGGAGAACTCTGCTGCAAAACTGATTTCATGCAGTATCTCGTATTCCCCCAATTTAATGGGAAGACATAGCTATTGTATGACCTTCAAACAACCACAAAATGACCTTCAGTCACAAAAGCTTCTTGTATTGTGATACATGGTGATTGCAGGATGATGGTAAACATAAATGAAAATCTGCAGTCAGTCTACAAATACTTTGCTCCAGCTTAGCCTGGCAGCTCTGAAGCCAGCCCTTGATACTCTATCATTTGTGCTGCATTCCTACGCAGGCACAGAATTTTTTAGCCACCACAAGCTCACAGTGAAGACAATGGCATGCTGCAAGGTCTTTGTGGTTAGTAGAGATTTCCTTAAGGAACACTGGCTATTTCACACAGCATTAGCACATTTTTTGCGCATCAGTGGTAGTTTCAGAATAGAAAGTAAATTTCTCAAGAACAATATCGTCTTAGGAAGTTTCCAAGTAAATTCATAGCACTTGAAGGAGATAAAAAAGACTGATACTCTTTAAAACCACCTCTGGGGGAAAAGTTGCTCTATACATTTATGTGTAATGACAAATAGCCAGTACGTCCTTCATGTCAAGAAAAATCATCATACTCTATCATTTGTACCCTGTGCATGTGCTCAGCTTTCTGTACTCATAGTTTGTTAGCTTTTCATTTTTATGGCATTTCTGTGCCTTCTTCACCTTGAGGTAAATTGTTACAGATGAAAAAAGCAGTTTCTAAAATACAACCTTTTTCTACTCATTAACTAAATCATAGACAACCTACTTCTACCTACTTCTGGCTATTGCTAATGGAAGACCTGGAAGTTGTAGAAATCAATGTGGCATCTTTTATAAAAGCTACTTCTCTGCAAAATGGTGATTTTAGCCACAGTTTTACCTTTGGGGCGTCTGTGATACAAGGACCTTCCTCCTGAACTAGCAGCCTGATACAAAAACATCCAACTTACCATCTCCATATAATTTTTGACAGCAGCTCTGAATTCTGCTTCCTTCCAAAGAGAAGGCACAATTCTGCCTGTTACAATTTTGTCCTTTGTAGCTAGGACATCCTTCATTCATCACTGTGGTTACTGAAATGCTACATATCTGTAGAAATTATACCAAAACTCCCATTTCCAAAAGGATCTAATATGGTCACCAATAATACCCCTAGCATCACGTATGATGTCCACCAAACCACAAGAGCTGCATAAAGTGAAAATATTGGTATCACTGCATATACGGCGAAAACTAGCCTCAATAACTTGAATTGCCGGAGTTCACAAAACCTTTAAAAGAAAGTATTGGATTTTTTAACTTTTGCTATCAGTGAGAATACATTTCTATCTGTGAAGTTCAAACAGTGATCTTATATATGTAAACAGTACTTTGCTGTTCCACTACACTGAGTTGCTGAAGTTCCTACTTTTTGTAGAGGATATTTTCAGATAATTTCAATACATACTAGTTTTTAAAGACCAATTAAAGCAAAACATCGTAGTACATGCTAAGGTATTTTTGTTCTGAAATGCAAAAGTTTCATTTGTGTGGCAAATGAACATTCTTATTTCTTCATATGGATCTTATTTCATTCAGCTGAAGATTTATCCATGTACGAAAATCTTCAGTTCCACTGCAAGGACTCTATACAAACAGATGCTCATTAAAAAAAACGATACCTTCTCAGCCTCTTCACCTGTCACCAAACTTTCCTCCGCTTCATCTTTAGTGATCAAAGAAATTCTGTCTGGAAAAAAAAAAGAAACATAAAAATATCATTAGAAGGCCTCTCCAAAATGCACCTAATGTTAGAAGTGAAAAAAGTGTTCCACATTCCAACTTCTGGATGTGTCATCANAAAAAAAAAAAAAAAAAAAAAAAAAAAAAAGAGTATCACTCAAAGGAAAATGTGACTTGCATAAATGAGTCAACTATGATATAAAATATGATATAAAAATAAATTAATGAGCATATTCATAAGCTTGTGGAAGTATCCATTTAGGAAACTGCTAATATTGTGACAATCAAACTAATGAGACACTGAAATCACAGATCACAGATGAAATGCTGAAAATCTATTAGAAATTACACTTCTAGTCATTCACAGCACGCTCTTAGGTCCTCAGAAAAAATTAACTCCTAGCAATGAGACACTTGTGCTGTGATTACCTAGTCTGACTACCCAAGTGCTGGTCCTGCCCCACTTTGCTCCTTGGTTGTGCCAGCAGCACTACCCTGTGCAGTGATGTCCCATACGCCTCCCAAAAAAGAATTCAAAAAATTCTCCATTTATTTAGACCCCAATAGTTTTTCCAGTCTAGTTCATCACTTGGCCATACAAATTCTTGTGCCTGACTAAGCAGCTGTGGGTGTGAAAGCAAAGAATAGGAGATTGATAAAAATTTCAGCAGCAGCGTAAGTGTAGTATCACCTTCATGTGCCCACAGAACCACATGGCAGGGTTTCATGAAACAAAAGAATTTGTAAAACAGATCTGCCTTTCTTCTAAACCACTAACTCATTAACTTACATTCATCTTCTTTTGGTGACTGCAGTCACTCAAGACAAGACCCAATGCACACCACATTTGGTAGAAAGGAGGGGATAGGTCATGTGGCAAGAATGAGAGAAAACAGGACTTCTGCTCTTGTCAGCAGCAAGTAAAAAGCAATTTCAGCTGCCTACTCAGAGCAGCCAGGTGATGCCTAAAGCATCAAGATTTGATTTCATCAGGTTCTCAAAGGAAGATAACCTATGCTCTATGAAAATATAATCTCTCTTTGTATTTGTTTAGTTGATTTTTTCCTCAAAAAAGTACTCCAGTTTGTCAAAAGCTCTGATTTATACTGGTTAAAAATTATTCACAGCTTTGAAAGATCCAAGTTTGCTACTTTCAAAGTTTATTGGTTTCTTTTTCCAAATTTATACAGAGAAGGTCCCCTACAGCACTACTGAATATAATGTTGTCAGCATTGTCCTGTGCTGGTTTCTTTGCATTGCTAAACAAATTCCCATCCTGTAATTCAAGGAAGTTGGACCAAGCACATGTGGAGTTCACCACTTTGAATGGTACTATACAAAAGCCCAACACTGCATTTTATAGCACACACTTTTAAGAGATATAGCTGGGCGTTTAACAGATTTCCTTAGCATTGGTTCCAATTAAAAACAAGAGTATGATGTAAAAGATTTTTTTTTAGTCCACTATATTTTCTATTTGTGAAAATGTTCCTTTATCACTTGCGTAGTCTCTGAATGTCTTTTAGGATGGCACTGCCTTGTATCTCACAGTTTAATCACAGGTAGGTGTCATATTAACACATATTCTGTCCTTCAGGTTACTTAAATACAAAATGATCAGTGACACATTTCAACGCTATCTATGACTTTTTGGAAGCTTAAACTGCAAGAATCTTTTTATAGCTCTACTGCATGAGTTTTTTCCATTTATTCTGAAATTCAGCTGAAATTGCGTCTTCTTCTCCTTACCCCATAACATTTAATTTGTCTCTTCTTCCACAATTAATTTACCATTTCAACAAGACTTGCTAATATGAAACTATTAGTACAGAAAAGGAAAGGAAGCTGCAACATGAAAGCTGTTGTTTTTTTGTTTGTTTGATCTAAACAGGCTGCAGGAATGAAGCATATCAAAATGCTGCAGTGGGGTTACTCTAAGTGCCCCACTGCAAATAAAGTTTTCTTACTTAATGGATAAATGCATAATACAACTAGAAATTGTCTAATTTTTTTTTAAATGCCATCCTACCTTGTACCATGATGTCCCAGAAATCAGATAAGGCTTTTTCTTCCAACTTTGATTTCAGGGCTTGCAGAAATTCATTAAAGCAATGCACCTTGGACAGCTGAAAAAAAGATAACAGCAACTGTAAAACTACTAAAGAGCACTGCAAGCTTAATTCTTCATGAAGTCATCTAATGATGTACACAAGTCTCTACAGAATCTGAGTTTTAGTTCTACTAAAACCATGAGTTCTAAGGAAAGGTAAGCCAAAAAAGTGCCTTTCAGAAAGCTAGAAAGACTTTCTTGTAACTAGCTTTGTTGAAGAAGAAAATGGTAGGATTGCACTTTTAACTAGCACAAGCATCAGGTCATAGGCCTTCTGTTTTATGCTTAAACAAAAACAAACAACAGCAAGTAATACCAGAGAGCAACTAATAACAATAAAAACCCCTGTAAAATGCAACTCTATTTCTAAACTTTGAAATACATTGAAAGTTAAATTCTTTTTGCTGTAGCAATAAATCATCAAGCAAATAGGCCTATCACACTTTAATTTGAAAAAGAGTATTCACACATTAACATTACCTTCACAGCCTCCTCTCTAAAAACTCTGATGCAGTCGAGCCCTTTCATGTAGTACTGCGAACCTTTATTTTCCAAGAACTGATCAATGCGGTTTATCAACTGCTGACTCACTGGAAGACAAGGAGAAATAAATTGATAAATAAATAAAAGAATGTGCACTTTCAAGGACAAACCCAACTTTTCTTTTACATCTCTCTTTTTCTACCCCACAGGCATCTAAGTAGTTAATCATACCCACACTGCCTCAAGCTATGCAAGCTAATAATTGTTATCTAAGCTAGTGACAATTACTTCAGCCTCTCTGGAAAAGCCAGATATACTAGGAAGAACCTCAAGCATGTCCAAGGTGTACTTTTCCCTGAAAGCCAAGAAAAAAAGCAGTGGCCTAACTTGTTTGATAAAAATTTGGGATCCTAAAGCTTAGGAAGGCTAATGTTCTGCAACACAAGCATATGCCCGAAACATCCTTTGCAACTGAAGCATTTCAATAAAAGCATTACATTTATGAGAAAGGTGTAATAATAATGTGAAACCAACATGTGTAGGGTGATTGCAGCTAAAAGACCTTGCTGTTATTGACATCAGAGTATGCCTTGTCTCTTGCACAGGTCGTTTGATAATTTTACACCAGAGCAAAGATGTTTACAGTGATAGATATTATAAACTGTGAGTACCTGACAGAAAGGAGCAGAAGTAAACAGTGAGCTCTGTACCAACAAGAAGGGGAACACCAGTTTTACCCTTACTGTTGAGCTCCTAAAAGGTAGGTAGCTGTAAACCACTGCAAACAGACAAGAGAAAATGTCTTGTCTGTTTGCAGAGCCAAGAGCTCTGCAAATCTCAACTAATTTCTACTGGATTTGTGTAATTTACTTTCTCTTCATGTTTACTTACAGTTAAGGTACAGTCCAGTTTTACCCTCTGGCAGACACCTCAGCCAGGGAAAAAACAAGCGTGAGAAGGATACAACAGTGATCTACAAACTCAGAAGCATTGTGAAAAGAAATGAATAAGGAGTTGATAGTGCCCTGCCTCTCTCAAAACAAGAGCCAAGATACAAGAGCCAAGATTTGGGTTAAGAACAAAACAGAATCCCTTGAAATATACATCAGCTAACCCCTTTCCCACAGGTTGATTTAACAGCTTAAAAAATGAACAAATTATTAGAATTCTTAAAAGAGGATGTCTGTGAAGGGAGATTAACAATGTTGTTGCCATTGAGGAAAAAGATTCAGGAAAGCCTTCTGACCAAGTCACAGCATTTGCCTGTCCTGTTCTTGTACTGTTAAAGACCAGTCAGTGGATTAGCAGAACCTCTCCCTTGACCTATAGCCATTCCCAGCTCTAGATGTTATGGGCACAGACATCACTTCAAGAATCTCAGCTATGGAAGCATCAACAAAGAAAATCACTTGTCAGTGTGGTGGAAGAAACAAGAAGTAAACACACCAAGAAGGGGACATTGTTTAAGTACTGTGTTCTGCTCTGCTCACTGTGACTATGCACAGCACTGGCTGTTATATTATTTTCTATAAAATGCCTAATTGAACTGAATCTGAAGAACAACATCTCTGAATAGTGTGAAACAAGGCATGTTTGATATTCCCCCAGTAGCTTTTGACAGTTTCTAGAAAAGAAGGCAGATTATGGTTCTGCCCAACAGCAGCTACAGCACACGAAAGTGTGCTAAAGTGCCTACTGTGCCAGAGGTAAGCAGCTCACTCTCTATTTCACCAGTAGCTGACAAACTAAATTGAAGCCTAACTACTTAAGCTCCCCAAGTTAAGTCAGTCTATTTTTTTCATGGTTAATGATTTTCTCATTAAATGTTCTAATTTCTTATGAAGTGCACTAATAAAAGCAAGTCCTGCTGGTGTTTTCAGTGGTGGTGGTGGCTTTTTTTAAACACTGCCTTCTCATTGATGTGTTAAATTAAAACCCCAGGCACTATGAGGGTGTAATAAAAGTCTTTATTGTCAGAAAGATTCCAGCATACTGTTTGAAATTATCAGACATTCTACTACTTCTTTTTCATTTAATTTTTTTTAAATCCCTTTCCATTTGATTGTCCTGGCAGCCATCAGAAAAGACTTTCTTGCTACTGACTGTGAGATGCCTCCTTTTGAAATCTGTTGTAAGGAACCAAAGGAAACCTGCAATGTTTTACCAGGCACTGAGAGTCCAAAATACAGGCAGCAAACAGGTTACACAGCAAGAGTATTTTAAGTCACATTCCTCTAATATCCTGAAATAGCTTGGCTAAAAAGTTTGTTCTGTCCATTGGGTTTTCCTTTAATGATAGGCCAATGATGGATGAATCTAATTTAGACAAGAATTCCTATGTTCTGATTAGACTACCAAATTACTTCAGGGGTCCAAAAGTAATACTAAAGACAGTAGATAAGGATTATAGCAGGAAATTCTTAAAGTGGTTGCTGTTTCTTTACACTTCTAATCTGAGAACTTTTTTGATTTCCTGCTGCCTTCTCATTAGTCTAAATCTTTGGGTCTGGATGCTGCAAAAAATAGATGTCCCTGTTTTTGGAGCAAGGCATGTTCTGCATAAAGATGTCATTTTAACTAAGCTGTGATAAGCATTAACTCTGATGTGTCCCAGACTAATTTCAGGCATTAAGGTTTTGAAGAGTAGGCCCTTGAGTTACTACAAACTGACATGCTACTCAGGCCACTTCTGTCTTATTGTAACTTTTTTCTTCTCTCCCAGCTTCCCTCATTCCACACACATTTAAGGAAGTGAACTAACAACAGACTTCTACATTTTGCATTAACTGGAATTTCCAGCACTCTTAATAACCACCACATTCTGCAGAACATCCCAAGAAATTTTAATCTCTTCTTTCCTCCTTCTACTGTACCCAACTGGTTAGATAACAAATATAGTTATTAAGGGTTGGAGAACTGCAGGGAAAAAAAAAAAAATCACAGAATAGAAGATATTTTAGTTCTGGCAGAATTTAATCCCTTCCCCTCTGGCATTCAGATACATTTGCTACTCCAAAACACATTCACCAGTGCTGTCATTTTTTGTGAAATATGCCATGAACAATTATATTCACTTGTTATCTCTGAACAGCTACAGCACAAAAGTGCAGTTGTATTTTCATGTTTGTTCAGTTCGGCTCTTGGTCTTGATTACTATACCAATCAGATTACACAATAATAGCCAAAACTGTCTATTATTACAGTCCGAGTTTGATTCTTTGGGGATTTTTTCCCCCTTTAAAAAAAAACAGGTTAAGAAAATAATTCTTCCTTTAGACAAAAGACTCCTGTTGTTAATCTTCTGATTTATGTGTTGCTGCTGGTAATGATTTGTATCCATGGACAGTACTTTAAGTGTGATTCACTGACAAATCAGTTAAATCACCTGATAATTAATTTCAAAATACTGTTCTGTATCATCTTTCTAGAACTGAAAAGAGGAAAGAAATTCTGAACTGAAAACAGTACTGATATTTAAGGACCTCCTTCATCTTTAAGCCAAGAACTAAGAATTTTAAGATTGAGCTGTTGGATGTTGAACTACTCCAATACCCTATGAAGTGCTGTTCAGTTTTGAAATGGTGTCTTCTAAATGTCCTTTGAGCATGGATCAGAATGATTGAGGCTGGATGTCTGAAGGACATATGACCCAAATCCCTGCTAAAAACAGGGTTCACTGTGGAACAGGTGGCTCAGTGCTCCACAGAGCACTTGAGTTCCATGTAGCTCCAAAAATGGACAGTCTCCAAGTTCTCTGGGCACCTTTTTCTGTGTTTGAGTCCCATCACTGTGATCTTTATTATCTTTTCCCCCATAACATCTAATTCAAATTCTGTTTGTTGCAACTGAGAGCTCTGAGTCTCACCCAATCACTACGCCCTTCAAAGACAAATCCAGCTTCATCTTCTCTGTGAAACAGATATACAGAAAACTTCAAAGTGATTCTATAAACTCAAGTATTTGGTTTGCAAAAACTCTTGTAATGACTGAATCATTTTCATCAAACCAGTCATTGCATTTGGCCTACCTAGTAGTACAGCATGAATTGTCTCTAAAATATACAAAAACAGCCAGTAAGATAAAAATGCAGACAAACTGCAACAACAGGCTAACAAAGAATGAAATTAAGTATTAACTTCTAAAAAAAAACTATCTTAGCTCCAGACAAGTAATTAACTATACTTATTTCTACAGAAAATCTTGCAATAAAATATCATCCTTGTTCACATGCAGTTACTGATTCCTTTAACCATATTTTTCCAGAAATGCCTAGGAAAAAAATATTAACAAACTTACTATAAATATAAAAATGAGAGCTTGGAGCAGTTTGTCTCTGGACATTTTTTCTTAGATCCATAAACTATTGTCATTGCAGATTTCTCTCCCACCTGACAATCAGTAAAATAAAAAAAGCTTTTTCAGCATCATGTTCTCAGACACGAGTACTGTAAGATGCAATGAAATGTGGCCCATAAACTCACACAGAAAATTTACAAATCAAAGAAAATACCATGCATGTGTCAATATCTTTTTCTAGTCCCTTGATTCTATCTTATACATAAGCCTATGAAAATACAACACATCAGACATGATCTGCTCTCCAGAGATGCAGACATGGATGGAAACCTCAAAACAGGAGGATGAACTGGTAGTACATGGCTATTCCTTTGGCATTACAAAGATGGCAAGCACTGACTGCATTTGAGAGTCTTCTCTGAAGCCACACTCGTACACCCTTGGGAGCAACAATTAGATTCTGCTCAGGAAAACTAATCTACTTTATGTGCAGTCATTGACAAAAACGTAAGAAGCTATTATCAGAAGACATCTCTTTGTTATGACTGTATACTTGTGACCTGCTCAAAATAAGACCTGCATAAAATGACATCTCTCTGGCCATGAATGCAAATAAGAAAGTAAGGATGTCTAGAGTGGAACACAATTCTAGTTACATGAGCATCAGTGTTAACCAGTAAGCTGATAGCATCAAATATAACTCACCATGTAACCTTTCAGCAGCTCCCTACTGTAATAACTACACAGTTTTCAGGTAAAACCAAAGTCAATTACTGTGTCAGGAATTGAGCTGCCAGTCCAGAAAATCTATCTCTAAGACCCTTACCAATCTGAAAATCTTTGATTTTCTAAAGATACGTATTTAGGCATTAGTGGCAAAGTTCTCACACAGTATCACACACAGACTAGCTTCCACTTAAGACTTCTGCTATGAAAGGTACAACCCTGACTAATGAATCCCAGTGAGGGCACCGCAAGAAATACACTGATACCTATTTTCAATAGTAAATATACCATCAGGACTTCCTACAAGCCCTTTCAGAAGAAAAAGTAAAATAATCGCCTTGCCATCCTCTGGTACTGCTAACTTTATAATTTTGGAATTTTTGGTGTGGGTATGCCATTAACCTGCAGCTTAATTAAAAAGTGACTGTAGTGTCAGCATTGAAATTACAACTCTTCCTACTGCTACAACTTCTCTATCTACTAAAAAACAACCCACCTCCAATCAAACAGTTGAAAGGTCTCTCTCCTCCCAATAAAAGGACTGCTGTTATTTTAAAAGGGGAATATAAGCTCTATTCATTTAGGAGGACTGTAGTAGATGATTTTTTAATACAAGAAAGAAAAACAGAATGCAACTTAGCAGTTCTCCTGTCTGCATCCTGACACATAAAATGCTACCCTTTTTACAATGAAGTATTTGAATGTCATAGATTATCCTTTTCTGCAAAGAAATTCTATATTTCTTATGTTCTAGCAGACAGAAAAAAGTTTCATCATTAGATGACAAAATTATACTTAAAACCCTTAAAACCACTGAATAGTTTTAAGGCAGAATTTACTATTTACATAACCAAAGTGCAATACAGCAAGCCATTAAAACCATGCCTGCAGCGTTCAATGTATTAAGCGACCTAAAAGGCTCTAAAGCACAAAAAGGATTATCCAGAAGAAAGAGATAATATGCAAATCATGTTTTTATTTATAGTGGCTTCTATCTGTCCTTTAAATGGGCGACTGCACTACATTCTGTTTAACAACACCTTATCATTACAGAGCAGATCACATAGAATAAAAGCAAATTGCTCAAAATTTCAGAACCTTCCAAACATGTACTGCAGTTATCCCGAGCACAGCTACCAAGTGGACATATTGAAGCACTCTTTCTAGTTAAACCATCTTTAAGGATAATCACTATACTTATCTCTGCCTTAAAGCTTTTAAGTAGTCAACTGTTCCACAGCTTCTGTATTCTAATGTATTGTATGCCTTTTTTATTGCATCTTACTACATCCGAGATTTAAGAACACAAGTCCAAGTATTTTTTCAACAAATAATTTCTTGTGAGTCTAATAAAAAAATCCATGTCAAAAAACTAGCTAGCTGGCTTGGAGGTCTGGCAATTCTAGAGAGAAATAGCTATGTAGGCTTTAATAGACCATGTCACAACTCAATATAGCACCAAACACACTCCTGAAACCACATCCAAAAGGAGCAAAGGCCTTGTTGAAATACCCAGCACCTCACTTAAGTACCTCTGCAAATCTTTCCTTGAAAAGGAATGCGACATTAGCGGCTATTTGGCAGATCAGGTTTACCCTGACACAACCTTCAAATCACCCCTCACGAGACAAAGGATCACATCCATCTTGTGCGTTCTTTTTTAAGACGCTTTTGGATTCACACATATCTCTGTATAGCTACTCCAGGAGGGAAATACCATACAAACCAATGACAATTTAATTGCATTTTCAGACTTAGGCCATGCAAGACAGTGCTTGACCTGTGCTTTGTGTTCTTCATCTCTGAGAAGAGCCAGTGCACACAGAGCCTCCTCTCAACTTTCAGATTACAATATTACCTTCTTATTCCACTCTGAATTCACCCATGCTTCCACTCACAAGCAGTAAGAAATGACCTTTGCATGTAAAAATTTAAGTCCCAGACATGAGAGTCTTTTTTTTATTCATGGAACACGAGACAGGTTACTTACACTGTGCACATCCAACAGCTCTCTACTTCAGGCCAGAAAGATCCCGGGAATGAGAAGCTGAGGTGTATTCTGAATGAGGCAGTTAGTGAATACCAAGGGGTCTTCTGTTAGAAACACCTGAGGGATTGCTCAGGTGCCTCAAGGTAGCTGTCTAGTGCCTTCTTACCCAAACACAGCTACCTGAGACTTTTAATTGGGGAAGGCAAGTATTAACATGGGAATTACAAACGACACCTTCCTTGGCTGAGTGGCACTACAAGCTAACCTGTAAATTCCAGAGCAACTCACATTGCACTAGAAACTTATGTTTAGACAAACAGATTGCATTTACTGAACTCTGAAGGTGCTACTAATATAATTAAAATAGACAAAAGTAATTTACCATCTTTGAAGTCAGCATTTTTCTTCCTCACCAGAATTCGGAAATCTTCTGCTGGGTTAACACTGCCTACCTACAAAAAGTACAAAAACGATTCAATTGTCTTCCAATATCTATCTCTTTCTTCTTGTCAGGCAACAAAGATCTTTAAATTCCTTTTTATTTTAATATGAAAGCAGAAGCTGTGTACTTCTCTGCATTCAGACTCAAAAAATGCAGTTCTTCTAAAGTGTGTTAATGCACAGTACTCCTTGCAAAGGTTTGTTATGACATGAACAAGATGAACTCACTCCACTGCACTGTTACAAGTTGACCACTTCTCTGGCGTTGAGAGGATAAAAGCACAACAATTCAGGTTATCTGCTAGCTCAGCTTTGAGATCTTCTGTAGCACAGACCTCTTAGACCTCCCTAATCTCACCAGGTGCTTAGTGAGGAGTGTGAGCTCCCAGGCACGTGGGTACAGAATCAGAGGCTTGGCACTCCAACAGGAACCTCAAAATTAGAATCTTGTACTTAAATCATCTAGGCTTTCTGGCAGAGTCTGACATCTTAAAGCCAAAGCTCTAAATGGGCATGCAAGTGCAGAAACCTTTCGAAGGAACTAAAACCAGGTCAAATATAAATAAACACTGAAAAACGGATGCATTAAACTTGAGGGGAAAATACCTAACAAACAATACATTGCTTAAGATTTCCTATCAGCAATTATAATTCTCCTACTTTTTTTTTTTCTTTTATGCTTTGCTGTCAGAATAATTCATGGACTTCGCAATAAGATTGCTTGGTCTCACTGTATTTCTTTAAGATCTAGCAATGCCACTTTTCAGGAAATATCAGAAAATTATATTAGGAGTGCAGAACACTAAAATCGTTTTAGACTTTAAATATTTTTATAAGTGTCAATAATGCTTTTTTCAAAATAAACCTTAAAGAATAGCACATTTGAAAACAAGGAAAGTTAACTCAATATTAATTTTTTTATTACAGGAAAACTTCAAATAAAGGAAGGTACACAGTTACGATACAGGTTTCATCTACCCACAAAATAGTAAGTTAGATCTAGTGGCAATATGAAACCAAATTTCTGATTCAGACCTCCCAATTAATGCAGAGAATAATGTCTAAAATCACAGCAATACTTTTGATTAAATATACAGAGGCAACTTCTATGTTGCAGAAGATATGAAAGACAGCAAGAACAAAATTCAACCACTGAGCTCCAATTCTGTTTTCTTTGGATCCTCAGGCTTTCCTTTTAGAGTTCTAAACATCAGGAGAGAATTTTGTCCTAAAATATCCACGACTGATAGAAACTTGTGCTAACACATGCCTAAGGGCAGAGAAAGTTGTCTTTACAATCTCTAGCAGAGTCTCAAATGTACAAGTAGACAGTATTTCAGTCATGTTTCAGCTAGAAACTCTCCTTTTACCAGGAAATCCGTATATTCACTATAACAGGTTTAGAGAATTAATCTTCCCCTTTAATGATCAGATTTGTAAAAATATGCTTACAGAGGTGATATTGCCTTCAGCAAGTTTCATAATGCTAAAGCTCCCTTCCTCATCTTCAATTTTTGGTTTCTTAAGGCTGGGTTCATCTTCGCTGCAAATGAGAACGACAAAAATGAATATAAACACTTGAAAAAGATCGTCCTACTAACTAGGGAGTCAGTAAATTAACAAAATATACACTGAACTAAACTTCATTACATAACTGTTCCAAAATCAACACTTAACCATGCCTCATTTGTCTCTTGAGCTGCACAAACCAGACAGTAGAAACAGAGATCAAACTTCATCTTAGCATACAGCAAAGGCATCACTTGTTGAAAGTATGAGATTTTTAGTGCTTATTTCAGGTGTGAATTTCCTTATACAGATCTTCATCTTTCTAAATACACAATATCTCCAAACACTACTTGGAATGTCTGTGTTGAGTGAACCTTGATAATTTACAGTATATAACATGACATTTGGTATTCCCACTAGATCTTTTTGAAAACTTGAAATGCCAGTGAAAATTGACCATTTTAGTAAGACATTAATTTACTGTTCAATCACTACCCGCT
The DNA here is from genome assembly GCA_013397075.1 of Rhabdornis inornatus. Taxonomy (NCBI): domain Eukaryota; kingdom Metazoa; phylum Chordata; class Aves; order Passeriformes; family Rhabdornithidae; genus Rhabdornis; species Rhabdornis inornatus. The sequence continues at coordinate 1,805,573 of VWZS01006282.1, read as the reverse complement.
AGATCCTGTCCTGGAATTTATAGCTAATACAAACCTGTTTACACAGTGGCTTTTGAGTCTGACAATTATTATTCTCCATCAGCACCTGAGAGCTCTGTAAACTTCCACCTTATATTTGTTAAAACCTGCTAGACAAACTCCAATTAAGCAGATCAGAACTCTCTTAAGACATTTTAAGCTACATCTCAAAATGCTTTCAAAAGACTATTTAATGCTTTTAAAAACTAATTGTGAGTTTGGGTTACTTTCTTGCTTTGTCCTTACAGGTAACATAGAGAAAGGTGTACATTCAAACTAGGAACTTAATTTTAACATGCAACTTGCTATACTTTAAGAGCACATCTCAGCAACAGAAGAAAATCCAGATAATCACAAAATAGGAAGAAAATCAGATGCTGTCAGGCTACTGAAACAGATGAACTGATTTCAGTTTAAAATGACTGAAAGCTACTCAACAACCCAAAGGGCAGGATTTCTGTTCAAGGAATCCCCAAACAAAGTAACATGTTTTTCTGACAAATTCTACTACTGTGCAAAGAAGAAACTGCTTGATGATGTAGGGACAAAGCCAGACATCCTGGACTAGGAGCCACTTTCCATTCTGCAAGATTAGAACTGATTGCAAAAACTGCATTGCACATTACAGAAGCAATCAACTACTAGAAAGAACTTGTAGAGTCTTCCTTTTTGCTTTCTATAGCACACTCCTCCCCCTACTTCACAATCATTGGCTATCTCACTTTGTTTCAGCAATCTCCTCTGTCCTTTACTTAATTTTGTCACTACCAAAATGAAATCCCTTCTCCTCAGCAACTCCTGTCATTCAGCATAACCTTACTTATCACTCTAGGAGAAATGATGACTATAGTTATGCCTAAGGACAAGGATAGGATACCTTTGCTTCATTCTCAACTCTGCTAACTTTCTGGCTAACCTTGAGCAACTTGCTTGATTGTTTTGAACATCCAGTGTGTCTCTCTGTAAATGGAGAAACTGGTACTTATCAGCACCAGAGAGTTTAGAAGCTCTACTGGAACCAAAAATCTTGTATATTAACATGGCTTGATGAAAGGTGTAAAGAACAACAAAAATTCTCTTTTAGAATATTTTCCGCCAAAATATATGACAATCAATTTTCTTCTTTTTCTTCCTGCATTATTTTTACTGATTCAAAATGCTTTGGGATTGGAGGAAGACGAAAATAAATGATGATGCTGCATTTAACAGCCTAGGACCAAATCTACAGTTGTCATTAATCAGTGCAGCACAGCAGAAACTAATGAATCCATAGCCATTTATACCAGCCAAGGATCTGACATTTAGAATATGCACTGATTAGCAGTATTTTTAAACTGCAAAACGTGCAATTACTATTTGAGAAAAGTTAATAAAATAAGGGATTAATTTAAAGCACCCACTTCTACATTAATATAGAAGCCTCATACATCCTACAAAGGTATATGAGATAACAGCCCCTCCACAGCCAACCTAAGAAGGAAAAAGTAAAATGCTTTCTATTATACTGACATTTTTTTTTAAACGACACAGATCTTAAGCAAAAGTGATACAAATGAATACTGAAATCTCTATTAAGATACCATGCCTACAATTATGCTGCTTTAGTCCCATTAGCCCTTAAAAATTAACAGAGTCAATATGATGACAGGAGATACAAATCAGTTTTAAAAAACAAAAACAATGGTTGAGACATCTTCTGAACAACTTTTTCCAAACACTTCAGTGCAACCTGTATCTTAATATTAATGAGTTGAATCTCATAGAACCACAGCATTTAGAACACAGAATGGTTTGGGTTGGAAGGGATTTTAAAGATCACCCCTTCCTACACCCATGCCATGGGCAGGGACACCTCCCACTAAACCAGGCCGCCTAAAGCCCCATCTGGCCTGGCTTTGAACACTGCCCAGAAGGGGCATCCACAACCTCTCTGGGCAAACTATGCCTCTGTTGTTTAATATCTTCCTTAATCATTGTTGCAGAGTGATGTACTCTTCTTTATCCAGTGAATAACTGACATCATCTCAGCTTTTCCCCAAAGACAGAACAAAACCATACAGTTAAGACTGCTGTTGTAGCAATGATAAAGTACTACCAGTCCCATTCATTACTACAGCAATACTATTTTTCTGCAATTTTAAAAAATCTTAACTATAATTCATTATTCTTTGCATAATTGAGTCTGTATTCTTTCACTTCCTCTACAGCTTTTTTTTAAAAAATCATTGTAATGCCCTACATAATCAGTATGAATTCACGGACACACTAAGGCAACAGGAACACACTGAAATCAGCAGCAACAACAACAAAAAAGCCAGGTGTTTCCCAGTCAGTAGAGAGGAATGAGGTCATTAGTCTCAAGCAGCAAAGAGAGGAGGCCTGTGCCATGTCTTCCCAAAGCCAACATGCTGAGGAGGCTCTACCCAACGCAGAGGAAAGGATATATGACAGCTGAGCTAAGCTACAGCTCAAAGCACCTCAAAGATGTCGTTCCTAGTGCTGAAAGGACTGAACCAAAAATGACAAAATGAAGGGATAAGGAGCTAACTGAGATCACTCCAACATCTCAGGGACCCAGTAGTTATATTATAGATTTCAGTAAATTAATTTCTAAGAAGCAGATTTTGTTTACGCAGATTGATTTGGCCGGGGTGACAGTACAACTGCAGTATCAATTTAGCATTTATTCTTCCTATCTGCAGCACAAATAAACTAAACACAGTATATTCAATAACAACAAAAATACCCTGTCTTAAAACTGTTCAAACAATAGCAGTTCCAGGAAGAGTCTATAACAGCTTGATTTTTTTTGAGACAACCACATTAATTGCACAGCAGATAATAATGAAACTGCTTTTCTTTTGATATTCAAAATGAAAGCTAGGCAATTACCTAAATCAAGCATGCTGAGAAGGAAGGCTCAACTTTATGCCTAATTTAAAGTGCCATGTCATTTATTCTAAACTAAATCAGACCCTCTACTAGTGTTATTTGAACTATTTTATAACCACCTCTAGGACAAACTGTCTGACCAGGAGACAGGAAGCAATGCAACAGGTTGCCCAGAAAGGATGCACAAACCCTGCAGGTTTTCAAGGCCAGACTGGATTAATCCCTCCTTAGATCTCACAGGTGGTCTTTGAGCAACAGGTTGACCAAGAAGCCTCCTGTGGTCCATTCCAACCTGATGGATTTTGTGATCCTGTGACAGCAAATACAGACATGAGAAACTTTCAAAATGGTGCCTAGTGTGTCCTGTACTGCAACAGTATGACTACCACTATTCACAAAATACTCCAGACATTCTGTGGCACCACAATATTCTCTACCCATCAGCATTTTTTCCAATGTGTAACTCATTGATTTTCTGTTCAAAAGATTCTGAGCCTGCTTCAACCTGCAAAAACAACCTGAAATGTAAAAAAAAAAAAAAAAAAAAAAAAAGTTTCAAAAAAATCCATAATACATCTCCGACTTACTTGTCTTTGAAGATGTCTTGTGCAGTCTTCTCTTCTTTTTTCTTGCCAACTTCCTTTAGGGGGAAAAGTGCTTTTACTCTCTCCAGAGGAGCCTGACACCTTTCTCTTACTACACAAGGCATGTCCAGCATTTCTAAAAGGTGCTGCTCTATCGGTGGCAATGGCTTATCGGGGTGAAAAGCCTTGTGCTGCAAACACTGCAAGAAGCAAAACAGTCTGAGCAAAGTAGAACTTTCAGTTATATTAAACACTTTTAATGTAATGCCTCTACACTATATGGTAACTGCAAAATAACTTCCATATTAAACATACTACCTTTGTATTGCTGAAAAATGTTCTGTCGCACACCAGATTGAAAGTCTGTGATCAACAGTTTAAGGAGATTATTAATGATATTAAACAAGAATACTGATGTAGATGAGTGTTCCCACACTCACTGGAATGAGTTCTATGAAAACTATTAGAAAAATCCCAGGAATGAAACAGTCATCTGCGACTGATCATATTTTTAGCTTCACTCTACCTTTAAAAAGCAGTTGTCTTATAAAACAGTCACACAGGAGACATTTCTATATATTTCAAAATTTAGTAAATGAGATCTATCCCAACAACACATTCCAGTTATTTTAACAGTTTAATGTCCCTCAAAGAAAGTATTTCTTGGTCAATTAAACTCAGTATGCATACAGGAGGAACGTTCACAAGCTAAAAAGAGAACGGAAATGGAGAGAGAGAATACTAAATGTGCTCAGGTGAGGCACAGAATATATGTACGTTTGGAACCTAGCTTCGAAAGGAGTAGGGAATGAAGGGGCCTGACAGATGCACAAAGTTGGAACAGATGGTGAGAGCTACAGAGAAGGATTTTTCACCCAAGTGTAGAGTCAGTGCACACAGCCAGGGAGCCAAGCAGAGGGGGAGAGACGAGGTTAATGAGGCAGGCTACAGAAATTCCATGGAGGGTTTTGAAAACAAAGTAAGTATCTTTACAATTTTGTGAAGTGTGGGAAAGCAGTAGAGAGGTATGTGCATTTACAAACACACAGATACCAGCACATGCACACAAACCCATCAAAATGTCATATACAAAGGAGACAAATTTTTTCCATGCCCATTGTACTGGGTGCATTAGATGCCTGTGTGAAGGTACCTACTCAGTAAACTAGGAATACAGCAGAGATTTGCTCCCCTGTTGGCTGTCAGACATGACATTAGTTTAAAAAACAAAATCAAAGCAAATAAAAGCCCCTATTTACACTGGAAAGCTGCCAATACTAAAAATCGAGACAGTATGTGACACATCAATACTGATGTGTTTTCAGGCTGCCATTAAGATTCCAGTCCATATTAGAACACGCTGTCAAAAGGAGGCAGTTGTACAAGGCTACTGGTTTGGAAACACTCATAATGATTTAAGGCACAATTATTTTGAAAGAGAGTAAATATGTTGCTGGAAGCTGCAGTAATGGCTCTTGTGCTACAAAAAATATTTTAAAAGTTAGGTAATTGAATTAAACTCACAAAGCAAAAAAACTTAAGTCCCCTGTTACGCCTCTGTGTTTCAGGTTTTTGTAACTTAAATCTTTATGTGTGCAGCTGCAGGAGCTGAGCAGACTGAGTGGCCACAGCACCCACTTTTACCTGTTTTTAAAGTAGATGACTACATCTGAAACCTGAGATGGCAGGTACTGTCAAAACTCAGGTGCTAAATGGAGACTAAGTTAAACGGACAACCTGGAGTTTCTAAACCAACACCATCCCTCTTAACCTTGCTTCCCCTTCCTTCTGTGTCCAGCAAGAACCACTCCTACTTCCAGAGCTAGAAGGCAACCCACACTGCCACTGCCTTTCAGACTCACTGTTCCATTCATGCATGTTGTTACCAAAGCACTAGCACCTCACTGCTCTTCCTGATCTCTTACATTTCCATTTCTAAAGGCATAGCCAGCTTTCAGGAACAGGGGTCACACCAAGATACTGATCACTGGATGTAATGAAGTGGGCTTCACATCATTAATTGGGTGATAAGCAATGACATATATGCACCAACAGGTCCATCTCTGTACAGAACCATCACTGTTGACCAAATTGTTTATCTGGCTGACAAATAATATGCACTGCATTCCCTAAACATCTTAGGTGCTCCAAATCCCTGTATTTAACATGGACAACTTAAACAGTAATGTTGGAAGTCTGCCACTACAAAAGCTACAGATGTTCACTTAGTTTTTTCTGGAAGCAAGGAATAAAAATTGAAAGTCTGGATACAGGACATTCTTGATCTTCCACTCCAGAGCAACTACAACTACTAACAACTATTAACAACTACTTCACACCCACTCTGTCATTTCCTGATGCCTACCACTACCTCCCGAGATATAATTCAGCTTGGTGTTTTTGTTTAAATTCTGGCTCTTGTCACTTATCATTCCAAATATCTTCAGGAGGCAACAAAGTAAGGAAATTAAGTAGGAGTTGATCCTTTTCTTCAGAGTTATTTTTCAGAACCATTTATAGGTTCTATTCAGCCTAATCCACTCACTGGCTACAGTCAAAAGACGATGCAGAATTTTTCTTCATAGTTCTTAAGGAACCAGCAGTGCCACTTGGCCTAAGAGCAAAACACTAGTAAGAATCTGGAACATTTTTGCAGCAAAGGAGAGAACAGCTTACACAGATTAATAGCAATTTTGTAATAAGACAGAAAAATGGGGCTGTATGTGGCCAAAAGAAAGCATTAAGAGGACTCACAGTTTAGGGCTTTCTGAACAGCAAGGACAGAAAGTGTATCTTACCCCATACATTCAGGAAATAAATACTTTTTCTACCAGTAGCACCCACCCTTACAAAATCCTATTATCCTTTAAGGAAACTGGCAAGTTACTCAGCTACTCTCTTCCAGCAGCAATTGACTCAAGTGCTGGAACACCACCACACACTGTTTCAGAAGACAAATAGCACGCCTAAAAAAAAACATCTTTCACCGATAGGTGACATCCACTAAACCAAAAGAATGCAAAACTCTATCTAGCAATATAACCGAGGAAATTCTATCCCCCAAGTATTTCGTTCACAAGCAAAGCCCAAGTTTTGTAATATCCAAGCTTAACAATCCTTCCTAAATTAAGAGTTGTGCAGAGGTCAGTTCTTTTTAAGTTCTTGTCCTGCAATAACCTCCAGCTGATCAAATCCTGCATGCAGTTACACACTGTCTTGTCAATATGACTGGCAGAACTTGATGAGAACACCAAGTTCTTCGGGTGTCAATCTGAGTAGGATTTGAAGACAGTGGGCTTACATGTGTTCCTGAAACACACATTGACCTTCAGATCCTTTGGTTATCTTGACAACACTGAGGAAGTAAGGCTTTGGGAAGCTAGGGTAAGTTTTCTTAATTTAAAAAAGCATCTTCTTCCTACTTGTAAACTGAAATAAATAATGTGGAATTGCTGAGATATGATGAACATGATTGCTATAATACCATTTTTGGTCCATTTTCAGAACAGAATCACACATTCAATCACCATGGTTCTGTATACAGTACAAGTCTGCAGTTGCTTAAATTGTACCATAATTTCCTTTATCTTTGAATTTGCTGTGTCATTTTTTTAAACACTTGAATTCCAATGTATAATTAAGTCTCTCATCCTCACAGTTGCAATGAAAGTCTTCATGATATGACAGGAATGTAAATCAAAATGGAGATAGCTTGATATAACAACTGCAGGAAGTGTGAACTGTTCTGCTGGCTCAAAGTACATCAGCTTAGACACCCAAGAGAACATTTTGTATGTCAACAATGTTAAAACCATCTATTACTGGTCCAGTTCACCTCTGACCTGGTTTGGAACACTGCTAGATGCAACAATGCTCAAAGAAGTGATGAGACACAGAATGAGAAGCCGAAGATATCCCAAATTTTCAGCCAATTTTTCTCTTTGTCCAAAAGCCAAAGACTGAATCTATACCCACAATACAGTGTTGAGAGGCAAGTTTTTACTTGCCTAGTCTATGTGCCTGTGAATATCACTGATGCTGTTGCAGACACCTCAGCACAGGTAAAATTTCCCTTGCTTTCTGGAAACTAGAAATTTAATGATAAATCTATGCCAGGGACAACAAAGAAATCACCGGTTACCACATACTTTAATGCCAGAGATTTATATCTGCATTTTCACAATGCAGATCTTTCCAACGTGAATCAGAGAAAGACAGAAAGGTGAAAAGTCCTAAGAAAAAAGTTTTTTAAAAATACTATATAGTTCATCTCACCTGATATAACCTCTGAAAATGAGGGTTTGGAATTTTGCTGGGCTTAAATAGGTCCTCAAAAGTTTCTCCATCTTCACAAACCAAATTCATAGAATCAATCAGTGAGTCAACAGCAGATAACTGATCCGCTAAGGCAGCAATTACATACAAAGAAAGATAAAATACACTTGCAGATGGATGCACTTCTTGAAACAATTTATAAATGAAGATTCATTTCACAATGTGAGATTTTCACCAAGTCATTACAGAATACACTGCAGCTATAGATGTTCCAATACAGAATATGGATAATGGACACAATAATAAACCCCTGCTTTATTTAAGGACTACAGTGTAAAGTCATAAAGCCTTTTCTTTTTCCCCAAAACCTCAATTATTGTTGCCTTTCTGCTTTTGCTTTTCTTCTTTTTTAAGATGCTTTCATTTGCAACAGAAGGTTTATAGGCCACTTAGAAAATAAGGAGAACAGTTGGTTAGCAAAACTAAACGGCGCAATATAAATTTTTAAAGTTATGATTGCAAATTAACACAGTTCACAATAAGCAGCTACTGCTTTGGTAAGATAGGTTTTAGATTTGTTATCCGACTGCTGGTTTACAGGCAAAAAACCAGAAACTGCTACAGAAACAAACCAGCATGCTCTATATATCCTGATGCGCAGGTGCCCATTAAATGCATCTCATAACAAATGAAAGAAGCAGGAGTGGATTTTAAACTAAGCCTTAAGACTTAATTTAAGGATCCACTTAAGACTCATTGCTGTGCAAAACTCTCAGAACAGCAAGCCAAGCTTTGCGTAGCTGCATGTTCTCCAAAGATGCCATCCATCTTAATCTGGACACCAATAAGTGCACGGTTCAATAACACTCCACAGAAAATACTGTCTTTGCCTTTGTACATTATATTAATAGGCCATACTGCAAACGACTACAGGACCAGCTTTGCACCAACAGAGCAGCTGCCTCTGTTCTAATTCTAGCTAGCTAGTCACACACTGTAGATCCCACAAGGTTTGGCCATTTACTCCCACAAATGAGTTCAAAGATCAAAGGATAAAGAGGACTAATCTCAGCTCTCTATCACAGGATCCTGTGAGATTCACAATGCTGTAACCCAAGCCAGAAGTCATTTAACAGGACACTTGAAATACTGCCTGCAAACTTAGGTCTCCTCAGCCTGCACATGAAGTGGCAAAGCTTTAATATATTTACACTTCAAGATGGCATGACCATAATGGATGCCCAAATACCTGGGTGTTTCCCTAAGCCAAAATAACAACAAAACTCATGTTTTCATTGGAGAGCCAAATATTCTAACTCTTTTAGAGCATCTTAGAAGGCTATAAGCAGGTTACTTTTTCAGTTGACCAGCAAACATCTTACCTGTAGGAACACATTTTTTATTGTTTTTCAAGGATGAAAATACATATTGTCTTAGGTCTTCCATATAGGGTAGTTGCACATAGATGAGACACTGTGCAAGAAGAAAGAAAAAACAACTGAGCCTGAAGAAAAGAAAAAATCTGTATCCCCAGAATGCCAAACCAGAGCAATATAAAACATAAGAAAAATCTGAAGATGTAATGTCTGTGCGCATCAAACATTTACATTAAAACACTTACAGAACAACACAGTTTTAATCAGAATAAAACACAGCATTATATTTTATAACATAGTGATGGCTACACTCAATTTTTCTGCCTGTGGAATAAAGACCTCCCTGGCCATCTGATCCCTTTTTCTTGTGCAGAGTTCCAATTATCCATGCTTTAAATATCCAATATATTGGCGCTTCAGGAGGTTTTATCACAGCTTACTCTATTTCAAAGTCAAAAGCTGGATTTGGTATTTTAAACATCTCTCTATCTCATTTTTTCTTTATTCAATTACCTCCTCCAGTTCATACCACCCTAAATAATTCCTTTCCATCCTTTATGTTTATACCCCTCAAAAGTCTGAAGATTGTTGTGTCCGCCCCCACCTCCGTCACTGCTCAACCATGTTATACGTATTTAGCTCTTTCAATAGTCTCTCATAAGAAAGATCAGGGGAAACATATGCTGCAAAAGTTCTGACATACTGTGTTGCTTCTGGGTCTCTCTGCAGAAGGGTAAGAGAGAATTACCTCATATGCATCCTTAATATATGGAAAAGCTACTCCAACTTGTGGGTTGCATCTTCTATCATAAGCATAGCGCACTACAGCCACCACTTTCAACTCATCCAATGCACGAACAAGTGCAGAAAAAGCAACTGCTGCATTCTGGAGGGAAAAAAGAAGTCTACAAAACCATGCAAGTTCTTAATCATGAAACACATTTCACAGGGAATTCAACAGCATTGCTTTAGTCAAGACTAGTTTCTATTTCAGCTATAACTTTAATACAAGTATTTTTTCATGTTCACAAATCAAAGAAGCAGAAAGGTCAAATCTCATCACGATAGTGAATCCATTCAAAGCTGAGCCAACTTTAGATTCAGCATGTTCCACCTCTTTCACTATGTATGAAGAACTTGCAGAGGTTTTGCAAGAGATGGAGAAAGGGAGGGAAGTCAGACCCTTAAAGGAACATACCAGAGCACCACAGTGAGCTTTGTACTTCCAGTACTTTGGAGGTTTGTTCTAAATACCAGTGACAGGGCACACTGTTGCTCTGCATGAGAATCGACTTAAGAACCAATTTCAGGTTCCTCATAACCTTGCTCAAACACAGTACCTATCAGTTTTTCATTATTCATGAGATACTGTATTCATTTGGGGTTTAATCCAACTGCTTTTTAACCTGCTGGGCAATGAAATAAGACATTTCTGTAAACTGCATTAAAAGTATTTAACACAGAAAGACAGGGCAATCTCAAGCACCACTACTACTCTTTTTTGTTGTACACCAAAATATGTTCAGCATTCAACTTCAGTTCATCTTACCTCATCATCTTTTGCTGCAAAGACCTTCAGAGCCTGAGAGCCCATGTAGTAATGCCTCTGGATCTACAGATTCAAATAGTCAAGAGTTAGCGTGACCTAAAGAAAAGGTCACTAATGCAACTGGACCAATTAAATTACAAAACAACTAACATTACTCAAGTCAGAAGCCAGCAAGTTTAATTACAGTGCACTGAGGTGAAAGCCCTGTATATGTCTCATATCTCCATTTATCACTTGATATGGATATTAAGTCATATTGGGTAGGATATTCTCATAGCTTCCTAGTGATGGGCAGGAACGAAAGACAGTGCTACTGGCAGGTGTCACCAGTCTGAATTATACTTCAGTAATTCACAAGTCATTGTGGAAAACTACAGCAGTAAATACAAGACTTAAACCTGACACCATACCTATGCTATTAATTTTTTCTAGCAAAGATACATCAAAAAGGAGCTGCAAAAAGTCACATTTGTAATTAATAAAGCTACTTCAACAGCAACCCAGAGTACAGACAGCTGTGCTAGCAAAGAAGCACTTCTGTTAGCAGAGTTTATTCTGTTCATGAACATGGCTGAACCAAAAACAAAAAGAAAAACAGTTTCATCAAAGGGTATCACTGGATTAGCTGGAGCTACAGCAGCTCCAACACACACACAGAAACCCTGCAGTCCTAAAACACCTGTCACAGAGATCACACACTACTATGGACACTGGTTAAAATAACCTTTGTTAAAGAAAAAACTCTTCGAATTACAGTCTCAGAACTAACTTCATTATATCTTTGATTTTTCTTTCATTCATTTCATCTTTTTATCTTCTTTATTTAGCAAATTACCATAAGGCTGTTGAAGTCAGTGACAACCTACAGCAGAGCAGATCTGTTTACTGTACTACAGCACGATTCTTCAGCTCAGATTATTCTACCTGCAATCCTTCTTTCCTGTTCTGTCTCTAAATGCTCAGGAAATTTTATGTTCTGTATGGTATAAATAATTAGATGTATGTATCACTACATCTAGTGATACACATACTACCTTTCTTTGTTTGCAAAAGAAATTGTTCCTCTGTAATATTTTCAAGTATTATTTCTTGATTTACATGGCATGGCTTATAAATTAAAAATCAAAGTTTAAGTGGCCTCTGATCTTCTTTCCTGAGGGATGTGAACAACTCAGGAAAATAATATAAGGTGGTTCTATTCCTTATTTAATTATGTATTTGGAGCTGTTCCAGTTTTTCTAGTCAATAATGAATCATCTTTCCATCTAAGTTTTTTAAAGAAACAATTTAATATAAAATATACTTTTGAATAATGTCAGTTTTATTATTCCAAACAATAAAATTTAGGAGGCAAAACTAAAAGAAACACATGAGTCTTGAAAATTCTAGCTGTAGTTAAAAACTTTCTGATATCATTATCTATACATTGTAATTATGATCCTGCAAGCAGGCCTGAATAATTTTATTCCACTGAGGGGATGTGCAGCTACTACTCGGCATAACTACTCACATTCCTGGCTACAGGACGAGAGCACACTTTAAGATATAATTTCTGTTTGTTATGAAATCCAGAGACAAGAGAAGTACATCTCAAAAATTAATCAATTAAAGCAATCAATATTCAGTACATTGAAAATTTTTAAAAACAACCTGTTATTTTATGCATATTTATGTGACTCGAAAAGTATTGCTAAAATTAACTGTAACCCTACAATTATTAACTATATTTGAAGGTATTACTACACTATTTGACCAACAATGGGAAAATAAAAATCCATGTGAAACAAGTTTGCATACAGGAACACTATATTCCTCATCTGCTTTCCTCTTAGTTTCCATTTTTAAATAAAGTCAGACTAAGTTGAAACAGGAGGCCAACCTCCAGCATAAGATAACTCTGCACACAGCGAAATACATCTTGCAGAACTAAATGACAATAGCATCACTCAGCTAGAGGCTAATAACATATCAAGAGATCCAAGAAATTGTCTCACTGGCTCCAGACACATTTCACTTATTAGACCCAGTTGCTGGTACAAGAGGTAGCACTCCCTAACACCTCTCCAGCCCTGCCCAATTTAGGGCACATAAGCTCAAGCACGAGATGTTTCCTTGATCAATCACTTGCAGTGCACAAGCTCCCACATTACTCAACAACTAGCTCTGAAAGTCCTCAAGGAGCAACCAGGTTACAGTTCCATTTAGGCTTCTCATTCCAGTAAATCACCTAACTTCCTGGCTCCTGGGTTATTATGCTTTGGAACACTGCACTGTGGTCATCTAATGACATATCTAGCAACATGCACAAGGGCTCTGTGACACTGTAAAGTAAGAAGATGTTTAGTTACGTCCATTTGGGACTAAGTTCCCACACATGCTTCCTATTTCATTAGCATCTTTCCTTGATGGCAAAGATGACAATGCCTTAGCCTTTTTCAAGGGTTTAGCTTTGTTCAGGCAGTGAGAGATTTCAAGAAGTAGGAGGACTGAGAGCTTTCAGAACAGAAGGTGTAGAATTGCCCTATGATTTCATTTCAGTTTTTACTGGTGAAGAGGACTAGATGTGGATAACTCCAAGATGAGTAAAGTTTCAGCCACCCTGTGCAATATCCTGGAGAAAAAAGATGGGGAGCAGCTTAACATGCATCGCAATTACTTGGCACTCACACCTTTGAACTCTCTCCTCATGTGTCCTGCTTCAAGAACAGTTTTCTTAAGCCTCTGCCTAAGGCTTTGCTAATGCTTAAGTCCTGGATTTTCTGAAGGAAATCACCTTGTGCTGGATAACTTTTATTAAGGTACTTGCTTAAAGCAAGTTTCTTACAACTGTCAGGGACAACAAATAGCAAAGTCAATACCACAACTAGACATAAGTGCATTACAAACACCAAGCATCTCATGGAAATATGGAGAGTTTTTGAATGATGCTATCTTTGTGTAAGTTCTAAGAAGCCTTTGCTACATTTAAGTTTTGTCACAACAGAAAGAGGAGGCAAGTCTTTCACATGTCTTTCATGGTTCACAAACTAATCCTTATGGGATTGAGAATGAATGGAGTCAGTTTTCAGGCTTGCTGTAACATTGCTTTAATGTTGAGGGACAAGCATCTCTTAAGAAGCAGCCATACTCTTGGCTGGACAAAGAGCAGAAAGGTGCTGCCTGAACGGAACAGAAAACAGACTATTAAAGTTTGTGAGATGAAATGAGACCACAATACCTCCGTCTCCACTTTGCAGAGATCTGAGTTCAGTGGCTCTGGCTTCACTTGAGGGTCCAATGGCCACATTTATGAGCTCCTCTCCTTCACAAGACCACATATTGCTTACGTGTACTAGAATCAGCAAATAAGTCACCCCCGCATACCTGAGTGGAGATGCCCCATTCTCAAGACTGAAATCCAATACAACATCATGACTTTACTGAATTCAAACCAATATCAATTGTCTTGAATAACCCAGGCAGCTGAATAGGAAGACATTTAGTATCACACCTGAGAGGATCTAGTGAATCCCAAAACAGAAAAACACTTTCCTTCTGTTTTGTATTTCATTTGCTCTTCATCTTCCTTGGAAAAAGGAACTATATCACTCCCATACCGAAAACCTGGAGAACAAGAGAAGAGCATCTGGTAAGCATATGGGCCTACAATTTTAACACCGAAATTAGCTCTCTGAATATTTTAACAATGCATTCGTGCCCCACAGCTACGTTCCACACATGCTCATCAAATTACTTTCCCTGTTAGCAAAAAAACCCAAACACCCATAGACACATTTTGTACTTCGCAAACGGCAGTTGCACTCCTTGTACATCATTTTATGTAACACAAGTACCCTCAGAGAGCAAGAAAGAAAATAAGGGAACATCTTGCCTAACTAAGTTACGCTCACAGAATAGATTTAGGCAAATCAGAATAGATTTCAACAAACAGATTGCAACACTCTCTGCAAACATAATACAAGCAATCTCAAACATACCACAAATCACACCACACGAGGTGACACCAGAAGAGATACAGAGAACAAAATGTGCTAACAGGGGAAGCAAGGTGCACAATGGAAAACAGAAACACTCTTGTAAGCAGAACTAGTCTTTCTATATATGTCTGTGATTTACTTCTCATGCCATACATTACAGGTATATGCCCACAAAATAGGAAGCTGCAATTTCTCAGAGGTATCACCTGCTCCAACTGCTCATTCTCCTATCTCAGCTTCCAATATCCTCTCTGTAACATCATCACTTTATTATATTTCCACACACTAAGGATGATAACCTCAGGTGCAAAGAAAGCAAAATAAACAGATAAATCCCTGGATGAAAAACCTATAAGCAGAAACATTTTCCTACAAACAGAAAAGCAAACACACCGACAGAATGAAAGAAATTTCAGTATAGGTGCTGCAAATACAAAATACTGTCTAATTAGGACATTTCTCAAAAGAATCTCCTAAGTCCAAAAGGCATCAATAGCTCTTTGAGCATTAGGAATACCACACCACTGACAGGGAATCTTTTATCTCTTTTGTTCACATTGAACTGCTCACCACTTCTTTCCACTGGTATCCCACAACTACTTACTAACATAAGCAGTCAGAAGATTAGCTGAGAACAGTCACAAATCCTTCAAAATGCATTCCCTGTAAGAAGTGGATTTTTTTACACGCAGTTTTGAAGTTGTAAAACGTAAATAGACCATCTTTTAGCCATCATTTCTGCTTAAAGAAGGTCACATTGTCTTTGGGACTCTATCTGATACTGCTATGAAATAGCTATGAATGCTAAAACTGAAACAGATTAAATAAAAAAATACAGATTAATAAGAAATATCTTATTCTGATTTTCTATTTATGTTATTCATTTGATAGCACGCTCTATACTGTTATCTCAATAGTTCTGCCCTTTATAGTTAATATACTTGCCCTACTTGTGTGGGACTGAAACAGCAAAGAAAAGGGAAAAACTAGTAAAAAATATATCTATACAATCACAAAAAATAAAACAGATTTGCTTAACTCCATTTTTAAAAATAAGTACACTATTTCCTGCTGTTTCTGGGGCCTGCAGTCTTCTAATGAAATTAATCTGCTCAGAAAGAAGCTGCAGGTCAT
Organism: Rhabdornis inornatus; assembly: GCA_013397075.1. Classification (NCBI taxonomy): domain Eukaryota; kingdom Metazoa; phylum Chordata; class Aves; order Passeriformes; family Rhabdornithidae; genus Rhabdornis; species Rhabdornis inornatus. The sequence continues at coordinate 1,789,768 of VWZS01006282.1, read as the reverse complement.
AAAAAGCATTTTGCATACCACTACTTCAGACAGCTCCTGTTACATAATAGCAAAGCTAGTACTCTTGAACACTAAACCTTCCTTTGATAGCCTCATCCTTCCAAGTGCAGAATAACTAGAGCAGTTGCTCATCTACAAAAAAGCAGCACTACAAAAGCATTCATGTTATCAGTACAACTGAAGATCAAAAAAATGAAATAGTGGTAGCAGAACTACTCACTACAGAACTGAGGTATGGCCTTCCACAGTATATAGTTTGAAAGCTGTAGTGCCTTCCAAGTTCCATCTGTTGTTGTCATTACTACTGTTGTTGTTAGTCCTATTATTATTATTATTCCTACTACTCGCAAAGTAAGATTTTTTAAAATACGTGAAAACAAAGAGTCTCATGTAACAGCCTCTGTGTTCCACAAGCCTAGAGAGCTTACATTCTAAGATCACAGCTAGGCTTCAAGCTATAAAACTAAGAGACCCTTAGGTGACCTAAGAGTCCAAACCATTATCCTCCCTTTGTCTTCAGGCTGCACATAAAGATGTTGTACCTTGAATAGTATCATCTTTCTGAACCTCTGTCTCATCATCATCATTCAAGCAGTAAACAGTTTCTTTTTGCACATCCTCTTTTCTGAGGGTTTTAGCATCCACAATTGCCCAAAGCTTCTTCACCTTCTCTTCTGTGACCTTGGTATCAGAATTCAAAGAAAAGGAATGGTTATCATCTCAGTGGGATCCAGAGTACTTACCAGAACACACAAAAAATCCTTAGCCTTAGTGCTGCATTGTTCTGCCAATAAAGAACTGATAAAAGACTGTCAAATAATGCATCTCTGGCTGTCACCACAGTGCTTTCAGTACTGCTTCATCTGTATGAGACCTAACACATGGACTGTAGCATATTGACAGCATACTTGTCCTGGTTATTCATTAAACCTGTAGGTTAAGCCATTTGTCGAAGTCTTTAAGTCACAGGATACCATGTAACTTGCTTGCTATGCAATTTACTACCTCCAACTGTATAAATATTTTTGACAAAGCATTAAGAAATATGTTAAAGATACAGTAAGACTCAATGTTCACTCAGCTTGCTTGGCCATGTTTTCCATCAGGCTTATTACACTACAGGATAAAAATACCTTATATTACTGCAACTTCCCCAAAAGGCAAAAATACCCCAGTTGCACTATGGGACTTGGGAGGGAAAGGAGTATTTACAATGAGTGAATGTTTCCCAACTACAGGGAAATAAAACTGTTTTCCTTTCTCTCTGCTTAAGTGAAATTGATGGTATAGTTAGTATATGAGAAGAAAAGTGTAGAGCTGAGCAGAAAACAGTAAAGACAGAATAGATTAGGTCAGTATGACTGCTGTATGACCTCAGGTCATTTACTCAGTTCATGTTGCTTATTCTCCCAAACTTACTTTATTTTGTGTGTAAACATCTTTGGGAGGGAACTTTCTGTATATTTGCACCGGTCTGGCACACTAGCCTAATAAAAAAATTATTAATAACTATAAATAGAAAGCTGATGTTTTTCAAGGCTAGTATACACCGCTCTCAGTATTCAGATATACTTCATCTTCCTAACATCAGACTCAGTCTTGTGTTGAAATAACAAACCAATTAGTCTCCATCTCACCAGATCCGTCAATACTGCCACACTACACAATTACCTATTAACTATTCTATAACTAGAAATTTACACATTTGCTGCCTTTAAATACACTTACTTTTTCCTAGCACTGATTAAAGGAACCATATAAACTGTAAGAAACAGAATGGGCCCAAGCTCTGCCAAACAGTACAAACAAGCTGAAAAAACATACCTTTTATTCCAAGTCTGAAATAACAACAGATGTGATTTGAAACAATGGCTGGTAAAACATTTACACCCACCATTTTATGCACATATGTCCAAAATTCCTCTCATGCCTAGTGCTTAAGAAATACATATAAAGTCTCACATATCACTGATGCTGTATGTAAATCTTCAATCATAGCATTCTTAATCAGGGTCATCAACTTCAATACATTAAGTGCCAGAGTAGACAGTAATTACTCCTATTTCTGTACCTTATGAATTTTAGTTATTTAACATGTATGGTGAAGTTAAAGTTGCTGTGGGAACCACAATTTTGGATGTACTGGCTTCTAACCAAATAAAAATCTCTATCGTAATTGTTTGGATGTTGTTTTATCTTTATTTTCTTAGCTTTAAGGGAAAAACAACATGCAGTTGCACCTAACTTGCTGCCAAATTATACTAGAAAGTATGATTTTATACACTTACTGATTTGTAGGCCACAATCCTTATAGACAAATCAGGACCAATAGTGAGCTGGCAGGGCCAAGGAACAGGCTTTCTTTCCATTTTCTTAAACATTGAAAGACGTTCCAGGCTCTCTCTAAATGAAGGAATCAGGAAAAAAGCAATGAACTTTGGTGAACTGTAATAAAGTATTATAGACAATATACTCTCCTTAAAGAATTGCAGGAGTCCAAACTGTTTCAGCTTTGATTGCATAAAGCAAATAAACTGTATCAATAATCTTACCGTAACCCATTGTTAGAAAATAGAATGAAAAAAAGAGGTGGAACAGTAGATTATCCCCATCTTGAACCTTTATGATGGTGTGACATTAGGGCTTAAAGGTGCTGTGTTAGGTCTAGTGATAAAACTACACAATTGCTTCTTAAGCGTTTTCCATTTATCTATGCTCACCCAATTAGGGCATGTAGCAAGCTGAACAACACAAATTAGAAAAAGCTCTCTAAGTGGTAAAATGTTTTTTATGGTGAACTTGAAGAAATAAAGAATCCGGTTTCAATTAACAGGATTTTGTTTATGTAGAAATTAACTTTTGACACATAATTTTTATACATTACTAGTGAACTCATTAATTTAAAGGCATTCTGTTAGAGTGAAAGAAGTTATTTCAACTATTTCTAGCCTAAACAGCAGATACACAAGTTCAAAACAACACACAAAAAAGAAACTGTAATGAGTTTATACTAAGAAGCATTAATTGCACAACTTTTAGCAATGGAATCCAAAATTAACAATTCACAGTAAGTTATAATATATCATTGTGAATTCAAATAGGCTTGCCCCCCAGAACAACTTTCACATAATACAAAATGTATTGGCTATTTGGCTGTAAAATTCCAACTCAGAGAAAGCTCTCAATTTTTCTTCTTTCATTGCATGACAAAGCAAAGATAAAAGAAAGTCGAACTCCTCTTTTTCACATTACAATAAAACATTATGAATCCACCACTCTCTTGATTAAAGTATTTGTCTGGCAGAAATCAAGATCAACTCCTAAAAAGATCAGTAGAGAATTCAACTTGGCATTCTACTTTTCAGGTTTTCTAGTATGAACAGGGTTGGCATTTTTAAATTCTAAAAGCACAATGAAAGGCAAAAATGCACTGGGATTTTTATTATGAGAGAAACATTGGATTTCCTTTTCAGGTTTGTTTGTTTTTCTAAGGGAAAGGAAGGGAAATGTTTTTTTCTAGCAATAAAGACATCAGTACAGGATTGTAAAAAAGAACATGGTACTACATCATTAGGAGTACTACAACACACACATTCAGGGATGAGTACAAAAATCAAATACATAAGTGCCAAATGCCTAAAAATGTAATTTAAGCTCAATTTATTATCTCTATCCTTTAATTTCTTGTATCTATAGAAGAAATATGCTGCCTGTTATCAAAGATGACCCAGTCAATAAAACCCTTGCAAATGTACATTTCAGCTGGTATTTTATGAACACAACCTTTCTCATCTGCTCTGCAATCCGTTCCCTCAAAACCCAGAGGCAGCAGAAGTACCTCCTGTCTAATAGGCCAAGTATAGTAACTTAGAAAAACACAACAAAATCTCTTCACTTTTCTGGCATGGCTAATTTATTTTTACAAGAGTTGAAATATTTTTACCAGCAGGAATAATGAATCTAGGAAAATGAGAGTGTATCTGCATTGGCCAATTAGCACGACAGATTTGCAAAGCTGACTTCTTAGAACTTGATAAGCAACTTAATTGCATCTAAAAGCTCACATATTCTTAAACAACTTTTCCAACTAAAGCTTTAATCTACTAGCCAAATGCCTATTTATCCAGAGACTTTGGATTTCCCCTGAAAGTATGGCACAAAGACAGCTTGTAGAGTAGCAAGAGTCTGTGATAAATAAAGTATAAAGAGGCCAAGCCACATGGTAGGTTCATGCATATGGATTATCCTAAAGGATAAATGGGCCAGGAAAGATTCTGCTTTTCTGTGCAGTCTTTGAAGCAGTGACAAAGCCTGCTTTCTTCTAGAGACTCAGACTGCTCTGTTGACTAGTACAGAACACAGACACAGTGACACGTGTCTCTTCACTAAAGCATAGTAATGCTCAAGGAGCAGCTTCTCTGGCTGCTGAGGTGCAAAGCTGACCAGCTGAGCTGGGGGAGGGAAGGAAATCCCAGAAATAAACTGATGGATTACAGCATACAAACCTACAGGGATGACCCTCATCTAAAAATGACCTTTGATAATGACATTACAGCTGTGGTCTGCTAAGCTTCCTGAATACCACATTGTATGAAAGATCACTTTTCATAATTGTAGAAGAGAACTACTGAGACAGTAACATCAGACTATGATAAGGCATGTAGATGCATTTTGCCCGTTTCCCAACTGAGACAACATCTATACAGAGAAGTCTTGGACATAGCATTAGCTACAGTTTTTCAGAGGTACACAAACTTTTATTTTTTCATTGGGGAAACAAGAAGTGAAAAATCATCTTTCAGTTCTTCCATTCCTAACGCAAGAAGAATAAAAAATACAAAAGTATGTTGTTTGTCACAGTAGGCTGATTAAAGAGCAGGATTCAACAAACAACATTTACTCAAAGAATTCGTGGGAGTTTATCAAACTAGTGAGCTAAAAGTAGTCTGCAACCAAGGAAAAAAGGCTACCATTAAATGCAGTGTTCAAGCTGCACTATGCCACAAATTCCATCTCTTTTTAAAACACGTTTTTGAAATGACATTTACAGAAATGTTCCCTCCAAAATCCTCCAACACTAAAGATGGAAGAAAACTGATTTTTTTTTTAAATACAGACACAGAAAATTAATTTTCCCCTGAAATCTCTAGGCTCTTCTACTTATTCTAAAGCCACAGAAGAAGCTGTATGAAAGAGACTGAGGGTACAAGAAGTCATAAAATTCACTGACTTCAATGAAACTGTGACACAACCGATTACTTAACTTTATCTTTTGGAGAATAAATTAGAAAGTATATCTATAGTACAATAACTAGGATTAGCCAAATTTACCTGAAAGTATAAATTTCTTCCAACCCTCCTTCTTCATCCAAAGTATACAGGAGTTTCCTCACCACATCAAGACCTTGCTTTTGTTGTTCAGTTAAACCCTTTTTTGGAAAAGTGTTTCTGTGCATATGATCATGTACACTGGCTTTTGTATCTCCACTTTCATCATCAACACTCACTGGAAATGGCAGACTAAGAACAAAAGAAGAAGCAGTTAGTTCGACTTTCTTCTTTATTAAAATAACCAATCAAAACAAAACAAAAATCCTCTCAGGATCAACAATTTATATCTAGCTGCAGACAGATGTATGAAGACCCAGAGGACGTGCAAAACAAATTAAGCAGTATTTCAAGTCTACTTGGCATTGGTAACATCTTGACCAGAGTGATGCAACAGTTATGGGTATCGTGCATAAACAAAGACATAAAAGTACAGGAATAGATTAGACAGTAAGGTCAATGCTGATTAGAAAGCAAGATCCATTAAAAAAGATCGAACAAAATAAAGCCCACAGACAAGGGATTGAGAGGGCAAGACAGCCTTAAATATAAAAAGCTGTTGCAGAGAGGAAGGAAACAATCAGTTCTTTTTATTCTGCCTGCACTCCAATCACATCATGAAGTCAGGTCAGATAGTCAAAACCCTGATAAAGGCATTTCAAACCATAATCTCTAAAACCAACTGCCTGAGGAGAGAGGAGAGTCTCCATCACTGCAAATCTTTATCGGAAGGTTAGCCAAACACTGCTCAGCACTGACAGACATACACCTGACCCAGTCTGAAGTAGACGACTTCTCTACATGACTTGTTAAAGGCCATTCCAGGCCTGTGACTCTGTACCAGCTCCAAATGCCAGCAAGCAGGACATTCTCTGCAGTGGAGCTAATAGGTATTTCTGGAACAAATGTTACTGAGATTTTAATAGCTTACAACACTGGGTGAATTTCTGACTGAAGATGATACAATTTTCCTGCACTTCATGAATCAGACTTTAAAATTTACCCAGGGGTTATAGATAAAATTATTTTGCTGCTCTTCAAAATACAGGAGAGTGTTAACTAAGTATAACACAGTAGACAAAGATGTGTAAGATCCTCCACCCTGTGCCCCTGAAAACACCTGCAGATTTTTCAGGGCTTTCATCTGATCCAATTCTGAATGAACCACATGATACCTTTTACCACATTTCTACAAAATGAAATAACTTTAGCATTGTATTATGTTTTGTCAAAAGCAGCCTACACATCTCTACCCTACTTTCACTTCATTAGTCCTCACTAAAGTTATCTATGAAGCAACACATAATAAGCAGAGTTAACATTATGCACAACAGTGTCACATACAGCAAAATTAAAGACCAAGCTTCAGCAAAGTGTTTGGTATCTTTTTAGGAAGCAGATTCCACTGACAAAATATAGAAACTGTATTTTAAGCTGATACGGCAACATCAAAAATCTTCAAACCTCTGATAGGTAAAAGTTAGGCTACGTTCACTATACAATGCCCAGAGACTACTGTGATGAGAAGTACGTAATACCCAACACTACACAGTGCTCAGCGTGTGCTTGGCACCTGGAAACAGGGAGGAAAACCAACTATCTGCTGCAAATTACAATCTAGTCTATGAATAGGGCATAAGAGATGAAAGCACAGGTTGTAACAAAAGGTTTAGGAATAACTTATTTTTAAACAAGCATTTTACACTTCTACAAGTAAAACAAATAATCATTTGCTCCTGCAGCTGGGAGACAGGGTGCAAACCTGCAGCCAATGCTATAACAGCCATATTTCTTTTGTGCTTCATAGACAAGGGAACAGCAGCTGAATACCAAGGTTCCAAAATATGTACACTGACTGGCAGAGGTACTCAGACTCATGGTATTGCACCCCTACCACCTCCAGCGCCCAACAACAGCTCAAATAAGCCAGGAGGGGCATGTCACATTGGAAGCATAACTACTTTTGCTGTGTAGGCAGAACCTGACATTTTTGCACCCAGCCCCCGCTAAGCAAAGGCAAAGATTCTTTTGTGGAGGATCAGACCATGATTTTCAGTGACGTATTCCTAACCCCTCTTTTATCTTCCAGATGGGTTGGCAAATGGCTTAAATGAATTCATTATTAAGTTCACAACATTGTTCCTTATAGAATGCTAGATCTAGGCAAAAGTACATGGTCAGAAGTTAAACTAGGGCTTTAACTTTCTCCTGTGAAAGTATTTACTATAAACAGGCACATAAAGTTTTGCTTTCAAATAAACTCCTCTGGAAGGCTCACAACTTCCAGCTGCCATCACATGCAACAGCCTTAACACTACCATTGATTATTCAGATCAATGCCTATATCTACAGCATGACAATCAAGGGATTCCTGTTCTAACACTTAAGACATCGTTTCCATTTTCCAAGCCCATCATTGTGAATATAACCCTTCTCTTCAGACCTGCTCCTCTATTGACACCAGAATCAAGCTATTAATATCTGCAACACTACCTCATTATTTCGTCCTAGTAACGTCCTTACCTAAAAGGATCTACACTGTTGCTGTGACAAAACCACTGTTTCTGAGGCTATTTTTGGCTTATTGTTTCCCAATTCTCTGCTTATATTTTTTTTGTCTCCCATTTTAGATTTTGGCTCTAAGCTATAAGCTTAAGTGGAGAAGAAGCCATCATCTTAACATTTATTTGCACATTACTTAACCAAGGGGCCTTGGCTCATAACTGGAAATCAAAGTACATATAACCAATAGAAGTACTTACAATAATAATATTACTTACTGGTACACCTCTAAAGAAACCATACACCAGCAGATCACCAGCTATTTCAAGATTATTATTAAGAAAGAATAATTTGCCTTTAAAAAAGGCATAGTACATAACAGCCATTTTCATACTTACAAAAACTGAAGTGAAATTCCTGTTTTTTTCAAGTTAGCAATGATAATTCCCAGCTGATCCTCACTGACAGGACTACTAAGGTCTGTAAACAGTTCAATGTGTCTCTTCTCATATTTCTTTCCTCTTAAAACAGAGAAAAACATTTACATATATTGAAAACATTATAAGGCCATTCTTAATTGTTTCCTCACAAAATAGTAACAAAAGTAATATATTTGTAATTACTTTTACCCAAGAAATGTACTTGTAAAATGAAAGAAAGCAAATAAACCTACATGTTAGAAGTTGTGCTATCATAGGTTATATTATTTATCCTCAGTATTTATCTCTATATGATTCCCCTTTCTCCCTCCTACCCTAAAATTGAGGACTCTAGTCCTGTGACTGTATAAATCATTAACTACACCTGAATGAATGTAATTCTGCCAATTTTCATCAATGTGGATAAATGCTAATAAAATATGTTAGGCTGTTTATGGACCACACTGATTATTTCCTTTGCAGCTCTAAGTCTCTTCTTGTGAAAATGTATTTTAAATTACTGTTGCTGGTGGGGGTTCCATTTTAGTAGTCTAATTCAGTAGATTCATTGGAGAAGATGGACTTTCAAGACTTAATACACTTAATATACTAGGAAGTAGTAACAGTACAGATCAGGAAGGCTGACCAGTGACAGAACAAAATTCAGTTGAATTGGTACAGTTTTGATCTGGATAATCAAACACAAGAGTGATTTTCTTGAATTTTTACCCTGTAGTATTTTCTCAGATGAAGGCAAACGCCGTATCAAAGGGGTTGGTATACACAGGCTACAACAAAACCCACTGCTCCATAGCTATTCAAGATTATAATGCCATAAATACAGTAATTTTCATTCACAATTCAGTTTTAACCATTAAATGGATACAGCTTTCCACACTGATTAGACTTTATTCATAAAAATACAAATTGCATCACCAAGTCTAGTCTTCTGCACTCACAATTAGATCATATAAGCTTTTAAGAACATGTTCAAGCTCTGGTTTGAGAGGAAGTGCAGTTACCTTCCTTTCCCTTCACCACTACTTCACAGAGCGTTAGAAACACCTTGCCAGCTTAAATAAATTCACTGACAACTCTGTAACACTGATATGTCAACATTTCTTCTCGAAGAGTGTTCTTTCCTACTGCACCTTTATTTCCCACAGCCTATTTACATACAGCCACTGTATATCTGCATATGTAGATAAACATTTGCATATTTACAAACAGCCCCTTCATCTCCAGCAGTCTTTAAATTTCAAGGCTGAACAAATTCACCTTTCTAGGTTTATTTTTTTCTTTCTAAAATGTGCCATCACATTTAAATTCAGTAGCCCTTTTCTAAGCATCTTAACATCCAGATTAACACTTTTTGAAAGCAGAACACAAGGAATGTGACAGAAAGGGAAGGCTTTTTGCCTTTTATAATGGCATTAATACCCCCATGGCTCGACTACAGAGTTGCAAGCTGCCTCAGAAAGCTCTCCTATTGTCTGGAAAAGTTGGATGTCTCTCCAATTGTCTGGAAAAGTCAGATATCTCACGAGGATTTTTTGGAGACAGACTTCTATATTTATTGTGCTGTTTATCTTTTTTTTTTTTTTTTTTGGTGTTTTTTTTTTTTTTTTTTTTTTTTTTTTTAAGAAAGCACTTCCCACATCTATACATACTGGAAATATAAGACTGACAAGAAAACATCAGTGCAAAGTCAGACTTCTGTATAAGACTTCAGGTTGCATACTCACATTGTTTGCTTCTGAAGCAAGTCCATACACACAATAATAGCATCCAAAACTAAGCAAAATTAAGAAAAATCTCAGAATACTAATCAAATAAGAGAAACTGCTTTTCGTATAAAACAATTTTACATTTTCACTCCCTCTCAAAGACTGACAAACATGCATTTTAGTTAAGAAATATTCTTTTGAGATAAATACTTTTCAAATAACTAATGTGTAAGAGGTTCCTATATAACTTGTCTGTGAGTGTCTTGTTTCTGCCCCACTTACCCAATGGAACACTAAAAAGGCTATTTCAGATCCCAGCCTCTCAACTCGCAATGAGAGGCTCAAGTCTAATGAAGAACAATCTAACCTTTAGAATGTTACTCTGAATCCATCAACAAAATTTCAATATATATAATTTTCTCATGCAAGTTTTTCTTCAAAGCACTTGCACCTGACAACCTCTACATTTTTTCCTCAGCACAGTTCCCATTGGGAATGTGTGAGCCAGCTGACTGGCTGAACACTTCTCTGAAACAGCTCTGACTACCTGGATAGAGCTCACAGCAATCATTTTATGGCCAGAGAGAGACAACACAGGAAACTGAACTGTATGCAAATGAAACACATGAAAGAACACTATATAGATGATCCTTTAAAACTCTTCACCTTATATGTAACTAGGAGCAGAACACATTCAAACATGAATGGCATTGAAACCAGGAAGTGATATTTGGCAATGTCAGAAATACTTTATAAATAAATCAATCTGATAAACCTCTATTCTGCTTTCTCTGGGGTAGAGATAGTTTTCTTCACAGTAGCTGGCACGGGGCTGTGTCTTGAAATTGTGCTGGAAACAGTGATGATAATATAGAGATATTGTAGTTGTTGGTAAGCAGTGCTTGCACAGAGCCAAGGTCTCTTCTGGTTCTTGTACCACCCTGCCAGTGAGGAGGCTGGGGGAGCACAAGAAGCTGGGAGGAGATACAGCAGGGACAGCTGGTCCCAACTGGCCAGTGGGATATCCCACACCACCTGGCATCACACTCAACATGTAAAGCTGGCAGAAACAAGGAGGAAGGGGGGATATTCAGAGTTCTGGTGTTGGTCTTCACAGGTAACGTTGAAGTCTGATGGAGCCCTGCTCTCCTGGAGATGGCTGAACACCTGCTTGCAGTGAATAATTCCTTGTTTTGCTCTGATTGTGTGCACAGCCTCTAGCTTCCTTATTAACCAGTCTTTATCTCAACCCATGAGTTTTCTCCCTTTTACCCTTTCAGTTCTCCCCTCATCCAACTGGTGGGGGAATGAGCAAGTTGCTGTGCGGGGCTGAGTTGACAGCTGGGCTTAAACCACGACAGCCTGGTTTCTGGTAGTTCTGCTGACTTATTTCATAAACAACATTTTTATTAAAAAGCATAAACCAAGTTCTGTAATGCTATTTCTAAAAATACATGCCTTATTTGAGGCCTTAAATTATATTACTATCTTTGTTCTCTTTAATTAACAGAACACTACATAAAAGCAATGATTCCTTAAGGCCAAGGCTACATCTGTTAGCCTAAAAGAACGTCAAAAAGCAGCTAAATCTGCTTTTGGACAAACTTACAACCACAAATTAGCTCAACTTTGATAGTAGTTAAAACTTGGGATGCTGAGCCAAATTTCACAACACTGACTTCCTGTCTCCTACGTAGCTGAATCAGTTCAAGGAGTGCTCTGCAGCAAAAGGATACAGTCTGCTTGTTCAGAGCCTGCTTTAATCACATCTTGAATGTCTTCCAGCAGATCAAAATCTGGCAGCTGTAGTGACCTATGTACAGTAATGTTTTGGTATTGATCCTCACTGGCAAGGCCATTGCTAGTGCCATTAGTGCCAAACAAAACTACAGCAACTTCATCTTTACTCTCAGCAAAAACCTGCAGATACAGAGAACACAAAATAGGTATAAAAACACAGGTAGATTCATACACAACTACGTTAGGCAGATTACAGCAAGCTGAACTCATTTTGAAACATCAATTACAATAGATTTACTGTTTTTTATTAATTCAGTGCTATCCTCCCAAAATGTAATCTTACAGTGAGTTCACAAATTTAGGTATAATTAAATTAACAAATTGACAAGAGGCTATCTGGGATAAACCAAATAAAATTGGCTGATTCAATTCCCAAAATTAGTCTTCTGTGTGGTACTTATTAAGTGTTAGAATATTTTAGAGAAAAAGTACTTCTTTTCCCTAAAATTTTATATTGCCGTGAAGAAAAAGGGTGACCAACCCAACTATCACATCTCATGCACAAAAAATACAGGTGAAACAAAGAGCACTGTCACTCCTGCATAAACAGAGACTAATTCTCACTCAATCCTCATTTATTTCAATTATTAGTAAATGAGGAAAATGTTTCACAGATGTTATTGCTTGCTCTCCCTTTTTAACACTTATGAAGTCACACACACCTGTCGCTGCACAAACTTTGTCATAACCTTCTTGGCTTGGTCAAGTGAAGACTCTTCACCAGGGGAAGAGCTGCTCATTGTAAGGCCTACATCCAGGCACAGAACTATTGCCACCTGGAAAGAATGAATAAAAATAAAATACAAGCATAATTACTTAAAAGGTTAAAAGGGTACATACAAAACCTAAAAATCAAACTACGTTACAAGTGGTTTCTTTTACAGTAACTGTTAATAAGAGACAATGGTGGAAGACATAACTGGTATAACTGCACTGAAAAGAAAATAATTTAATTTTGTGCCATGTTCCAGACATTTCAGTGAAAAATACAAACAAATCCTATGTTACACAATAACCTGTAAAGAGCATGCAATTTCTATACAACCCCATGAATGTATTAGGCATCTAAGGACTTTTCTGCACTAGGAAATTAAACAGGTATTTTAGTTGACAATTGCAAGGATGAATTCCAGTTTCAATTTAGGGCCTTAAATCCCTCTAGTTAGTCTATGTTTTTGCATTTCTGATCACCTCTTTAACTGATCTATACAAAAAAATGCCCATGAACTGATTTGTATGACTAGAATTAAAAAAATTAGTTTGTAGCAATTTCTCATTTGACTCTTAAGTTCCTCTAAAATTTTTCACAGACTCCCCTTATCTTGATTAATCATCCAGATGAACGTAGTTGCAAGAGGAATTCAGCAAAATGTGGCCCTGCATGTCCAAGGCCAGCTCAAATTCATTCTCATGGATTAAACCAAAGTTCCCTAAACACACATCAAAACCTTGCTTGGTGGGCTGCCAGTAGATTAAATTACACTGCCTGAAAAAATTGCTTGCCAGAACACAGGAAAGTCGGGTACTACCTAGGCTGGAGCCAGCTAACTTGTTTTAAAGTAGATCCAATTTCAGAAGAAATGAAGCTGACAAAAGGATGTGGGCAATAATCCTAAATCTGTCAAGTGACACAAGATGCAGAGTCTGCTTTTGCAAAGCAAAGAACCTGATCCTTTTTGTCACCCAAATACACAAGTCTTAAGACCAAGTCAAGAATAACTTGCTCAAGTTAGCAGTCTAACACTCTGCTTGAGCAGTTCTCCAGCTATTTCCTTACCCTCCTTCTTTTCCCAGAATATACTGTGCACCTCCCCTGTCATTTTAACAAGCACTGGTTTAATCCCCTGCATCCTGCAGGGAGGGAGGAAGGGAGCTGAGCAGCAGAGCTCCACAAGTTGTCCAGCAGGTTATATTCAGTCTCAGCACTCAACTCCTCACCCTGCCTTCACCAGTGGCTTGCCTGGAAGGTGGGAATGAGTGTCTGAGTCAGCCAGGTCTGCAGAAGCTTAGAGCGGAACCGAGGCAGTTACTGAGGCTGCATCAGCACCTGCAAACCCTCCTTGGCCTGGCGCTGTTCTCCCTAAAAACACACAATAGCTGGCAGTCAAATCCATCCTGTTGTCCAAAACGGATAAAATTCTCTTCATAGCTGGCAGGATGACAGCAGAGAAGCCAAAGAAGCGCAGGATTGAAGAGCTGCTGTTTTTCTTACAAAACACACGATCAAGTGTCAAGTGCCAACATGCCCTTCTGGAAGGCAGCAAACCCAAGCTGGGTGCCCGTTCAGGGATGTAGAATCCTCCTCCAGGCAGAGGACAGCTCTTTTAGCTCCTCTAGGTCTCTCTTCAGCTGTTATTAACGTGTGGGCATCTCACCTGGGCATGCAGAGCTGCTGCTGTCAGGTGCGGGGCCCTAAGCGACATTTTCCCGATGCTCCGCACGTGTGACCGCAGGACAGCACTGCCACACAACAACTGAATTAACCTGCTCTGCTCAAGCACTGATAAGGGCCATATGGAACAAGCCTGCCTTTATCTCTGACCTCTCGGTGCTGAAGTAGCTATAACAAAGGAAAGAGAGAGATGGCTACAGCAGCACAAATAACAAATATTAAACTGCCCTGTATCACATGAGACCTATCACAGCTTTCACCAACGAGATTCCTTAAACGCAACACATATACAAACTGCATTTTCAACAGAGCAAAACCAGTTCTACTGTTATTCTAGCAAGAGCAATGGCAATCACTGCTGCGGGGACCGCACCGTGCTCTAAAGCAGGAACACTGATTCCCTCTGAGCTGGACAGCCTTGCACCGGCAGCGGCTCGGCGGCCAGCACGGGGAGGAGTTACCCGGTGCCGAAGATGGGTGCATGTGGGTGCCCGGAGCCGGCGGAACACCCGTCCGCCCGCCCTCACCTTGCCGCTGGGCGCCATCGCGCTGGTGCCGGGACGCGGTGCGCCGCGCTCAGCGCTCCGGCCGCCGCTGCGCGCCTCCCGCCCCGCGTCCCCCCGGGAACACGGCGGCGGCGCCTCGCGTTCCGCGGNATCTTTCTCCTCAGGGCTCCCCTCCAGCCCTCCCTCAGAGTGCTACATCTCGCAGGCGCGGTTGTTATTTTGGCCATAGTTCGAGCAGGGCGTAGCCAAGCACAGCTCGAGGTGGGTGGGCTGGGGTCGCTGAGGAGAGGCGGTGGCAGGCCGGGTGTCAGAGGCTCTTCTGTCCGGTCCTAGAGCACCTCCCGGTTCCCCCGTCGTGATGTAACCCCGGCTGTCAGCCCAGCCCCACACAGCCGCTCACGGATCCCCCACCAGCAGCACTGCGGAGACAATCGGAAAGGCTAAAGCTGGAAAATTCGCGGCTTGAGATAACGACAGTTTAATAACAAAAGCAAGAGTCATGCACACAAGCAAAGCAAACCAAGGTATTAATTCACTGCTTCCCCAGGACAAGCAGGTGTTCAGGACAGCAGGGCCCCATCATCTGTAATGGTGACTTGGGAAGACAAATTCCATCACTCCAAACATCCCCCCTTCCTCCTCCCTTTATATACTATGATGTTATATGGTCTGGAGTATCCCTTTGGTCAGCTGGGGTCACCTGTCCCCACTGTGTCACCCCCAACTCTTGCCAATGTGGCCATACAAAAAGCAGAAAAGGCCTTGGCTCTGTAAGCCCTACTCAGCAATAACAAAAATACTTCTATATTATCAACCCCATGTTCAGTGCAAACTCAAAACACATCCCCACAACTGCTGTGAAGAAAATTAACTCCACCCCAGCCAAACCCAGCACATACCCAAGAGGGGCTGCTCCAAGGGTCTCCAGCCTCCTCTTCATGGTACCCCAGAATCCCACAGGACACAGCCTGCTGGCAAGCAGCCATTCCCCTTCACCACCAGGACAGGGATTTCAGCTGTCTGAAGCATCCCAAAAGTTGCATACTGCCCATGAATCACCAGTGGATCAGAATTGTTTCATTAAACACTGGCACAATACTAGCCTTCTCCCACCATTAACAACTACCTCCAGAGTGTTTGATCAAACTGGAACCCATTGATTTTAAGAAGTCCTAGTAGAATAGATGCTATATCAGATGTATCTTGGTGCCCATTGGCTATTAAATCATTAGAGATGTATGAGAATACAAATATTTCATCACACGTATTAAGTACTTCTTGTTCTGCATTACCTTCCCTGTATCCTTTGAGGATATCATTATCAATGTCTTTCACTTCTAGGTATATCTCAGAACCCAAATATTATCTATAATTATTCTCAAAACAGAGCTCAAAGTGGTGATGCTAGTATAGCTACAAAAGAGTAAATCTCACACGAACACTTCAAAAATCTTCTACCAGAAGACGACCCTACAAACACAAGTGTTTCCTCTTTATACTGAGTGATGTCTGAAGACAAAAATCCCCTTTCCCTCCTTACTGCATTGCCGTGCTTTGGGAATACTGGTAATTGAGGAATTCTCTCTTCAAAGCACTTTGTATATCAAAGGAACAGAGCAGCTTGGCAATGTGACAAACATTTTAGGGAAAACCTGCAGACAAAAAACTCCAGTCAGCTACTGCCAGAGAAAATCTTGCATAGTCTTCCTGAGTGTCTCTAAGGAGATTTCAGATTAATCAGCCAAGGAAATCAGGCTGCTTACTATCATTATTATTATTCCCGATGTTATCTTAGTCCAAAAGACCCCCTTTGGGCTCATGACCAGGCAAACCCCACTCCAGCTGATTTCCAACATAGCTTGAATTCTAGGCACAAGACAGGAGCTGTGCACACACATGAGGGAAGAACAGAGGAAAAAGAACTCATCCCTTTCATCAGCAATAGCTTTTCACACACCAGGAGAAAAACATTTTGCAAGGCATCATGATCAATGAACGTTTTATTTTTATGCTGGGGTCGGAAAGTGAAAGCCCAGCCCTGACTGCTGGAACAGAATAGTGACATAAACCCCTTCTCTGTGAATCCTAGATTTGACGTGAAAGCTGAATCCCAGGCTTTGGTCCAAGCTGTTGCACTAGAGCTGTAATTGCAAACATTACTCAGGGAAACCCAATTTGGGTCAGAACTGGGAGTCTGATTGCAGGAGGTTTGTATGCCCAGCCCAGGCACCAGCATCCTATTTCCTTATGAAGTCTGAGTAAAACTAAAGGCACCTACAACCATGAAACTTCATCTGTGGTATTCCTATCCTTTAGTTCTCAGCCTGACCTAAATGGGGGCTTTTAGGTCTCTGGCAAAATACACAAACAATAAACCCAAACATTTCCACTTCACACCTTCATGCTGCCAGATTTCTTCAGAGCTGTTTCCACCATTCAAAGGAAAACTGGCTAATCATTCCTGAAACAAACCTTAATCCACATTTCCTTTTTCTTTGCAAGTCTGAAGAGAGCTCCCTTATCAGTAATCATCAGATCTGACTAATGAACTCCATCTGGGGGCACTGGGACTTTGTTAGCCTGGATGAAGATTTGAGAATCTCTGCTTGTAAAAGCATGCAAAAAAAAAGTCTGTAATTAATTGTCCATTTCTATTGTATAGAATGTCAGTCTCTGGGTATAAATAATAAATATGTGATGTCTCAGAGGACTCAGGATCCAGGGTGATCAGCTGTAATCTCATTCTCACTAAAGTGAGACCCACCTCAGTGTCAGTGAGGTTCTCACTCATTGCTCTGCTCATTCCTTTTTTTGGTTAATTCCCCCCCCGCCCCCGCAAAAGCAAGCCTGGATTTAATAAGCACACTCTTGGGAAGCTGCTTTGTGCTTAACTTCACTCAATGCCTTTACAAGGCAGCAAGGAAAATGGCTTCCCTGGTTTTTTACAAGAAGGAATGTATTACCCAGAGAGTTATAGCTGAGACCCAGCTGCTTATGGCATCTCTGAGCAAATGTAAATGGCTTAAATATAAAAGTAGCGAGATGACTTGGCTTTTTCTCCCTTTTTACCCACAGGGTAAAACTTTGGATAAATGCCCAGTGGAAAGATGAATACCATAGCCAGCTGGGATCTAGCCCAAGTTTTATTGAAATGGATACACGAAGCAGAATTTTCTACAGAAAAATAGATTTAACTTTGCAATCATTACCTATTCTTTGCCTGGTATAATACATAAAATTGGGTGCTAACTGCAAACTGAGAAATTATGAACTGAGTTTTCTACAGATAAACAAAGCGGGGCAAACACAATCAGCGGCACCAATCAGCTTTGTATTTCCACCAGCACGAGCTTGGCAGCAAGCTGGAAGACAAAGTAGATGGGAAATTGGCACCCAAAACAAAGCAGAGCTTGGAAGCACATCTGTTAGCATCCTCCTGCGTTGGGCTTTGTGAGGTGCACAGTTGTCTTCTCCCAAGAAGTCTTTCCAAACACCTGTTTGAAAGCACATGTCAAAACTGTGATGCAGGCTAACACTAGTATTTATTATGTCTGTTTAGTGATTTCTGATGGCCCTTCCCAAGGGATGCAAGCCTAACTCACAGTATTTGTTTAGTTGCTTCTGTGGAATACACCTGCAGGGAAAAATCTCAAAGATCCACTCTCTAAAGCAAAACTGGTCTTTGGCTTTGAGGTTCAGCTGTAAATCCATAGGGCTTGTTCTCTGTCCATAACTCAAAAACATTTGGCTCATTAGAAAGTTGTGCCTTTAATAAACTGAAAAATAACATCTAAAAAATTCTTTGGGGGATTTACAAGTTTTTATGTTGGTCTACCTCTTCTATCCATTTTCAGTTTAGTTCATGCAATGCAAAGAAATTAGTCTATTCAGAAACAAAGACATTACTGCAGTAGGAAAATTAGCAAAATAGGAAAGATTATACCACACCATCCAACCTTGTCTGAAAACACAAGAGAAAAACAGGAAGGGGAGGTAATGAGTAAGGAGAGTGTATTGACTCAGGATGTGTTCTGCAGAGCACATTCCAGCTCAGCGGCTCCTGAATAGTGGCAAATGGGCAGATCACAGCTGATAAACTACTTCAAAGCAGCACAGCCAGAACCCCTAATCCCATAGCAATGCAGAGGAGAAATGGCCCTTCAAATCCTTCTGCATGGAACTGAGAGGCTCCATGTTTGTAGCTCTTCTCCCAAAAGGGTGTCACTGCTCCTTTTCCTCCTCACTGCGCACCTCCCCAGCTGCTGAATTTACAGCTTCCTCTTTCCTTTTTCCAGATTATGCAGTGATTACACATTTCTCAGGCAGAAGAAACATGTCTTCCACTGGCTGTCATACACCAGCAGAGGCCTTATCAATTGCTACAGAGAGGGAAAGCATGATATTACAGGCCAACAGTGTTTACAGCCCATTTTCCCCCATGTGGTTTTTACCTTTTCCACACTATCATGGAGTCACACTTGAGAATCACACTCTTCTGTAGCCTGCATGTACTGTCCTGCAGAATTGCTGCCCATCCAGTAGTTCTTCCATCTGCTTTTTTTTATTCACAATGAACTGAATAGCACATACATCTAACAAGTTGAATCCTAGTTTCTTTCCTCTTTCAA
Organism: Rhabdornis inornatus; assembly: GCA_013397075.1. Lineage (NCBI taxonomy): Eukaryota > Metazoa > Chordata > Aves > Passeriformes > Rhabdornithidae > Rhabdornis > Rhabdornis inornatus. The sequence continues at coordinate 1,770,466 of VWZS01006282.1, read as the reverse complement.
TCCATTTATGAAATTTCAATGACAATTTTTTTAGCTCTGATCTTCTCAGCCTTCTCAGATGGTGCTTGCCATCCTCCTCATTTTGGTGACATTTCCAGATTTCTTAGGAACTATTTTGTCTTCAGCCAGGTCATGAAAGGACATCGCACAGACCAAGGTGGCCAGTCCTGGGAATAACCACTAGGAACAACTTAAGATAGATCACTCTACCTGCTTTTGCAGCTATGTTGTCATACACCAAAATGCGCAACACTTCCCAGCCTGCACAGGAGAATGTAATTTAAAACAGCATCAAAACCTTACTAAAATAAAAAAGGAAATAAAGAAGGTGGAAGAACAATTTAACAACATTTGTCCTTAAACCCTGCCCCTCCAGCTTTCCTTTTACTTTTTATGTTCTGAGCACCTACTAAAGGTTTAATTATTTGCTATACTACTTTCCACTATCTGGACCACAACGAGCCTCCCATTCCATGACATCTTTGCCCTCTCTCATCCCTTTTCAAAGAAGATGCTATATTTATAATCTCACACATGATTTTCAAGGGAAATTATTAAAGCTTGCTTTGGCCAGTTTTATATTTGCCTTGGATAGAATTCGCCTGGCTCAACTCATTTGAAAACATCTCCGCTGTTTAAGCACGCTCTGACATTTCCTGTTTTATCTCTAATCACTTTTTGCTGCTGATGTTAATTGTGTTGCTGCCTGATTGCAGATGACCTTTGTAAATGGACAGTCTTCCATAGCTGTCAATTATTTAATTAGCTCAACAGGCAGAAGCATGTGCTGTGGGTCTAAAGGTTTCATCCCAGCTGAATCTCATGTAACTGTCAGGAGGAGTCTATTTAATGTAATTTCATTTTCTTTATTTATTTGTTTTTCTGTAAGAAGTGAAGAGAACATTAAAGTTGTAAAAGTCCAGCTCCAAAATAACAAGAATTTCTGACATTAAAGTTTCTTTTCCAACCTTAACGAAGTATTTCTCTACACTGTGATACAGATTCAACTACAGGACCAGGTACTTTTTGTCCGGCAATACCATAGTCTATTTGAATACATATTGGGATAAAGTTAGGGGTGTGGTCTAAAGAAGTGATGAGACTCCTGTCTCATTTGTTACAAAAATTAGGATACAGAGAGTGAAAGGGGAAACTTATATGATTATGATAACTAAATGGCATTTTAAGAATTAAACTCTGTTTTTGTTCAGCAGATTGCCTGTAAACTCATCTATGTATAACTTGAACAAAGTCTTTCACTAGTAAGCACTGGTTGTGTGAATCACATTTTCTTAGTGCTCAGTTTGAGATAAGTCAGATCTGCATAAGTGTTGAGCTCTCATGGCTGTTTGTGAATGGAGCTTCATTTTCAAAACAGAAAATGCCTCATTATTCTAAATGTTCAAAAAAACCTCAGCTGCAAGGGGCAGCTCAGAAGGGCACTGAGTTTTCTTAGACTTTTGTATCTTTTAAAGTATTGTGCCTTTATTGCCACATATTAGTTTATCAGCATTTATGTCACATGCTATTGGAGAAAAAACCCCAAAAGTATTTTTGAGAAGAACATATATGTTACAGTGGCATGTATTATTGAGAGATTGCTTTGTGCAATCTGTGAAAATGGGATTTGACCACACTTTCAAATATAAGGGCAAACCAAAATGCTGTATTTGCTTCTCATTAAACATTCTCTTATGGCCCACTATATAATAAGCCTGGCAAGCCAGAGAAAGAGCAGCATGAACTCCTGAGGATGAAGATTGTTCCAGATTGCTACCTACAAGAAACAGGAAGGGAGAGAAGGATTAGTTTTATATTTATATATTAAAAATTAGCATGACATAAAGTCTTAGTATTTCCATTACAATTTCATGGTGCGTAGACCTCTCCGGATGCATTTCTAAAGCAGAGAAATCTACTGCAGTGGCCTCATCCCCATTTTTCAGTTCAGCCACGGGAGGGCAACGTGATCCCAGACACCAGGCAGAGGCAGCCCTGCAGCCTGCAGGCGCAGGGAGCGTCATCCAGCGAGCACTGCCGGAGTGCAGAGGAATTTCTGCACGAGTCTGGCAGAAATTAGGCAATAACAGCAGCAAGAAAACATACTCTCTTACATTTTACCTTTTGAGGAGGAAGATTTTAAAATTTCTTTTTACTTCTAAAATCTGTGTTTCTGTTTAGGATTGCTTCACGAGTTCTAAATCCGTGGATTAGCCAAAGGATTTCTGCAGGCAGTGAGTGATGCAAGGGCCACTCAGCCTGGTATCACGAGGCGAAATATTTCCCACTGCTAAATAACTGAAAAGCCCCAGACGTGTGTCTGCACTGGAAACAACTCTGGCAGACTTTTCTGGATTAGTTGTTAAATCTGTTACAACGAATTACTTGTTTATTACATTTTATAGGACTATTTGCCGTGTAGGGTCTGATTTTCTTTCAAAAAAATAGAAATAGTTAGGCTCAACTGAGCTCCAGAGCAGCTGGGTTCCTGGAGAAGACCAGAGAGGGATCATGGCAGGTACATTTGCTTTGGGGAAAGCAACAACCCAGCAAAGAGTATCAAATACTGTTTGGAAAAAAAGGTAAAGACAGTATTTTATTAAGACGTAGTAAGTATCAGGTGGTTGTTGCTGTTTCAGATGGGGTTGTCGCAGAAGCAGAATCTCATCCATCTTGTTCTCCACGTGCCCTTTGTTTCGCAGTCCTTATCACAGCGCTGCCTGTGCGCTGTCTTTGCCGGCAGCCATTAGCAATCCAGCTGTGTTTGCAGGGGCTCTGGAAAGTGCTTTCATGCAGCAGATTGTTCAGGACGAGCTAGATGGGATTTGCTTAGCAGATGCACAAGGATAAGCCTTTAGTATCCTCCTCTTTAGTTTCATCCTGTCCTCACCAGCATCGTGCATGTTTGCATGCACACGTGCTGGCTAATAATCTAATTTAATCCTCACAGTACAGGATTTTGTTCCTTATCTATTCAGCCGTGGGAAGGGGTGAGGAGCCTTCAGCTGCCAAACAAGGCTCTTTCTGAGCTGAAAGGATCCCATTTTAAATTTCTATCTGTTTGCCTGCACCTGGAAGCAGATTGAAATCAGACTGAAAGGATGAAATTTTGGATCTTTTGAAAAATATTGTCTTTAATTGCACTTTCAAAATGGAGCATTGTAGCATTGAGGAGGGGACGTCACATTTTAAATCTTTTCATTCTTGTGAGTTTCCAGTTTGCACAGCTTTGGGGGAACAAAGCAGGAATGTGAAGGAGGGAGCTTATATTTGAGAGGAAAGAAATGATTCGGTTTGGTTTCTATTTGTGTAAATTGATGCTAACCCATTACACTAGCAGATACATGACAGTGTCAGATATAGAGGCAGGGGAAGAATAATTTCAAGTTTTCCCTGTCAATTATTTTAAACACAAATTCCTTGGAGGGGAGTCATCAAGATGACAATGATTTCTGCAAGTTTTCTGTTCTAGACATTCAAGACAGACATTATTTTTTTTATAGCTTTCTTTTGAAATAAGTGGCAAATTTAGCCATCAAAACAGACTTGGTTTTAGGGTAGAACTGGATCCTCAGAGCAACCCCGCTGTAATCATGGGGCTGGCTGAAGTCACCACCGTGACATGAAACTTTTGCATTGGAGCCTGTTTCAATATTAGTCCATCACGCCAGCAGTGTTTAATCACATTAGAGAAAAGCCAGTACTTTAATCACTGTGAGTCACTGAAGGCAGCTCTACCAACACATATTTGGAGAGAACCGAGATACCATTTAGCAGTGACACTATGTGTGCCTTGGGATGATACTGCTCATTATATTAAATATTTCACTTTTTCTTTACTACATGCAGATACTACGAATTATTTCTGCTCCTTTCTTAGGTCAAAGAGGACCTCATTTGAATAAATTAATGAAGGTTAAAATTGCTTGTGTTTATTAATTCTGCATGCCATTTTACGTGGATAAAGTGTTAAGGAAAATCTCCATTATCATGGAAGGATATTCTAGTAATTGCCTGTAATTATAAGGGCATCTCACTATAAATACATTTAAGTACATCATTAGAAACTGACACTTCCATACTTCAGGAAAAGAATGTATTTTAGAAAGACTGAATAAAAGGCATGCTCTCCTCAGGCTGACTACCCCAGGAGCTGTTGGATTCATGCCCAGCACTGACTATAAAGGCCACTCAGTTTATTTATGATATTTGGGGTGTTCAGATCACAACTGCAGGTTATGCAGATAATCAGGCTAGAATAAATTAAGCTATACTTGTGTTATATCCTAATGAGCCAATTTGCTGGTATTTTGTAGTAGAAATAATTGATTCTCTTACCTTATCACTGTAGGAGCAGGAAGAATTTGGAATATATACGAAGATAGTCAAAAGCACCTTCAAATTCATTGGTCTTAATATACATTACTACTGCAGGAACTTGTAATAAACCATGCTCTGGGGGAACATGTTGCCTGGGAGGTGGGGGATTTATCCTGTTTGCTGGCAGAACATGCTATCAAAATCAGTAGTTATCCTTTTCTATCTCGTGAAGCTAGGTTTCCACCTGGAATAAATGGCTGGGAAAAGGAGCCCTATGACAAGGAGATCAAATCTAAGATTTGTATCTTAAGGGGCTCCAGGTCAAATTCATCCATAGCATATCTAATTTCAATGATACAAATCACAATGGATTTTTAGCTGCTGCACTCTGGGAGTAAGGTTTTGTTTTAGCACACTAAAAGCAAGGACTTTTTTTAACATAGGGAAAAATACATTGTTGGCCTGACTCATGCATTCTCTGTATTTTAATGCATTCTCACAGACTTCAGCTACCGTGTAATGATATGAAATTAGGAGAACTGAAAGTTAATGGAACTGGGTGACCAGGGGAGATACCTGACAGACCCTCAAGCCTTGTTTCTCTGGACCGCTTGTTTGCATGCAGTCACACTTCACCTGTTATGTGGAAGGATGCTTAGGGGGCTTTTTGAACCCCCTGGTAATTTACCTGGACCTAACACACAACCACAAGCCCTCCCTCATCATTAAGTGGCTGCCTGTTGGAAGAGAAATCATGCTTTAGTAGTTAAGACAAGCAAACACAATGTCTATTTTAATTCACAAATTAATTGAAAAGTTATGTTTCCAAGTGGACAAGTGGATTAGCCTCCTGAATCTGAGTCAATGATTCAACTTCTCTCTCTTTTTTTTTTTTTAAGTTCCCTTTTCCATTCAGGGAATAAATGTGCATGGACTAATCTAGGGATGAAAACACATTAATACAAGTGCCTCTACATTGCCAAGTGCTTGGAAAGAAGCAAGGAGGGCACTGATCCCATAGATAATTCACTGCCTGGGACAAAAAGGGGTTGCATAAACGTTGAGCCAAATTGTGTCCATCACAGGGCAGAACTGTGGGCTGTGCATCCTTATTTTCTCTCTGTAATGCTAGTGTAATTGCATGCTTCAGTGTGCAAGAGCACATTGGAGTGGCTTTTTATAGCTAGTGGTTGCAGCTCCTAAAAGGCACATGTGGGGGGTGGTTACAAGGATCCATGGTGCAACCTCTGCTGATAATCTTAGCAAGGAATTGCAGGATCCTGGCCTTAGGATTCAAAGCACTGGCCGGAGGGACTAGAAAGGTAAATTTGATGGACTCACTGTGGATAAAAGCACATTCAAAAGCTGTTATTGTTTCAGTCCTCAAAGAAACTGAATGGAGTGGGTAAGTCAGCAGGCAGAATGAGCACCTTCTCTCCTCCTGGTGAGATACATGGTGCAGTCACACAGGTGTGCTTTGCCTGATGCAAAGATCTTCCATAGAAGTCTCACTGATAACCATTATCTTATAAAATGATTACCTTACACCTCAGAAGTGAGAACTACAAAGGCTAATGAGCTAATTCTCTGGGCCCGCTGCCTCCATCTCACCCTGTCACACCAGGAAGCTGAGTGTCCTTCATTATGTTCTTCACTGGAGGTAGGAAGTCCTTAACATATATCTGCCACATAAGGAATTCCGCTCCCTTGGCCGTGTTTGCAGCAGGCATCAAACCAAAAGCACCTTCCTGCTATTTCCAGCTGTTGTACTTCCAGTTTGAGGGAATCACTTGCAGGTAGCTTTTTGGCTCAAAGAACTGTTTTACTAAAGCTGTGCTAGCCCACAGCTAGGAATTTCATTTGGGTTTTCTAAGATCCATCTCTCCTTCTCAGAAGAAAGAAGATTTCAAGTAAGTGTCTTCCCTGTGCCAGCAAGAGGCTAGGGCTGTAATAAGACTATGTGGGAGACATGTGGTTGTTTAATATGTACACACCTTGAAGAACTGTACTGGTGGATTCTCCTTTGACTTATCTGAGACATGCCTGAAGTACCCAGGGGTTGTAAGAAATCTTGCCAGCACAGCTGTAGAAAGCAGCTCCAAGTCACAGACACACAAACCATGTTTGCAGAGTTAAAAGTACTTCCTGTTTTGGTATGGAAGTGTATAGATCCTTATAGCTAAAGCTAAACAGATACCCAATTAACAAAATTAAAAGTTTTCATTTGTGAGCTATGAAGTAAAAACAAAGAGCTCAGGCCCCAGAGATATATGACAATTCTGGATAGGCACTGTTTAACAAGGGGTAGGATTTAGACCCATTTCAGACACACTTTAAAGTGGATATTCAAATACAATGAATTCTAATCAATTATCAGCATAGAATGACTGTGTCTGTCCCACAGCAGTGATTTTAACACAAAGTCAAACAGAAGCATGAAAGCAACACTCCTGTAAAGCCACAGATATCTTTATTCTCCACCCAGGCCAGCAAGGATGGGAAAGGGGAATGCAATTAAAATTAACAATCAGCAAACAGTATCTTTACTTAAAAAAAACCAAACATCCAGACTAGAGCAGCCAGAAACACACTCAACAATCAGAGTAACTGGAATTCCCTGCAGTTTGACAGTGGCACAAAAGCAGAAATTACTTATGACTTTCTGAAAATGGGGTAGAACAAGACAAAAACTTGTGCTTTTTTCTATTACAACAATTGATAATTATTATATATTTTGCAACAGGCAAACTGCTACAGAGGATAGTGGTCAAGAGAGAAAGTTATCCAGTTGTTTAGAGAAAAGTCTGAATTCAACTTTTACAAATAGCACCAGAACTAACTCCAAGCTTAAAATAGCCCCCACCAAAATCAATGACAGAATGCCTTGAATTTAGCAGGAGCCAATGCAAGCTTAGGTAAGTGTAAAGAAGTAGAAAACACATGATGGATTTTCCCAGGATGGTCCCCAAAATGTGACCTCCAAACCCAGAAGCACAGCTGCCACTGCAGAAGGAGGGTACCATGACTCCTTTGATGCTCCTTTGTGTCTACGTAGCAGTAAGAGGCACAGATTTGGTTTTGTCTCCACTCCAGCGGGCTGTTAGCAATCCTGAAAGCAAATCCTGCAGCTCAGCAGACATTTCACATGCATGTATTCTGTAATGAGCTGGTATTTATCATTCAAGCCCTCTGTAAGCTGAAAGCTCTTTGTGCTACTGACCCCAGTCTTTCGTCTAGCCTTGAACAGCTGCTGTTTGGCAGTGACAGCTGAATTGGGTTTTCTCCTTCTGCAGCAATGCACACTTGCCAGCCATCCTTTCCCCAAACTTGTCTGCTGCATGTTGGGGCCAAGATACACAATTCACTCCTTTCATGCCAGCAGTATCCCTTTAGGCAAAGTGTGAGAAAACTTGCCAGTGGACCTTCCTTTTCCTTAATGCTTGTTAAGCATCACTTATTCCAATCCTCCAGCCATGTGGGAGCCTGAAATTTCCATGTGGAGCAGTATTAAGCAGAGTGGCTGCACTGGGTCACTACAGACTGCCAGCACTGGCATGGCTTATCCTCAGCACCTCCATTAATTCAGAGGCATATCAGCCTGCCTGACTGGAACAGGCCTGTGAAAGGCATTCCACTGCTTGAACCAGTCCCAGGCATATGTCAGCCTCCTTTGAATCCCACTAAACTATCTGGCATTGTCACACAGATTGGGGTCTATTTTTTCCTTTCTGGGAAGTTGGTAATTGTTTTGAAAGATTTCAACAGTAAAAAATTATAGTAGGAAGCAACAAACACAGCCTGACTCTACCTGTGCCCAGGGAGCACCACTGCTTTCTCAGTTAAGTGTGGGGCCAAGACTGCTCTTGATATTTGGCTTGTGCATTATTCACTGTTAAGCCTTAGCCAATGCTAAGAGGCTCCTTTGACCTCCCAGGGACCAAGGATGCAGCAGGAACTACTTATTTCTCAGTGTCAGGACTAGAGGATCAGATGGACTTGTTTATATATCACCAGTTCCCAAATGTTCTAACCAGGACAGTCAGTGTAGTCTTGAGCTCAACCTTAAAATGCAACACAAAGCATTAGTTTCTGTGAAATCCAGCTTATGAATTCTTCTTTTTACCATCCTAAATAGGGAGACTGGGGAAGTGAGACACATACAGAGACAGGAGTGACTGCAGCTGACAGACTGCATGCCACGACTTACCTACCTACATGCATGCAAATGGTGGGCTCCTCTGGCTTGGGGTTCACAGACTTTCCAGCAGCACCAACTTAACTGGAGCACTGAGAAAATTAACCATGTTTCATATGTGTTACTCAGCCCCCATTAGAATCTGCTATACCTCTCTTTTATTTTGCTCATCTCCTTCTTAGGCCAAAACCCCAATAGCTGATCGAGAAAAAAGAACTCTTCTGCTAGTCATTTTTTAAAGAGACAATTAAAATTTCTCCTGCCTATGGTGGCCACACCCTGGTCAGGGAACCTACTCTGATGCCATGAAAAATCCAAAAAGGAGGGAAATCCATTATGAAAATGAGACAGGAGGGGAGGAGGATGTATGATCCATTGGTCTTCCATATAATTAACCAGGAAGATGGATGAGGTGGGGAAGGCGACACAGATTTCCAGAGCTGAGGCACAGATAGACATGAACTCCTGGACTCCCCTATTCTGAAAGAGGAGGTCCAATAACATTTCCATAAGAGTAACCTGAAAACCAGAATAACTTATTTCAGAGCCCTTCATATCCCAAGCACCTTCAACTCCAGCTCCCTAAATCCAGGTGCTGCAAGTCCACACCTGCATTGCAGTGAGATGTAAATGGATTGCCCCTTCTTTTAGGGCAGGCACCTCCTTAGAGCAGGTGTTTCCTCCCTATATTGCAACTGTTTGCACTGCACACTGTGTATGACTCCTGTAGATCCTTCCTCCCTAGCAGTGCACATATCAAGAGATCCACTGCAGGTCTGTTCCAAGCACTATCTGAGCACCTGCAGCCACTTCAGGGTTCTTGGTGACAGCCCCACCAGGCCCTCCCACATAGCATTACAAAGCAAGCCCTGCTCCTCCATTGTGTGATGGGGCTGTTTCGGGTCAGTGTAGAACTCACTTGCCTTTGCTGGCAGCTGTGCTGTCCTGTCCCACTATTGCAGTGGTCTGTGACACTGGACTCTGACAGTGTCTAAGCAGTCAGCCTGTATAAGTTAGCTGCTCTTGTTGGAAGGACTGAGAAAGAACCCTTTCTAAGAAAACTGCAGAACATCACCCATTTTGCAATTTAGCCTTCACGTCTGAATGGGTTCCTGTCTCTTGAAGTTCAACCCCCGAGCAGAGACTTTTCACTGTATCCTAGGCCACTACTGTATCCTATTGCTGAAAAGTAACGTCTACCTTGACAGAAGTGAACTTTTCATAATATATCTCTGCTACTCCACAACCAGCCAGAGCCCTGCAGACCTGGATTTTCTAATGATTCCCAGAAGATGTAATTAGCTACAACACATGACAAATCCTTGGAAAGCCATGCACCTCCCCACCCAGAGCATGTGAAGCTAGCATTCTTGCCTTCTGTGACATTTAAAGAGGACTCTCAGCCCAATATTTTATTCATTAAGTTTGTGTTTAAATATATATATATTAAAAAAAAACCAGTGTGTTATTTTCTAGGTGAGAACACTCGCATATGACCAAAATAGCCATCCAGAACAAAGGCTCAGACTGCTGAGGTCTCAACCCCCTGTGCAGAGCTCTTGCCAGAGAGACTACCTGAGATATTGTCAGAATCAAGCAGCTCGACAATGCTGTATGGAGAACAATCTTCCAAGCCCAGCTTGCTGCAGAGCCAGCCACAGAATCCTTTCTCCATATCCCTGACAGCACGCCACCAGTACCCAAAGGACCATGCTACCTGGGCTACAGCTGAATACAGGCCTAGGGAGAAAGAAACAACCATAATTATAATTGGGTAGAAGATAATCAAAAAGGGACAAAAGGTGATTTTGTGCCAGAAGGTCCTCTCTTCATTGTACACCAAGAAGATGTTGTACCATGTAATGGTTCCATAGTAGAATGAAACCACGAAAGACACTATAAAAATGAAGGGGAGGCAGATGATGGTCCAGAGGACAATGTGGGGGCCTCTGTCTAACCCAACATCACATTTCTTCTTCTTCTCAGGTACATCTTCTTTAGGAGGTTCCTTTGACTTAGCCAGTTCCTGCAGCTCTTTATCTGTTAGTGTGACGTGGATGTCCACCATCTGACCCTTCTTCTTTCCCCTGGTGATTGTTCCAGTCAAAGTGACATATCGGCTGTCTAAAGGCATGTTCCAGACACCTACAACACAGATAAACTCATCTACATCAGATTTATTTTCTGTACAAAGTATTTTGTGTAAACCCTCCAAGACCCCAAAGACAATTAGATAGTGCATATGGAGTTACAGTTAAAATCAAATTTTAAAAGATGGAAGGCAAGAAGCAATGCAGTATGAAGAAAATTACCACAGAAGAAAATGGAAGAAGAGCTAATGAGGAGAAATACAGGAATTCCAAAATCACAAGGGAAAAAACTCCAGTATCTCCACTAGGGATAATATATGAATGGAAAATGCTGCAAGAGTATAGGAGAATGAGATGAGACAGAGTAACTCAATTGAAAATGGAATGCCTGTTTTCCCTGTTTACTTCATGGATTTATTCCTGAACAGCGTGGACACTTAGGATGAATTAGATAAATACCACTGAGACTCTTGTTTTGGAATAAGCACATCCACACATGGAATTATACCTGAATAGCTAGTATTTCACTTTATATCTGCATTGTATCTCAATCCAAAATAATTTTTGAAGTTTAGAAAAACTTAAAAAAACTGTCATAAAATTACATTTGCATTTTAAGAAATCAGTAGAGGCACCAAATTGGACAGTGCTGGTATATGTGTTAAAGTTACAAAGGGAATGCCTTAGCTTTCAAGTGACATTGGTCACATAGGATTGGCCATGCAGTGGTTGATACTGGCTATAAACTACTCTTTGGGGCTATGGTATATTTCCTCCTGGTCTTAATTCTGACTAGCTTGGAAGAAGGTCTTCAGAAACTCTTAAAGAGAGGCTGAGCAGCTTGAAGTGCTCCACAGAAGTAGGAAGGCAGTGGGCAAGTAATGAGGATAGGGCCTGGAATCATGGGGGAATCTGGTGTATCTGGTGGACCAGGAGCATTTAAACCCCTCTCAGCCTGCTCTGCTGACTCACAGCCACAGGACCTGCCTTCCACACTTCTTCCCAGCAAGGATACTCAAGACAGATAGCAGAAGTGAAAGTGACTCAAAGATGCCCCATGATGACCTTTCCAAATAATCACCCTGCAAGAGGAAGCTGTGCTGAGAGTATGCAAACAGAAGGCAGCAGTAAATCCTAGATAATGAGTTAAGTTCCCTATTGAAGGTAGAGCCACTAACTCCATCTACTTTCATCCTTTCACTTAACAGGCAACTGTTCAGGCATGGACAGTGGCTTGATCACAGCTTAGAATGACATCACTGGCTTATTGCATGCATAGCACTGCAACCAGCACATCAACCCCAACCAGCACATACATTTAAAATTAAGACTGTAGCAACAACCAAACTTTGCAAAGAACTGCAGGAGACATCCTAAATCAGCCTGTAATGCTTTCTGCTTCAGGGCATTTTCATGTATGAACTCAAGTTCTCCTTCCCTGCAGTCTTGGAGAGGGTTGGTCCCACAGTCACTTCCATTTGACCTTAGAGCATGATGGTATCAAAAAAGCTTATGTGAAGTGAGTGTTCTCAGGACTACATACCATCTGTCATAGACTGACCCAGGAACTTGGAGCCTTCCTCAGAGCTCCTCTCCCCTCCTTCTTCATCTGCCTGTTCTTCTTCCACCTTATTGTCATTCTCAGACCGATACACTATTATTGACTCGGGACGGGACTCTTTCTTCTTCTTTTTCCTCCGGTCCATAGTGGCTTCCCCATCAAAGGTGACAGTGGTTGCCACAGCCCTTCTCATTGTGCCACAGCGAGGGCTCTGGCCTCCAGACTTGCTGTCTTTCTGCACAGTCTCCTCCATCCTGCTGCTGCTCTCAGTCACCTCACCTGGCATCTTGTAGCACCTGTTTCCAATCCAACAGCACCAATCCTGCACTTAGAAGTCATTGATTAACAATGGTCCCATGGATGCTTTGTTCTGGTAAGATGTCCCACTGCTGGTATCCAAACTATGCACTCCATTCCCAGCCTAAAATGAGAGAGAAGGCTGAAAAAGTGTCTTAGCAAGCAGAAAAGATTGGCAGAATTTTCCTAAAAAGGGTTACTTTCAACTGGTTTCAATGTCATCTGAAGATCTTTTACTGTCCTGAACATCAGTTCTCTTGCATGGATACGTTTTGTGGTATCTAATCTATCTTAATTCTTAGGGTCCAGTTTTCACTAAAACAAACCAAAGCTACTGGAAAGAGTATTAGCATATATAAGAAGGGATTAAACATAGCCAGTTTACTGGATGAATTTAACATTCCCCTGCAAACAAACAGAAGACAATAGTTTTGTCCCAAATGCATCAGAATAAAGGATTGAAACCATAGATGAAAAAGAAGTTGACTAATTTAAGGGACTGCAACAAGAACACTGTGCTTGTCCAGCATTACAAAGCTATATTGGTGCCAGCCTTTCTCATTTTCAGCGTCTAAGGATTTACTCCCCTTTGCAAGGATATTACAAAGATTAATCAAATTATATCAAAATGAGTGATGTTTCCAACTCTAACAATTTAGCAATATGTAGTGCTGCCATACTTTAAAAATACAGAATATACAGTGGATTTAAAGCAAAATTATTATTAAGATGACTTTGCTGGAGAGGGTATTGGGAACCACAGAAAATTCTTCTGATTGCGCAGAGAAAACTACACAAGTCTTCACAATTTTTTAAACGAGAATAAATTTTTGCTCCTTATTCAAGCAAAGTTAACAGCGGTATAATGTGAAACTGTCATCCATGGGAAAGCTGCCACATAATTAAACATGCATTGAGGCAGACAAATCCTGCTCCATGAATATGGAAAAAAGATTAATGATTCTCAGATTTCACAACATTTAAGGAAACTGACTATGCCAAGTATTCATGAAGCACTTAGGTACAAATTTGAATACAATACATTTTAACAATTCTGAAGAGCTCTGTTAAACATTTACATGAACATTTGTATTTAAAAGAATGGATCTGACCAATAATTAAGCTTCTACCTAGTAACTGAGTCTTTCCTTTATCAGGTAACTAAGAAACACAGGTGTCATAGTTTATAGCCTACATAATCCTGTGGAAATAGTTTTACTTGAATGAATGACAGAAAAAAGTTGAGCATTTTAAAATTTGGCAGTATGGTCCTGGTTTTTCCATAGATGTAAGATTTTGCTCGTCTGTTTTGAAATTTTGTGCAGAACTTTAGATCAACTATTTATGCCTCATAAGATCACACGATCACACTTACACACACCACACCCACACAAAACTTGTAATTGTATCACTTTAACGCCTAAGACTCTGCCCATTTGGCTCTAACAAGCCTTGAAGAATTCAACAGTTCAGATTATTTTTGTGCATTAGAGAAAATAAATCTGCCTTGGTGATCAGAAGACACATAAAATGTACTTTAAAACCCCTCAAGATTCAGCATACCCCAGAAGCCAGGCTACTTCTAAATCACTGGGCAGACAATATTTTTAGCTCTGCAGCATGGCTGCAAAGAGTCTGTTTAGATTGCCATCACACCTGCCATAAAATATTTATGCCTAAATTAGCAGACATACTGGAAAACAGAAATCCACGTAAGCTTTCATTTGTTGGGGTTTTTTTTAAATGCCTTTAGGGGTAAATGGCATGAATTTATGCTATGGAATAAACTCGCTCTGTTGTAATTTCATTCAGGAAGTACAATAGGCTCTAACATTTTTCTCTGAAAATCAGCTGTAAAACTTCATGTTTTGCATCTATAAAACCCTGAAATTACGTGACCCAGCCTAATGAGCCCTTGAGAAAACAGTGAGATTCTGCTTCCAAAAATGAAGAAAACAGGCCTGGAAACAGAGAAACCAAAAGCATCACCTCTAGAATAATCTACTAAAAGTCTGGAGACACAGAAGTTGATTAGATTCCCAAAGTTCCTGGCTGTAGTTCCATGTTCAGTCCCTACTGACTTGAGAAGGGGATGACTTACAAGTAACATTTAAAAGTAACACAAAGCTACAGGCAAATATTTGTAGTTGGGCTTTTTTGTTTTCTTAAAGTTGATCCAGATGTGGCCCTGCTTAAACTCACAGTGTTTGAGTGTTTGACATAAGCTAAATGTCAGTTCTCAGTGTGATGCCAAAGCCCAAAGGACTATGTCAGTCTTGAGTGTGTAAGGAGCAAGGTGATGTCCCTTTTTAATCTCTCACAGATAGGCACTGGCAATCTGTGTCCTGTTCCTGTGCTCACCGTGCAGGCAGAATGCTGATTAATGACCAGAAGATGCCTATGATCCCCAAGTTATTTTGCTGTATCGGATGTTCCCACCCCACTATAGCAGCTAACTATAGCTGCTGGTAACTGGTAACTCTATGAGTTACCACCACGACTAGAAACACCTCCACAGCAGGGTAATGTGAGAGTGGCAGCTCAGTTTCTCCTCTTGCTTATAAAAGGAGAGGAAATGGGCAATGGGGGACAAGCCCCTAAGAAGCACTGTTGCTGTGGCTGAGTCAAAGCCCTTGGGATAAGCAAGTGAAGGAGCCCACATTACTCTGTTTAAGGCACAAGAAGGTAAAATCTGGTATCAGTCTGTCTACATCAAAACCAAAAGCACATAGGAGATCCTTGTGACCCAGCAGAGGAGGATGCAGTGAGATAAAAAGCTGAAAGATGCAAATACAGGGCAGATGTTAGGTAGGTGTTTTAACAAAGTGGGTAGGTGTCCCTTGGTATATATCAATGGGTGATAAACTGTGATGGGAAACTTCCAAATCTGGACTGGCTATCTTGGCAAAATTGTGGTCACCTGTACTTGACCAGAAGAGGGGAAGTCCTCTGGTTTGCATTAGGGAGCAGTCAGATTGAAGATGACAAAGATCCCTCCTGATCTTATGCCTGTTCTCACAGTACGCTTATTTTTCTCTCATTGGTTTCCCAATGAAGCAGCTAGAATATCCTCTGCCAGCTGGTCTAGAACTACTGAACACAGCACTTCAAAATACCACCATGAGCCCTACATCCCACAGCAGTGCTGCTGAGTTGAACAGGTTCAAGCCTCAGTCCCATTTTTCCTGGGAATATTTTCCCTGTAGTTGCAAACAAGAAATGGGCTCTTGCAGAAATCACAGTAGTGTACAAAGAGCTTAATTTTCCTCTCTTCCTTTCCTTTACAACTTCTAAGAATAAGGCCAGCCCTCAGCACTACACAGCTGTCCACAGCATCAGTTCCTTCAGCCACACACCAAAATCTTTACCAATTAAAAGCCTTGCTTTGGAGCTGAAGCATTAACAATTGCTGTGCAGCTCATACTAGTGATGCCTCACGTGGGAGCACAGGGGCAGACAGGAATCTAATAACTATCCATGGGAGGGAAGGAAAAGAAATGGTCATATTTCATAGATAGCAAGGAGCAGTTTATTAGCCAAACAATTTGTTATTAATCTCCATATGAAAACAGATGGAGAACCCTGGGGAGGCTGCTCTGCAAAAACACTTTGTAGAGTAATTTTTAGAAGCACAGTCTTCTGTTACTATGCAGGAAAGCTACAGCTGCTTATGCTCCCTGTGACAGTAATAGTCTTTGACACACAAAACAGGAGCCTACAAGCTTGGCCTTTAGGTCAAAGGAAGCTTCTTCCACTGGTTTTCAGGGTTTGATCCTCCTGCTAACAGAAGAGAAATTATCTGGCTTGAATGCAGACGGGAAGAAAGAGCCTTCCTGCAAGCTAATAAAATCCTTGATCTTAAATCCCTGCTACAGCACAAGTAACCTTTTTATGACTGCTCAGAGCAGACATGAGAGGAAAAAATGTAGACGGTAAGCAGCAAGGAACATAAATTTTTATTTTTATAGTCACATAAAATGTACAACACATAAGAGGAACTGGCACGGCATCTTCACTCACATCATGCAGGGGTTGTCTGCAGAAACAAAAAAACAACCTGTGCTTTAGAAGCATTGTGATTTATGCAGGATGGGGAAGAGATGAAAGGAAATCTACCCCAGAGACACACCTTGAGAGAGCTTCCCAGCCACAGATCTTCTTTTGCTTGCTGCTTTTACTCCATAAACTCTGCATCCTAAATCCATGTCCACTCAAGCCCTGCCTCCGATTTTGTGCATGTGCAGGTGTGTGGTTTTGAGCATGCATGTTACCCAAATGATCTTTTCCAACCCCCAATATTTTTAAAGGAGTTATCTGCTGGCAAATTGTACACATGAAAAATAGGTGGTATTAGATGCATCCAGCTGTTCAGGACAGATCTTCCTGACACCAACCAATCGTGACAAAATGCATTGGTCTAACAAAGAACATGCAGCCCCCAGGCCCTAGAAAAACATATGAGATGACATACATAAGAAAGCACATTTAATTCACACATTATGTAGGAAAAAGGCAAATGGTAGGGCTCCCTCCACAGCTTTGGATCTGTTTTAAATACCTAAATGACATCACATTATCTTTCACATATGCATCCTCACCTGCTAAAACAGAGGATATCTGTTTCCTCTTTATTTCACGGTGAAATAGCTCAAACTAGATTGCACAGTTACTCGAAACTAGCAAATACTCAAGGCTTTGATGAATGACATATTAGACGGTGAGGCAAGAACAGCTCCTCCCTGTCAGTAACAGGGTCTGTGCAGCTTGCGGTGAGCTTGACAGGGGGATTTATCTCACTGAAAAAAATAAAATGTTATTTTTAGCCATACAGATCCTTCACCAGGTAGCTCCTTCTACAGGAAGGAATGTCTAAGGAAGGAAGGAAAAACTATCCCTCCTGGCAGTGGCTGATTTCAGACTGTATTAAGTGTCTGTATAACAACAAAGGAAAACATCTACCTTTGCCACCTCAGCAAGGTAAAAGAAAACAAACACCAAAGTTCAAAGTTCACGTCCATCCTTCCCTGCCTGCTTAATCCATAGGCTTCCAAGCACTTTCATTTCTTGGAAAGAGAAACAAGAAAAATGACCATGCTCTGGGCGTGCTTCCAAGCAGGAGCAGACTTCAAGCTGGACTGCCAAAAGCAGAGGATGGCACTGAGCACCTGAGCAGAGGGGATAACACAGTAAGATGACCCAAGTCACCAAAAACTATACAGGTGTTTGCTAGTGGAGCCCTCCATGCTCCATGCCTTCCCCTCAGGAGCAGAGGGTGCTAAAAGCTCAAACTAAAAGCGAAGGGAGGTGTGGGCAAGCAACATGATTTCTGTCGGCAAGCACTGACAAGTTTGCCCAGTCCCTCCAGTTTATCACAGGCACACAGCTCCTGCCTGTTGGCAGGTACCATTAGTGCCAACCCTGCACCACACCACGAGCCAAACCTGCTGTGGCTAGCTCAGCTGTTGACCATCACTGGAGCTGCAGCAAGACTGGACTTGCTTAGGTGTGGATTAAGGGCTTCCTGGCTCCCAAAGCCATGCTGCGTGGCTCAGAACCCCTTGCTCTCCCTTCTGTTCTTCCATGAGACACCAAACACTCGCTGACAGCATTCTACAGATACAGACAAAACACCAAAAAAAGTAGTGGAGAGATGCATTCCACAGTATCACTATACTGTTTCTAAATTACATTTTCCAGGGACATTTTTAAAGTCAAGGACACTTTACAGAGTATCTATTTTATGAATCAGTTATTTTTATTTTCCTTTGCTGTTCCATAACTTTCCAAATGTCACAGAACAATAACTGCTGTATAGGTCACTTATTACTGAAGACTGGAAGACAGCATACAAGAATATCTGAGAATTTTTATTTTTTATTAAATGGAATGCCCAATCAATTTTCTTGCATACCAACTTTTAAAAAATCCCCCAGCTGTAGTAGTCTACCTTTTTTGGAGCAAAAGCCTGAAATGCTATGTCTTGCCCTGTCTTTCCACTTATTTGAACAGACTACTAGAAGAAAGAGAAACTGTGATAAAAGACACAAAGCTTCCCACTGCCTCTACATGGATGATACCTCTTTCTTTATTTTTATCATATTATGCTAAAAATGTCAAGGAATGGCATGGGCACATTAGCCCTTGAAGAGAACCAAGGCTTTAAAAGGAGCCTGATTTGGAAATGGAAGGTTTGAAATCTTCAAAGCAAACTATGCATTTAGATATGAGTCTTGAATAAACTCAACCAAGGTCCCTAAATTTTGCAGGAAAAATTAGATTTCAACTGTAGAGGCATGCTTTCTCTGCTCCCCTGCTCTACCCCTCACTTCTGGATTTGCCAAAACAGGCCATCCTGTCAAACATCCTGTCTCCACAGCACTGCCTTTAGGCTAGGATCAAGTGTAGCATCTATTTTTATTGGAATAAGACCCAACTTGTCCTTGGTTGGGACTGGAAGATGCACTAGGAACTTGCTGCATACACAAACCAGAGTTGCATCTCCTCCCCTCCAGGCATCCAAGCAGATGCTTAGAAAACAGTAAAAAAGCAAGTAAGGAGTACATGAAAACAGAGCTTTGAGCCCCTCACCTCCCACACCACAGTGCAGAGAAAACCACCTTCTACACAGTGCTCTCAAGAAAAGGTTTAAATGCATGCTGGTCTTTTTTGACCTCTACAATAACTAGAAGCAAGGACCCTAGTTAACACCTCCGGCTCTTTTTCCTTTCTTCCTAATCAGAAGATCCCTGACTATCTCAGTCTCAGTCCCTTTCCTGCCCTGCTCTATGCTGGCAAGATCAAGAACCCAGTGCTCTACTCTGACAAAATGAGGAGAAACTACACATTGAAATACCTGCAATTAGAGAGGATGCAGTTGCAGCTGTACAGTCTAATGGAAAATACAGTCAATTGTAGATCCAGTCTGGAAAGCATTTTCTGAAAAATACCAACAACAAGCTACATATATCCTGTGGTTCTTTTTAGGCAAGATATTTGGGGGCTTCAAATCAGAGCTTTCTCTGAGTAACACCTGGCTGCAGCCCAGGAGTTGCTGGAGAGCACAACTACATAGAGAGAGAACTGGAATATACTCATGGGAGTGATTCAGGATTGTTTAATGTATTGTACAGTAAATACAATCTAGGATATTTAGACAGTATATACAGCAGCAGGACTTACTTGGCTCAGGGGAATTGTGATTGGATACAAGTGCAGATAGAGACCTGTGATGCCAGGATATTAAAAATGCAGCACTTTGAATTGCAGACCAGTGAATGCTTCAGTATCATTAGTATGGTATTAGCAGGGTGTGTGATTGTTTAGAAACTACCTATGTACCTGTTTCAAACTGTTTGATGCTGATATTCTATATCTTGCACCATTGCAAACTCTGCTTTGAGTGGGATGTCTGTCTTAGTATCCCCCCCCTTTTTTTTTTTAATCACTGGAATGAAATTCCTAGGGATAATGATAAAAGATTGTAAAATCCTGATTATCTTCTAAGGAGACTGAAATCCCCCAAGACATGTTTGAGAGTAAAGTGCCTTTCCAAAGAGAAAGTCCCTAAAAAGATGAATTGACCAGAAAGCCTGAACATCAGCTGGGGCTGACCAGAAGCAACAAAACAGAAAGGCTCTCGCTGTTGAGAGATGATGAAAGGAAAAGCAGTCTCAGGAGAGAATGTACAGAAAGGAGGTGGAAGTAGCAGGAATTTCCAAAGAGGTCGGTTGCATAGGCCTGTTGCATAATCCTGTGGAAAGGTCCAGAGAGGTAAGGACACAAACTCACGCCAGCTTTCATTTGATTTTGGCTCAATCCAAGCATTTCTTGTAATAGGTATGGGAAGGGAAGAAATTATTATTGTTACACTTCATGTGATTTTTGGTATCCCAGGAGAAGAAAATTATGAACCTGGATCACCCAGGGGTCTGGGAAAGCAGAGGCTACTGGAGTGCAAGCCTGCATTTTTCTGAAGGCTAACTAGCAGAAATCCTCTATGAGAAGCTGTCTCTAACCTGAAAATTTTATTTCTGGCACTAAGATGCTTTTCATTAAATCTCCTCTGCCCTCACCTCCTTGTGAGACTGCTGACCCCAGGGATACCTCTCACAGAGTTTGGACCCTGTGAAGGTTTCTCTCCTGTTTGGAGCCACATCTTCTCTCACATCAGGTTGGTACATAACTACTCTTGAGACCGTCCCCCTTGCCAACGTGGATTCTGAGCTATAGGACGGCACAGACAACCTGAAGGAAAGCATGCCATAAAGAATTCTGAAGGCAGTACATATCAGTGCCAGGATTTTTAAAGCATGGCAGCATACTGGACTGGCAGGTGTCATCAGCTGAATAGCTGAGCCATAGGCTGGCAAAGCACAACATGAGCTCTGGACAAAAGTAGCTTTTTCTAAAAACGCAGTTTCCTATTCATCTCAATAAATTGAACTACTTCATTCAAAGCCAAGATGCAATCTGGGAGCTCTAAAAACAGGGAATCTAGTTTTTCATCTTCAATATGTAAATAAAAAAAGTAGATGTTCAAGAATGACATATGCTAATCCTATAACTCCAAAGGAGCTAACAACTAGAAAAAACTACTGAATTTTTTTTTTGTCATTTTGACTTCTGAATGGTTGATGTTAACGAATGATGATAAGCAATAGTTATACCAAGGCAAAAAAAGTCAGATGGTTAACTTCAAAAAACAAAAATTAAGACTCCAAGGCTTTAAACACAGATTTATTTTCTTCCAAATGCAAGCTGACATATACTGAAAAACTAAATAAAAAATAAGCTGTCTAATCAGACACTATTTCCTAACACATAAAAATTCATAATCTTAACGTTAAGTTTATAGAGTAACAGCAATATGCCTTATGCTTACTGAATTTACCACTGTCCGCATGGAGTGACAGACTGACGTGTTTTAATGCTATCAATAAAAGAAAAGTAACATTCCTTTGTGATTAAGAAAGTACAAGCATATGAGGAGATTAAAATAGATTTTAGTTAATAAGATTTTCTTCCTTTCAGCTTAAATAGTTTTGAATTTTAATGACTGGGGTCAAATTGATTCACACAAAGGTAGTTTGAATGCTTGATTCAAAGGCAACCCACACAACAGTGAACAGAAGCCACTGCTTTGCTGAAAATGTCTGTAAGCATTGGTTATCCCACCTCTATTTTTTGTGGATACATTTTGTACCAGAAGGGGCTACCTTCCACTGAATGCCAAGGAAAGGATGTCTCCTTTTTCCTCCTCCTTCCTCTACAGCCTTTATGCCTTTCCCCTTTCTCCTCCCACCCATCACTCACAGAACCTTAACTCATGTGTTCAGCCCCTTATTTATGGCATTTCTGTGGCTATTGGGAAATTCCAAAAACCAATCAATATATCCTGATAGTGCTCTCCAGGAAGAACACTGAAGTCAAGGAGGTCACATGAGTAGAAAGGCCCACTGGATTTTCCTTGGAGCCATGCAGCTCAGTTGGGATGGCAGGCAGGCTGGAATATGATCTAATTCACTAGCACAGATGAGTGTTTCTCCCTGGGATTAATTAATGATTGCTCTGATATGGCCTGCCTAAGAGATGTAGGGCAGCCAGAGACAGTTAATGGGGATCTGTGAAGTCTCAGATTGTGAAAGACAATTAAAGGGAGGGATTTTTTTTTTTTGCAGTGTCACTCACGGTGCTTCACATTTTGCCTCCAGAAAGTGGAATACTTTAAACGTCAAAGTATTCTGCAAACACTGACCCACTCGAAAAGGGCAACTTCGTTTTACAGTAAGTCACCATGCAGAAATCCACCCGTCTTGGCACCCTTTTGTGAATCAATCTGGACACACTATTAACTTTTCCATGCCTTCCCTCCCATACACTTAGAAGGAGGGTATACAGCTTCCTTCGAAACACACTGAACTTCAGGATAAAGATGTTATCCTAAAATTGTCCCCAGTTTAAAGTATCAAACCTTAAAACATGATTTTGGAAAAGTAAATAAATTTGTTTCACATATAAAAATCCCAAAACAGACTCAATGATTCTCCCACTTTACTTATACGTCTTTAAAAAAACCCAAAACCTCACTCTCTTCTCACATTAGCCAACTCTCCTAAGGCAAAAATAACAAGACAAAATTGAGACATACTTTCAAACATCTCTTCTATTGAAAAGGACAGAGGAGATGCCTGGGAAGACACTGAACATGCACATGCATGCTTCTAGGCACATCAGCGCTGGTTACGATCACCTGCAACGGACAAAGATGCTCTGTCACTTCACTGTGGGACAGTAAAGAAAATAATGCTGCTTGTCCTCTGTGTTAGCTGAGCAATTAATACTGAGCTTAGTTAGAGCCATTTTAAGGGGGGCGGGAGAGGGAGGACGGACACCACCCCACAAAGGAATTTTAGCCCAAAATGACTCCACTGAGGACATAGTAAACGCTATCACCTCAGCCTTCACGGCTTCTTCCCGACTAAGTCCATGCCCGGAGAGAGCAGTGCCGCCCGCGGGTCCGTGGCAGGGGCTCACCGGCATCTTCCCGTGTCCGTGACACCCTGCGGGCTCTGCACCGGCGGCTCCCGGCGGCGCTCCGCTCCCCCTGCTCCTCAGGGTGCCTTCCCGCGTCCACGGGGAAGGTGACGCGAAGAGGAATAGAAAACCAAGGGGACCCGTCCCTCGCAAGCAGACGAGCCCGCGGCGGCGAGCAGGAGGGCGCGCAGTGCGGGGCTGCGGCGGCGACCCCGCGGCGCCACCGGAGGCACCGGCCCCTCACGGGCGCTGAGCGGTCTCTGCCCCGCGGGCTCGGACCCGGGCGATACCGACAGCGGACAGCCGCCCCCCTTGCCTTACCTGCCGCCACACGACCCCGNGGGGCTGTTCCGCGGGCGGGTCGCCATTGTCACCGGCGGCGGCACCGGCATCGGCAAGGCCATCGCCGCCGACCTGCTGGCGCTAGGTGGGCGCGGGGCGGGCTCCGCAGGAAGCCCCGGTGGAGCAGCGGGGCGAGGCGGTATTGGGAGGGCGGATGGAGTTTGAGGGGCAGTGCCCGCGGGCTGTGCTGCGTTCTGGGGGCTGAGGGCGCTCGGGGACGGGGTGTGAGGAGCCATGTGTGGGACATTGTGACGGGATCGGTGAATAGCAAGGACTAAGAGGTTAGGTTGAGGTGGGGCTGTGCCTTTTGGCCCGCAAAGCACTCCCTATTTTAAACACAGAGGTCAGTGAGGTTATTATTAAACCAGGACCCTTTCTCTCAGACTCTCCCTTCAATGATTTCTCATCTTACTTTTACTTTAATTTACGAGGTTGTTGAACCTTGAACAGTAACATCTTAGAGAGACAATGCTTCTCCCATGTGGCTGCGATTTCAGGAACGTCCTGAGGTTGAAGAACATCTTCATGGTGCACGGCATAGGTTTTCTTTCCACGCTGAATACTGAGAAGTGGTAAAACCTAGAGTGAAAGGCAGTCTCCTGACTTTCTGATGTGCGACCGGGAGAGGTAGAAGTGACTCCCACATCCACCTTGCAACACCCTTCCTGCAGATTTCAACATCAGTGCTAGGGATCATCGGCAAGGGTTTGGATAGTTTATTGTCACGATTGGATTCAGCGCCTCCAGAGTACCAACGCTAGTGTTAAGCCTCTCGGTGTCACGCTCCCGTGGTTTGCATTGTTGCAATGTGCACCGCTGCACTGCATAGTAAAGAGCTTTCTTTGTTAAGGCTGTGCTGGGAGACGTCTCTGTCTCTCCTGGCCTTTGTGTCGCAGCTTTCCGCTTGCTTTGTGGATCTGAATGGAGGATTAGTTCTGTTACCTTTGTATTACTGGGGGACGAAGTACTTTTTTTTTTCAAATGTCCTTACATGCTGCTTTAAAGAGGTGCTTTTTAAGCATCATTACACTGTTGGTTGGTGATGTTACCCAGTTACCTTAAAATTGTGCTTAATTTGATCCATGGTGTTTTTCTCAAGCGAAATACAATTACAAAAGGGTGTCCGTAACAGCCTAAATAGAACACAATAGAAAACAAACCTATACAAAGCACATGAGAAAAAATGAAGAAAGAGCTATGGGCTTAAGACTGACTGAGTAACCTTTCTTACCTGTAGAATTGCTTGTTATTCCTGACAAGATGATGATCAGGAACTATTTCCATGTGTACTCTGCGCTTCAGGTAAGGGGGACTGGTTCTTACAGGCATAGGAGCAGTGTCAGATAATGCCAGTCATGATATGCATTGTTTATATAACCAGTCTCTTTTGAGGCCTTCTAGGCAAATTTAAACCTTTTATCTGGAAACTTGTGCCCTTTTCTCTGACTCTGTCAGGAAACGGTCTGGTCATTCTTTGTGAAGAAAATTAAGTGATGTAGTGTCAGCTTGCACAGTATGTACCAAGTTTTCTCCAGTGATTAGAATCTTGCCCTCTCCCAATTAGTCCATTTAGCAAAAGTATAGTCTTCTGCTGGACCTCATTCTATATCAGTGTGCATGTAAATAAGGGCTTAAGTTGGTAAATACAACTGGGCTACTGTGATTCAGTACTTTGTGTTAATTGGTAATTGTGTGTGGCATTTTATGAACTTTGTGTTAGTTAGGTGGTTGTGCAAGTGACTGGAGTTCTTAAAAATCATGAGACCTCAGAGACTACTGTCTTTATATGTCTCTGGCCACTAATTAAAAGGAAAGCTCCTATTCCTAAGGGTATGTAGTTGTAACGCTTCCCTCTGGGACAATTAAACTCCTTTATCTTTAATATTTTTTTAATATATAATTTCACAAGACAGCCTGAATCAAATGAACAGCTTGCTGCTCTTTGCTCCCACTAGCTATTTTAAGTTAATTCTGGTGTTTGCTTGATCACATGAGAGCCAAATTCCACTCGGCAACAGAGGGGGGGGTGAAAAACCCCACACCTGGCAAGATGTCAACTTTTTCCCTTTTTTTTTTGTCTGGTTGAGGATGGTTTATATTAAAGCAGATGAGCAGCACTCCTGATATGAAGAAGGGATTACTTCTGCTGAAATGCTAAGATTACGGAAGGAGCAAATTGCAAGCAAGACCTTCTTGCCTGCTTGGCTAGTAATTTGCTTATCCATTACATGAAATTGCATGCCTGCTGGATTTGCACTAGGAATTAATTTGGTATCCTTTGGTTTAGTCTATGTAGTAGCAATTGCTGAAGCCTTAAAGCTGTCCTGAGTCCACTGGTATGATAAAGAAATTAGACTGGTTGTAGTGTGCTTGACTTAAATTTGGCACATGCATTATTTTTTCTCCATAGAATGAGTCCTTCTGCCTCCAAATGCTGAAAAAAAGAGTCCTTGAGCTCCTGCCTTATTTTTTTTTCTCTTCCTTTCTGCAGCTAGGATTCTGCAGTGCCACAGGGAGGGCTCTGTTCCCACTGTCTGTAGACTGCAGATAGGGATTAATCTTATGAGGCTATTATCCTTCCCTTCAGTCTCTGTAAAAGCAGACCATTACATTTACTCACTGCTAGTCAAAATTACAGCCAGTTGTACAGGAAGATTATTTTTGTGGTATTAAGAGCAAGCATTTTTTGTAATCATGACCTGCTGAAACATCTTTAAATCACTTAATTGATAAATGAGGCAGCTGTGCGCAGAAGCAGCAGAAGTGATGTCTCAAAGCTGCTTTGCTGACTCTGCAACCCACAGGCTATCTTCCCTTCTGCAGGAAGGAGAGCAAACCTTTTTTTTAATTGCTCTTTTCCTGGCACAGAGGGATCTTGTTTCTAAGAAGCACCTGACATCAGTCATTTCTCTCTCTTGCAGGAACTTCAACACTGTATTTTCTAGTCAGTGACTAATAAATGCACATCCTACAAGATATCTCTGTGATGTTACTAAAAAAAGAGCATAATTGTGTTAGCTGAAGGATGTTTCATTTTGTTTCTACAGGTTGCAGTGTTGTTATTGCCTCTCGTAAATTTGACCGATTAAAAGCTGCTGCAGAAGAACTGAATAGTAAATTTGCTTCCATGAGTCCTGCCCAAGTGACTCCCATAGAGTGCAATATCCGCAAAGAAGAAGAGGTAAAGACTAGTCATCTTCTTCTGGGGCTTAACATATCAAAAGCATATTGTGTATAGAAATTCTCAGATCTCTAAAGATTTCTGGCCTTCTCAAAAGTAGCTTAGATCAGGGGAAAGGTGGAGCAAAGCTCAGTTAAATTGATCTGGATAAATGTGCTTCCCAAGGAAAGACATTTGTTAGCCACCTAAGCAAAAAAGCATTTGTAAATATTGGCAAATATTTTTCTGACCATGCTTGCATATTTCAGATATTTCTGGGAGGCACAGGCCTTGGAACTGGCATGTTCTACAGCGAGCTAGAGCCCACTTAGCATGATTCTTTGTCACATTGCTGTGACAGAAGTGAGGGGGTGTAAACTTGTGAAGATGGAGACCTCAGAATAGTTCCTTCAAGCAGGAAGGCATAGCATGGAATCTGAATGCTTATGACTCGACTCAAGTGCCCTGCATTGTCAGTTTGGCTTGTAATAAAGCCAAAAAACCCCACAGATATATAATATTTTAGCCATGTCAGAAATTTTGGTTACAGTTTGAGGCATGCCTCGTTGCAAACTCTGTTACTATTCAAGTTGATTTTTAAATTTTTTCTTCATATTACAAAAATGGAAGATCAAGAGCAAAAGTACGTAATCCACGTTCTTCAGAAGTCTCCTTATTTTTTTATCTCTGTAATTAAATATATAAAAGTCCAACTTCAGGTTGGATTTTTAACTTCTGAAGACAGCTAGAAAACCTTCCAGTAACCACTGATTGCTACATTTTTCTAAACCTCTCAAAGTCTCTCTTAACTTAAATATTAACAATCTTCAGTAGCTATGAAGCTTCTGGAAATATCCTAATATATAGCCATAAAACAAAAATTTAAATTTTTCCCTTGTGGAACAATTTGTGCCATAAAATATTTATAGTGATCTACTCAGACTTTCCTGAAGGAGATGAACCCTGGGGCTGTGCAATATGTCACTTCACCTACCAGTGAATTTTAGGTGTGTATTTACTGGCATCAGCAGTGCAACATAATAGGTTATGGCAGATGTCAGAGGGCAACTTGCATGATTAAAGCTACAGGAAAGAAAAGAAGTAAAGAGGAAAAAGGTTTAAGCTTTTTTTCAGGTCTGTTTCTTGCAGAAAGTACTCTGACATGCTTAATAACCTTCTGGAGGTGAATCTTATTTCTGTATCAGTCTGAAATTGATTAGTGGGAACTGCAGTGTTCTGTGAGATGGTAAGGAGCTCGTTTGGATGGAAATGAGGTAATCTCCACTAAACTGCCATTCCTTCTTTGTTTCCTTTTTAAGTGTGGCTAAACACCTATTTGACAAAATAGGCTTAAGTGGCTTTGGAAATTTTTGAAGGTGCTTTTCAAGCTTTCTTTATAATGCTGTGTAAAGTGTTTAGGCATTATTTTGTATTACGGGTAGCCATACTGATACTTGAAGAAACTTCTATCTTTGCTGTTACCTTGGAGTTATATCATAGAATTGTCCTGTTTCCAGTTTCTTTTAAACTCTACGCATTTACAGACATACCAGAACTTTTCCTGGAACTTTTCATGTGATATTAGTGAAGGTTCTATTGGATGTCTCCTGTCAGTGGAAGTTCTCTTCAACCACTGTCCTTTCATGTCTGTTTCTATTGAAGAGAGGCTTCAGAGGAAAAAGGCACATTAAACTCTAGTCTTGAACTTTTCAGTCATTGATTTAGTCTTATAGTTTGACTCACTTCTGTTCTCCAAGTGCTCTTACTTATTTCTGTTGAAGTCCTATTTAGAAAAAAATTTCTATGAAAATTTCGTAAGCCTTTTGCTGATGATCTGAAAAAGGAATGCAATATCTGTTGCATATTAACATAAGAACTTGTGTACCTGTTAAATATTTCTCCATTCCAGATGTCCATCTCCAAGACGGGATTTTTTATTGGTTTGAGACATCCTGTGATTTTTGTTCTTTAGCTTGTGCCTTTCTCTTCTGTTAATACTGAGATTCTCAAAGATTGCTAAATCCTGGGCATGTGTTACTTAATTTCTAAATTTACTGTTGGACCAGAAATTTGTGTTTTCAGCTCTTAAATTTGTAGTGAGGATAGCACTTCCTTACACTTAGGTTCTTTGGTTTGTAAGTTGAAACTAGATAAACTCAAATTAACAATTGTTAACTTACACTGCTAAAAACTCAGAACTGAAGTGTATGGCAGGTTTTCCACATCCCACTGCTTACTATTGCTTATTTTTTATGTTTCCTAGAGCAGCAGTGAAAAGTACTTTTTTCCTAATTTGCACTTGCTTGCCTTGTGGAAACTAGAAGAAGAGTATCTTTGGGCTTTTACTTCAAAGAGTATTTTATATCCACTTTCAAAACCTGCTCCATTCTTAACTTAAAATTTAGTGCCTGGGACTTGGAGTCATAGGAACAGGAATCAGTAAAAGATGTTATTAAGGATTTGTCTAGCCTAGGAGGCAAATATTGAGTAGAGGTACAGTATTTTCACAAATACAGGAAGAGCTTCCTGTTACAGTGGAAGAGGGGATGAGAGGGCATGTAAACTTTTGGGTTCCCTCACGAAAGAAATGAGACTAGTTACAGCTGTGTTGGCTCAGTGTGCTACTCATTAGTAACATTACAACTCATTGTTTGCTTTCAGCTTAGTACGAGTGAATAGTATTTACCTCAGAAATCATGGGAGCACATTGCTGGATAGAGAGGAACAGCCTCTGCAAGAATTCCATATGAGTCACTACATCCTCCTTCTTAGCTCTTATACCAGGTACCAAGGAACATGTGCAGGAGAAAATCATAAATGTTTCAACAGGAAAAAAAAAAACAACTTAGGAGTTCAAGCTCCCTTAGATGTCAGAAGTGATCTATCAGAAGCTTCAAAGCCCAGGAAGTTTCCTGAAGAACTCCATAATTCATTTAATATGTCATTCTCTCTGACATCTCACTGAAGTCTTTCTAATAGCAAATCTTTGTTTTAAAGGAAGCCATCCTGATCACCTGTAGGAACAAGCCATTTGTTCTTATTATAGAATGCCATTTTTTTTAACCCTCCTTCTCCATCAGTTGTTCTGCATATCTCTGAAGGCCTCTATAAATTTTGTCCTTATTTGAATTTTATAAACTGGAGGGAAGGACTTTGAATAGGGAAAATTTAAGAAAGATGAAGGTGCTTTCAAATCGCCAGAAGATTATTTTTTTGCTTCCTATTGCAAATCTTAAAGTAACTGACCTGCTTTGAAGATGACATGGTTCATGCCTCTAGTTTGGATCTGTGAAATTCAAGCATAAGAAGGCTCATCCCTCATCATGTAGTTCAGGATGTTTGTTAGAGCTCTTTCTGGCCTATGAAGAGGCAAAAAAGATGCAGTGAAATAATTGCTGTAGAAGCTTGACGGCAAATATCATGGGAATAACTTAATGAATTCACATTTTTAAGTCTCTAAATCTTCATCCTTAGAAGCCCTTTTGCTTTCTAGCAAAGATTACTTTTTGTTTAATGTGCAAGAAATAATCCTGTTTGATGGAAGATTTTCAACCACTGCATAACCTGTCAGGCTTATTTTTGTCATGAGTTTGCCGCTGCTTTTGACTAGTTTTCCATTGAGTGTTCTGTACAAGATAAAAACCTGTTTTATTTTTAAAAATGGCAGAGTTGAGGTTTCTCTATTCTGTCACCAGAATATATTTCTATATTCTGTCATGGGGCCTTATCCTGGAGCAGCAATTATGCACCTCTTCCCTTTTCCTGTAGTTTGGAGTGTATATAGTGATAGATGTTGCTTCTTCGTGATTATGAAGCTGAAGTGATTTTTATTATTTGTGTATTTCCTGGCATTGCCCTCATAATGTGCTGAGAGCAGATCAGTTTGCTCTTGCTGAGATGAAAACCAGACAGCTCTGTGTGCATGTGTATCTTTATTTATCTCTTTGTGTCTTAAATTCTGAGCTACAGCAAAATCTGTTGACAGGGACAAGACATGAGGAATTAATGTCTGAATTAAGAGGAGGAAGGGAGGGAGAGAGCCCGAGAGAGACAGAGACCAAGCAGATGACAGTCATGAGCCATGGATGCACCAATGTCCTGTCAGTCTTCTGGGGGTACCACCTTCATATAGGCCAAGTATGAGTATCCATGGGGTGGTCCCAGGTGCCATTCCCGTAACTTGGGGTGATGTGTTTGAGCAGTTGCTTCCTTTCCCACAGTTTGCCACAGTGAGCACTTCTGTCCAGATGCATTAACCAAGATGTGCTAACCCGACCTTACCTCTGCTGGGCCTGGAATTAATGCTTTCATGTTGCAAATTCCTCCCTTCTGTGCTTCTCTCAAGTTCCTGCTTTGGTGGCTTTTCACCTTCTGGTAAGTTCCTTCTGTGGCCTTGACAGTGTTTTGAGACAGGCAGCTGTACTCTTTAAATCCTTACACTTGTAAAGTCTTTTTGTTATACTCTGTGGACAAACATTTCTTTAACTGGCACCTACATTAGTAGAAGCTTACATGTCTAGGTAAGTGGAAGTTAAAACCTTGTACTTCTGGTAGGCGACAGCTGTTCTAGAAATCAGCAATTCAGAATTCTGTTCATGGTATCTCCTTTCCATACTTCAACTCCAGCAACAGAACCTGCTGTTGGACCAGACCCCAGGGGTAAAATCTGGTGCTTGGACATCAACAAGACAGCTTCAGACAGACTCAGTACGGTGCTACTTAGCATGTACCTTGTGTCTGAGTTCACTAGTAGCTTTTCTTTTCCAATAAACTTTATAGTTTAGCATAGGCTCAGTTGGTTTATAAATACTTAATGCCTGTCTGTGTGAAGCCTGTAGTGAAAAACTGTGGCTTGGTGGGGAGTTGTGGATAAGAGATTCCTGTTGTTGTACTTTTAAATAACACAGCAGTAACACAGTAAAAATACCTGTTACCACTGTGCCAGAATGCCTATTAGTTCTAGCCAGCAAATCACAAATCTCTAACACTCTGTAGTGGGTTGTTTGCCTGTGTGTTTTACTCACTCAGGGTGACCTGTGAATGCATGTGGACATTTGTCCCTTTTCCCTGAGTCAGTGACTACTGTCATCTCAGTTGTCTGTGAATATGTGCTACTGCATAATACATGTAAGTTGCAGTCACACACAGAAGTTCCTTATTGCAGAGCTCCAATCTTCTGGCTATGTCTGAAGTGCCTGATTTTGTTATTTTCTGTCTTTTTCAAAAGAACATCCTAAACTAGTAGCTCTACCTCATGGAGCTTTGCTTTGCTTCCAAAGAGAGTCTTTAATAGCTTTTCTAAGAAGTTCTTTCCAAGTGGATTTTTTAATTATAGAAATAGAAAAGAATCTTCTTTAGTAGTCACTGTGATTTAAATGTATTCTACCAGACCCTCCTTCTCCTTGAGCTGCTGGCTGTTGTCACCGTGTTAACTGTAACTGGGAGAAGCACTGCAGTGATGCTTTTTCTACAGCACAGAAGACTATTTGAAGATTTCTACAGCTGGAGCCCTGTGAGCTGTCACTGGAGAGCCTTCTGGCCTTTCAGAAAGCAGAACAACAAGCATTTGTTGTTCTTGGCTTATTAACTTTTTTTCCTGAGAATATGGTGCAATATGTAGGAGCAAAAAACTGTTCCTTAAGTGCAACTTTTGAACCATTTTGAATTGATATACTATAGCACATAGCATACATTTTGTCCAGCTGTTGAGAACTTGCTTTGATGCCTCTTCTCAGTGGATTTTTCTTGTTAATTTGTTTTATATCTTTTCTTTTTATCATTCTTAGCATTTTTCCTTCTCTCTGTCTGTTTCTCATCTTTCCATAGTCTGAATAGCCTTAGTCTGTTCAAATCTTCTTTGTACTGCAACCATTTATGTTCCATAAATGAGCCCATATTTCAGTGACTTACAGAGAATACTATTCCAAGTAAGATTCTCAGACTGACAGGGGGAAGAGTTTGATATTGCTGAGCAAATATAACTTTTGCTGCCTAGCTAGGCATGACTTTCCTTTGCTCACAACAAGAGAAAAGCCAGAATGTCCTTGTGGCATGGCTGTTCCCGCAAGCTAAGAGTTTAGGACTGCTGTCACAGCTGTTGTGGTTTTCTGGGTTTTTTCCTCACATCCCACAGCCTGCAGTGACTAATAAGTGAGGAATAAGATGACATTCAGAATTTGAAGATTAGGTTTAGGTATCAAAATTATTTTCTTAAGGCATTTTTTCTCAGCAGGCACTAGATTTACAGTCATTACGTGTTTGTTTAGTGTTTTTTTTCTTTCAAGAGGTGCATCCTTACAGGATCCATACTATCCTGTTAAACCATCCTGTGCTGTTAGCAATAAAAGATGTAAGGCAGCTATTTTTATGAGACTGGGTTGGTAACACTCCTTGTGAGATACAGATAATGCATTGCTTGCGCTTTTTTTTGTTTCTGATGTTTTCTACTGCTAACTCAATACAGAGAAAGGCTGATTGATATCCTTCCCCTAGCCCAATCTGTTTGAGTGGCAGCATTGCTCCACCTGTTTGGTTTTTTGGGTTTTTTTCTTCTGTTTTTCTCTGACCACAGATGCTAGATTATCTTTTTATATATGCTTGAGTAGGAATAACTGATGCATGGTGTCTACTTATCATTGATGATGTAAGCAAGAAAGAGTCATGCTGTCCCATTTTGTGTTTCTTGAGATAAATATTAAATTATTAAGTTGTTGCTGTGGAGTTCTTATTACTATCTTGCAATAATAGTTTTGCTAAAGAAAATAATTTGTATTTCCAGCATTTTTTAGACTTCATGTTTTGTAGGGTAGTTAACCTTCTTGCTCTATGTAAGAAGACTGGCTATTGCCAGCTCTCACATCAGAGCTGTAATGCATGTACTAAACTTCTAGGTAAGGATGATAAAACTCCACAAGATGAGTTATGTTTTCTATTTAAAATGGTCAGGTTTATATGGTCAGATAAAAATAACAGTAGCTACCTTATATGGAACTCTTCGCAGATCTCATGTGAACACCCCCATTCTTCTGAAAAACGTCAGGAGATGCTTAGTGGTCGTTTTGTGTCTGTTTGATTTTACAAATCTTCAGCAGCTTAAATCCCCTTCTTCTTTGGGTGCTGGTATTTTATACAGCACCTGCATTATACCAGCAACATTTCCTAAGTAAACAGGGATACAGCCGAGCCCTTCTTGGCTGGCTAAACCTGTCATACTGATCTTACAACCTCGCTGAAGGCTGGAGCTCCTCCTTTTCTGTGAAAAGGGCATGAGGGAGAAAATACTGTCTGAGAACAAAATTGGATAGACCTTGATCACCATACCACATTAACAAACACTGTTTCAGGTGGAAGCTTTGGTGAAGTCTACACTGAGTCTGCATGGGAAGATTGACTTCCTGGTGAATAATGGAGGGGGCCAGTTTACAAGTCCTTCTGAAGCCATCCGTGCAAAAGGCTGGAATGCTGTGATAGACACAAATCTGACAGGGACTTTCTATTGTTGCAAAGCAGGTAAGGTCTGAACAGTAACCTTTTTATGTTTATTTGCTTTTGTTTTTTACAGAAATACCAGAAGATAAGAAATGTAAAGCTTCCCTAGCTTCTTCTTTTAATGCACTTATTTGACAGTGGATATTTGTTTTCCTGAATCTCATCCAAAGCTTTGCATTAAATGGTATATTGCATTTGTTCATAAATATAACCATATATTTAGGCAAGCACAATCTTCTGGTTAAGGCTGGTTTGGGAAGTCAGTTGACTTTGATACTCATTTAAAAGACTAAAGGAAAATCACTTAACTTTTGTGGCCTGTATTCACCGTGTATAACATAGGAAAGTACTTTCTTCAGGGATATAAATTTAGGCTTAAATTTAAGTATGGTATGTCATTCTCAGATTGCATTTGGAATGTGGAAATTAAAGTAATTTACGTGGAAACCTGAAATCTTGATTTCCATCAAATGCTTCTTTACAATCTTTGAGCCTTACCTGGACTTTGCCTGTTGCCTCATGGCCTCACCTCTGGATTGGCAAGGCTGTAGTACAAATAGCAGATTGTTTTTCTAAACCAGTATGACAAATGAGTAGTGTGATTGCAGTTAAGACTCCAAATTTGGTTTCCAGTTGGCAAGTTCATTTGTATGCATTTCTTCTGATATTTATAGGTTGTCTTCCTCCTTCATACAGTGTACAATGCCTGGATGCAGGATCATGGAGGAGCTATTGTCAACATTACTGCTGCTGTGAGAAATGGCTTTCCTGGAATGTCGTAATATATATTTTCTTTTTACGCTTTCTTATATTTTTCCCCCATAAGTACTAATTGTTCCTAAACACTTCAGAAAGATCATGAGAGAGCAAGAGTATCACTTGGCTGTATGTGTGAGGATCTCTTATTAATCCAGTAGATGGCATCTCTGGTCTCCGCTTGTTTGTAAGAAACAATGAAGCAAGGCTTGCCAGTGAAGCTTTAATTGGAAATGGTTCCGTTTTCTGTTTTTGTTTTTTTTTTAAACTTTGAAATTGAGTTTCTGTTGAAGAAATACAAAAATATATTTTGAGCAAGTGTTGCATTATGTCTCTTTGTCCTCGTTCAGGGTTGAATGGTTTCAAAAACAGTATTTTTTAAGGAACAGCAGAATATTTTCTCACTGGCTTGTTCTTCACAGTACAGAATAAATACAGAGATCCTCATGGTGGTGCTGAAGATACAGTTATTTGAGTGTATCCACTGTGGTATCTGGTTCAACTGTCATGGCAAGTAGACTGAAGATGTTTCAATTTGAGTTGAACTAAGAGGAAAAACAAGCTCATTCTGAATAACGGTGGAATGTTTTTCCTAAGTAGCCGTTATATGTAGATGGATAGACAAAACTACTTCCAAATTAAATTGAGTTGAAACTTCTTGCAGAAACCTGCTGTTGAAAAAGATACGCCTTTACAAGTCCAGCCACCACTCATGCCAAAAGTCACCTGATAGGAGTTTTTTATAATTATTAATTTTGAACATAACAGTTGTCATGTTTCCTCAGAGTGCGCCTGGAGGTTATCTATTTCTGGCCTAGACATATAAGTTACATTATCTAATGTTTTTCTTAAGCTTTTCTTACTCTTTTGCTGTATTTGAGGAGCTATTTTATCCATCTCCTCTTACTTTATCTATCTCTCTGTTTTGCTAGGCTAAAGCAGCTAAATTTATTAATTTTCTCTGACTACAACTGTCTACAATTCATTACTGCAGTAATTTTGTTTACATTTGTTCAAGCTTGTAATCTTTTCAGACTAGTTACCTACAGCAGCAAGGTGCAGGTGTTCACTCTGACTCTCGTGTCTCTTATCTTCATCCACGTACAGTAATTTTTGAATAGTGACTTACTTTAATCATGTTTGTCACAAGATTTAAACAATCTTTCAGATCACTGTTCCTCCAATGTTGCTTTACCTGTGCAGGCTACAGGTGGTTTTACACTGTTTCTCTTTTTATGCGCCTCCTCTTGCAGTAGAGTGTAAGTGACCCCATTTTGCATTGGGAAAGAGATTTTAGGTATTTCTAGCAATGACAGGACATCACAGCATGGCTTGTTTAAACAGCCATGGTCAAACTTGGAAACTAGAGAGTCTCTCTCTTCCAGATACTTGGTCCAGCCATAGAAAACCACTCTGAATACCCTAATGAAGCTGCAGTAGAATTAACATTGGACACTCTTAGCTAACGGAACAGATGCTTCCTTTGCTTTTCTCCATAGGCACTCAGGAGCTGCAAGAGCTGCAGTGAATAACTTAACCAAGACTTTAGCTTTAGAATGGGCTCACAGTGGAGTGAGAATCAACAGCGTTGCTCCTGTAAGTAATGGCAAATGATCTGATTAAAATTGCTGTTATACATATTCATAGTTAGAGCTTTTGGACCAAAATGGATTTGAAAATTTATTACCAGTAACTGAGTGTGGATTATTTATGTATTTGTTTAATTTCCTTACTGCGTTCTTTGGGCCATTTGACAGTGTTTTGTACTTTTGGATGGTGAGTCAGAGGATGTGGGATAAAATTACTTCTGCTTTCTGCCTTGACTTGGCACACTTGGATTTGAGTTTTTTTTATAGCAAATAAAATGATACTGGTAGGAGTTGGTGACCTGTCTTACAAAGCCTTGACATAAAATTACAGAATACTCTATGTTTCAGTAATGGATACATTACTTCTGAGTTCAAGAAACATTTTCTGTTTGAGGTTCAGGTATGCTAATGGTTTCCACCTACGTTTACAAACTTAGTTCAAAAATCTCTGAATGTCTAACATAATGCCTTTTACTTTATCTTCTACATGTTAAGTTAGTTTAGCTTTAGGCATATAAAGAGACTGTAGTTGGGGTGTACCCTCTCTCAGAGAAATCATATGTAAAATTGTGTGTTTTGATTTTTTTCTTATCAAAATTATGCAGACCGGAAACCACTACACAGGTCAGCTAAAATATGCCTGCCACATTTCTGAGGAAGTAGACAGCAGGTAGAGTTGTTTTAAATAACTATATAGAAAGAGCAGCTACATTTTGTAGTGCAGAAGTTATAAAGAAGCTCTAGCCTTGATATTTGAGAACGTGTGATCTGTTGTAATTTTCTCTTATCCATAATTTATTTTGTACATTTACTCCTTCAAAATTAATAGAGCAAACATAAACTTTGTCCAGCTACTTCTACAGTCAGAATTTAGCTTATCTCACAGTGAGTGTCATAGGCGAAGTGTCATATTTGTTTAAGTGATCCCTAGGAAAATCTTGCTACTATTTTTGTAGACTGTCTGTATATTCTGTTGTGCCTCTTGTCCTAAAACATCTGGCTTGCTTTGTTTGGCATAACATAGAATGCGTAATGGCAGGTGTGTGTTAATCATTCAGGTAAAGGCTTTTATGTAACCTTTGTGAGACCCAATTCATCTGGAGACATATTAAATAATAAGATCTAGTGACTTGTATTTCCTGTTTATCTGCTTTTTCTGATTTATCAAGTCTTGGGGAAGTAAGTAATTAAGACAGCATTATTATGTGAATATACTTTTCAGGCATGCTAATTACCTAATGAATCACACTGATTAGATATTATAGCACATGTCAGAAGAAGTTTTTGAGGAGCAAACACTTCAGGGCTTTGGCTGTTTCAGGAGTATTTGCTAGCTTTGTTCCTGTGCTGGTAACAAAAGTGCATATCATAGTTACAATAATACTTCTGTCACTGTTGTGGACCCATCAGGTCTGTGGTAGCAATACAAAATTGTTACTGCTTTATGGGAGGAGAGTAACCTGTAGGGAATGTGGATACATAGAGAGGGAAGTGTGCATTCTGAAAAAAATAGTTTCACATAAGTTATACAGGTATCTTAAAAATCTTAGTATATGCTTCATGGGTGAATTCAAATTTTGCTATTTTACTTAAACTTGAGTCCCAAAAGTTCTGTCCTAACTGGTGGATGTAACTGTGTTCACATTGCCCTCTTCCTTCTCAAAACTAAACCAGACTGTGTGGTCACCAGAGCAAACACAGTCATCTTTTCCTGCTTCTACAGCAGCTAAGTAGGGAGAGTCAGAATTCTGACTGAAATTTGTCTGCTTCTGTAATTCACAATGAATCGGTCTAGTGCTCCTACAGATGACAAGAAACTTTTGAGAACTTGATCTTGAGGCTTTGTAGTTTCCTGCGGTAATTTAACATGAAATGCTTGTAATTGCAAAGCAGCCTCTGAGTTTTTTATACCCCACTTTTTTGTTACTGAAGTGACAACGAAGAATTGGAATAATCAGAATTATTGTGCTTGAACAGAGATGTGGCTAGCAGCCAAATTACCTTCTTGTATAAATTATACTATGCCATTACATTCAAAAATTTGTATTCAAGTGCTCTTTAGATAGTTCAGTCCCACAGAAAATCAGTAATGACAACTTCACAATTTTAGAATTATCAGTTTAAGTGTATGCAAGTAGAACTTAAGTTTCACTGTACTGTTTTTAAATAGGGATTGGTATTTTCGGAAACTGCTGTCGCAAACTATGGAGAACAAGGTGTAGTGATGTGGTTAAAGAGCATACCAAAGGTTCCTGCCAAGAGGTCAGCTGTTCCTGAGGAGGTAAGGTATTTCAGAATGCTTCAAAGACGCCTACTTCTGTGTCTCTATTTTGAAGCCACTTTCTTATATGGAGAACAAAAAAGATTTAATTTTGCACTGTGATGGAATATTTAAAAAGAAGAAAGTTTGTAGCAATGTGTGGTTGTGCCAAGTGAGAGACTTAACCAGTAGTCAATGTCATATAGAAAATTTACAGCTGAAGTGTTTGATAGCAGACATTATTTCTTGAAGAAGTTGCCTTCAGCAAGAAGGACTGAAAGAATTAATATTAAGGGAAAAAAAAAGTGTATCTTAAAGGCACTTAGCTCTCTTCCACCAAGAATGTGCATCTTTGATAAACTGATCAACCTTTTTCTGCTGGTTTTTTGGTACCTGAGCTGCTCTGTGACAGCTTAATGGTTTTCCTCTGTTAAATGCTTGATGTTTGTGGCTGGAAGGATGGCTTTAAGGTTGTTACAGTTTTTATTACTAAGTAGAAAATGTTACTATATCTTGCCTGTAAAAGTTTTCACAAGCTTCTTTGACATGAACAATTCCCAGCAGTTTAAGAAAGATTAAAATTGTCATCCTTTTGCTAGATCTCTCCTGCAGTATGTTTCCTGCTGTCTCCAGCTGCATCATTCATAACTGGGATAACCATGGTCGTGGATGGTGGCCAGAGTTTGTACGGCCATGCCCTAGAAATGCCTGGTAAGAAATGGGCTACAAAATTATGCCATTCAAGTGACTGAAGTTGTGCAGTGGGACGACACAAAACTAAAATGTCTGTTTTCTCTATCAGCTAACTAAATTCTTCTATTTGTTTTCCTCAGATCATGACAGATGGCCCTCACCACCAGAAGGAAAAAATTCTGAAATGCTGAAAAAGCTTCTTTCTGGCGAATTCAAACCAAAGCTGTAAAAGATTTTACCTTGTTCCCTGTTGCACCCTTGCTGATAATCTCACTTTGTGATTTGGCCTTACTGTTCTCAGTAATAATTTTTTTTATGCTCATATGTAACTACATTAAATGCCTTGATTTTGTTTGTTTATAGTTAAAACTTTTGAAAGGGTCTGAAAACACTCACCCTGAAAACATTCAGTCTTTTGGGAAGGGAAAAGATACAAAAGACAAATTATCCATTTGCATGGGCATTAAGTAATGACGAATCTCAAGCAGAAGTGAATGAAAACAATACTTATTTTGCAGTGAAGGTAGCCAAGAGGGAATGTTTAGGAATCCTTCTGTTCATGATGAATTTACAGAAAAGGTAATTTAAATCTTTTACTATTAGTTGCATCAGTAACCCTTGGGTAAGTGTTAGCTCTACACTCTTTCTGTTCAGCCACATACTGAGTGTTCAACAATGGTTTTAAAGACCAAGTAGAGTAAGTATTTCTCTGAAAATAAATAAAAAGATGGAATACTGTTATTAATGTTTTAAACTAATTTGGCATATCATATTTGGAATGCTTGCAGATATGACATAATGGAGTTAAGCTGGCTGCAACTTAAATTTGATAACAGAATAAGCAGATAATAAATACAAGGATGGAAAACAGTATAGATTTAACAATTTAACATGCAAAATCTGTATATTGCACTGCTCTCTGCAGCATGCTACACTAGTAAAGGAGAAATTTGGAGTTTTTCATTTGCCTGCTAAACCATCTTTTATCCATACTGCATTGTCTTACAATGTTAACAGAATTTTGTTTATTACTGTCTTTAGGTGTGTTTTTTGTGAACAATGCAGAGATGCCATTTAAAAACCGGAAATCTTATAATACATTACTTGAAGAGGCTTATTTGTAAATTTTTTATTCACTTTAAGGCAAATGTTCCTATGTCTGCTAACTTTAGTGAAAATATAAAAAATCAGTAATGGCTGCATTTGTTTGCTGTAAAAACTGAAATTCCTGGAATCAAGTTGCTGCTATTGAAAGGAACTTTTAATACTTCATTTTGGACTGAATGTAAGAGTCTGATGGTTGTTTGTTCTCTGCAAAGATGTTTGAAGTTTGCGTCTTTCAGTAAATGATGTGTTCTTATATAGGTACATGTAGATTGCTTTTTCATGAAAATTAAATGAATGCAAGTTTTTCGGTGAAGGAGGAATTTGAGCCATCATGTGTGTTCTTTCTGCTTTATCCTCTTTCCTTAATAACTGGACAGTCATTTTTGTGGCTGTGAGAAATTGGTATGGAGATAAAGCCAACTTTTTTCAAACCTCTTGTGCAGGGTGTATTTTGTTTATTGCAAATATTAGTTCAGGGTACTCAGCAAGAGGATTCCTGGAAGCAAATGCACTTGATAGGTAACTAACTCTAAAAGTCCAACCCATTGCATTCAAGTGAAATTATTTAGTTCATTAACACATTATTTTGACATTCTTAACATCTTTCTGGAAAAGAAGGTTAAACATGAATAAACTTGAGACTTGTGGAGCTTACTTTCTCTTTATGTTTTTGACTGTGAGTTTCTACGGTACATGTGCACTGTGGATTCAAAGTGAAATGGAAGTGAATTGATTACTTTTATTATATCCCAGAAATGTTCACCGAAAGATTTGGGTACAAACTTGGAAATCATCAAGTTTTAATCTTGCAAATTTCCTCTTTAACTATGCCATAGTGTGAATATTCATAAAGAGTGGAAGTTTATATGTAATGATGGTGAAATTAATCATTCACCTCAGAAAATCATGAGAACATTAGAAAGGTGAGCATTCTTCTGTGTGTGAGACATGTTCAGTCTGCTATTAATAAATTCCTTCACAAGTAAAACTGTAACAAACCTTTCTGCTTGTGCTGAATACAATTTGACCTTGCCTTGTTCAACTTGCAGCAAACTAATGGATGTAGTAAGAAGATGTAAGCTAATTCTTTAGAAGAGGCTGTGTGTGATTTTTTTTTTTTAAGTGGCAGGAAGTTGAAACAGGCAGTGTTTGTGGAGCCATAATGTGCTCAGCTTAGTGCAATAGGAGAATATACTCTGAATACTCTAAAGGTAAATCTGGTTTAAAAATATAGAAAATACATGCTGGGAAGGAGAAGGGGGACACATCAGTGTGTCTGCTTTTCTTTGCTTTTTCTTTTGTTTTCCCCAGTAATAATACCAAGGCTGGTATTAAAGCTGAGGCTTACTGTGCATAATATTAAAAGGTTTATCACAACTTTTTAGATATTAGGATAGTAACTCCCTTGCTATAATAGTTTTGCAGTGATCACAGCCTTTTTGTTTGTTTGTTTGTTTGGGTTTTTTTGTTTTGTTTTTATTTGTATTTTTAGGGATGTTTACTTTGTTTTTGTGTTTTTCATCATGCACCATGGATTACATGAAGTTAATTCTCAGAACAGAGGTTCTTTTTGATCTTGCCTCTTTGGTCCATTTTTATGTAGATTAAAATTATTTTAAAAGTTTTGCAGCTCCTTGCAGAAACCCAGTATGTGTCAGCTGGGAGCAAGAATATTTCAGGTTTCTGCTGTAGTGCTGCAGATAATATCAACTGTAGCAAAGCTCTTCCTATGAAAACAGCCCTTGATCAAAGGGCATTGAGAGGTTAAAAGAAATGGGTGTGGTAGCAAAAACATCTTTGCCCTTAAGATTGGGGTATCTGGAGTTCTGAGAAGAGGACTTTATTTTGTTTGATTTATTTTATAAGGGAAGTGAAAGCAACTGTGAGAAAAGGGCTAAGGAACATCAGGAAGAATCAAGGAGATTTACTGACCAAACACTGAAATTGAAACATTTGCTGCACTGTATAATTGTAATAAGCAAAGAGAAGAATGTTAGAATGACAGTTACGTTTACCGTTCTGTTAGAAATCTCTTTTTGGTTGCTTTAGTATTTACCTCTGGCTAAGCCTGTGCCTATTCTGCCTATCTTATATCAGATATTCATTTGATGGATGAATAGGTGCTTACCAACCACTACTTTACCTCACTGTCTGGTTTTATATCTGAATATGTGTCATAGAACTTTACATTTGTGACAGCAGTGTAATTCAATGAAGGGGAACTTCTGTCAATTTCTGTCAACTGTGCTTGCCTTACGTTTTACAGATACTCTTTGTTAAGCAGATACCTGTTAAGCAGAGTATTGTTCATTCAGGGTATTTATTTAGCATAAAGTGAAGTCTGATTATTCTGTGGGTTTACTTAGTGTAAAATGAAATCTGTTGTAAATATCTTCATTCTTTAAAGATTAACACTTGTCATGTTTGCTAAAGGGAGAATACTCTGTGCGGTGTTGTTCTGCAGTAAGGTCCCTTGTCTGCTTTAAGATGTAAATGAAAAAATACGAGGCAACCCTTGCTTGTAACAAGCATTTCTGGCTGTGTTTAGTCTTCTGAACAGTCACACAGAATATCCCCTGTAATCTTTAAGAAAGTGTGCTCTTTGCAACGTAGTGTAATTTCATATATTTCTAATCGGCATCTCCCAGTTTCCCCTTGCCATCTCAAATAGCAGCCTCGTGTTAAATGGCTGAGTGCTGC
This sequence comes from Rhabdornis inornatus, assembly GCA_013397075.1. Classification (NCBI taxonomy): domain Eukaryota; kingdom Metazoa; phylum Chordata; class Aves; order Passeriformes; family Rhabdornithidae; genus Rhabdornis; species Rhabdornis inornatus. The sequence goes on along the minus strand of VWZS01006282.1, from coordinate 1,727,375 downwards.
AGATGTTAGGGGAATTGTCTTATTAGTAAAGTCAACAATATCTGTATTCTGGGTTACTAAATATGACTCAGTCCTAAAGGTAAATGCGTTGCTTCATAAACTTCAGTGATGGGGCTGGAGTAAACAAACCTATCAGTACTACTGTCCAAGATCATTTAGTGTGTATTACATTTTTATGAATCTTCCAGCAGTGGTTTAGGACTGTCCTCCCTAAGATATTTGCTCTTCCTTTCTTTTCCCGTCAGCCTTACAGCGATGGTGCATTTGTATTGGTTGGAAGTGGAAGTACTGAGATGCAGGCACTTGTTCCCTTCTGTCACGGGAAGGTAGAGGAGCACAGCAGACACGACTAGCAAAGGTTTGAAATACTACTGCTGTTTGCTCAATGCATGTGAGCTGGATTTAAGTTTATAAACGCTGTTGGCCCTCCTGCTGGTGAGGAAAGACTGGGTCGTGTTATAACATCCTGGCATCACAAGCTTTATCCTACTGCAGTTCCCAGAAGAAGACATTTTGACTTCTGTTATCTGCTCTGTCACCAGCAGCTTGTTCCTTTGTCAGTTAACCCCACATTTGATTAAATATACATTAAATAAATCACTAACTTACCCTTTTCTGGATGTCATTCAGAACGTGGTAATACGGTGCCATCTATAGGAAGGAGTGGTGGGGAGGCAAAGAAACTTGGGAAAAAAGGAGAATGATGGCATGCCTCTGAAAAGGGGCTGGTTTGTTCCTTTTTAAAGTGTTTAGAAGCTGTGGCTCTAATGTTAACAGGCACTTCTTAGCCTCACGCAATACATGTAGGAGGTGAGAACCTCTCATTGCAATGAGGTATTGATTCTGGAATTCAGGGAGAGCCATTCTGCCAGATTTCAGTCAATTGCTTGAGTACACTGTCCTGAGATGTGCTTGCTCTATAATTTCCACCCCCACAGCTCCCAACTTCTGTCATCTGTACAGGGTTTGAACTGAATGGATAAATAACTGATACAGTTATTTTCAACTCCTGTCAGCTATTTTTACTGTTACTTTCCATATAAGCAATTGCACTGTTCCTGTGCTGAACTCAGTGTGAGCCAGTGTCCTAAGTGCTGGTCCTTGGTGTTGATAGGTATTTTTTATCTCAAAGTCAATATTTTGCTGTTCATCCTGCTCCTGGTAGTGAAGATGCTCTGATTTCAGGATTATGGCATGATAGCACTGATGCCTGTCTGGATGTCCATCACCTCTGCAAGGCAGTCTCGGGATGGTGCTCTGTGCTGGGCAGGCTTTGTGCAGCAATACAAAGCATCACATGGGCAGAGGAATGTGGAATGACTTTCCACAATCCTTGCTGGCTTCTTCTGTAGTAAAAGACCTTTGACTTCAAAACCTGCTATTCACTAACCCCTCCTCCATCAGGTAAATCCAGTTATAAGATGCTAAAGCTGACAAATGGCCATGAAATGGAACATTAAGGCTAGGGAAACACTGGATGTGTTTTCAAAGCTGCGTAAGCAGCTGTGGCTCATTGATTTTGCTTGATGAGGCAGGAGCATCACACATCAGCATTTTCTTGGCTGTTTCCCTATTGTTTGGCAGAAAAGGTCACCTTTTTAACTTCCTAATTAAAGACTCTTGGTCATGACAAGTGTCTCAGAACACCACTGACAATTTTCCCAAGTCTGGAGCAAAGTGTCTTAGCTTTGAAATGACTGTCTCCTGCATGATGGCTCTGGAATCAGTGATTCAATGCCTTGTGCTTTTCTTGGATGTGCTTCAGCAGCTGGTCTTTAGCACTGTCTTCTTCAGTGCCTTTAAAAAAATATGATGGTATTTGCTTTTATCATATTCAGTAGCCTATTTTGGTTGAAAATCTCAAAATAATCGGGTTATGAACCTTGATGGGCAATTACTTAGCTTCATATGTGGTTCCCACTGGAAATTGACACGTAAATCTTCAACTTCTGTTCAAGTATTATTTCACAGTGTTAAGGGTGACCAAAGTAACCCCCCAACCCTTGTTTTGGGTAGATTTTGAGGGGTTGTCCAGGATTTGCAAACCTTTTGATGTCTTACACGTTAGATACTTCTTACCACATGCCCAGAAAGCAGCATGTGAGCAGCAGCTCAGCGGGGATTACTGAGCTGTGGAGTCAGGTGCTGCAGCACAGGTCACTGCTGTCCCTGTACAGCTCTGTGTGAACACACAGGGCCTGGCAGTGTCTCAAAGGGCATCAGCTAAACATGCACAGGTCATTGTGCATCTCACACACCATGATTCATGCCTGTAAGGCTACTGGTAAATCTGTACAAAACTAATTACAGTGCCATGCTATTATTTACCGTCATCGGCTACTTAAGACTGCAAGGGTAGCTGTAATAGCTGTCCTGCTACGTATCAGGGACTGCTTTCTAGCTGATTAACTGAGGGTAGCCTCCTTCCTTGCACGCATTAACTTCCTGCAGGAAGCAGGCGGCTCCTGCAGAGAGCGTCAGTCTGTGCCGGGAGAAATGGGCGACTAAAAATTGTCCTAAAAGCTTGCATAGCCCTGTAAGAGGCAAGTCAAGGCAGCATGTCCTGCGCTGGGCTGCGGCCGGGGCCTGGCAGAGGCGGAGGATTTGTTTTCATTGCAGTGAGCAATGGCAATTCTCGTACCGCGGTGCGCCTTCCCATCCTGCCCTCGCACGGCGCTAATCCCGGAGCCGCAGAACGGCATTAGGCCGGGCTTCTCTTACGCTCGCCTGTCCGGGACCGGCTGCCTCTCCAGACGGCGCTGAGGCAGCGGCAGCACCCACACAGCCCTGGTGCCCTCGGCCCGAGTATGCCCCGAAAGGACCCGGGCGGGACTCGAACCCCAGGCGCGCGCCCGGCGCGCACACGCCCCCGCGGCCCCCGGGCGCGCGCCGCCCCCTCGCCGTGACGCCGCCGCGCGGTGACGCCTC